>JARQOD010000004.1:184830567-184877882 GCA_033576555.1 Oophaga sylvatica | reverse complement strand
GAATAGGACTTTATCCAGCCACTCTAACTCGGAGGCCAGAGTCCGAAATTGGACCGAAAACTGGCTGACCATGGATGAACCCTGAGACATTGCCAGCAGTTGGAGCGCCGTATCGTGGGTGACCTGAGGGCCTAATACAACCTTTTTAAGAGCCTCCAGAAACTAAGGAGCACTCCACACCACACAATCGTCGCTCTCCCACAGCGGCGTTGCCCATTCCAACGCTCTGCCCGACAGAAGTGATACTATGAAACCGACTTCTGCCCGCTCCGTGGGAAAACGTGCAGCCAGTAGCTCGAGCTGTATAGAGCACTGGCTTACGAATCCCCGAAAATGTTTACTGTCACCAGAAAACTTGTCTGGAAGCGGGAGATGGGATAAGGTCGGGGCAGAGGTGGCGTAGGACAAACTGGCTGCCGCTGCACTAGCAGCCTGAGCAGCGACTGCAGTAACATGCACAGCTGAGGTTGTGCGCTCGAGAGCCGCCAACCTACCCTCCAGCTGCTGGATGAACTGCCCTAGGCGCTGGTCGTCCGCCATCTTACTAACCAGACCCTGGCACTAGTATTATGTTAAGGTCCTGCGGAACGCACCTAATAGATATTAAGGAGAGGTGCGTTCGCAGCCTGGGGTCCATCGTGCAGGCAGAGCCTGCTGCTAGTAAGATGGCGCAAATAGGCAGTATGAACGAACTCTGTTATCCCGCAGAGTCGCAGATGTAAACGCTGTAGCACTCTATGGCGATATAAGCGGACTCTGCTAATTCACAGAGCCGCTGTGACAAAGACTGTGTCCTGTCAGACTCACGGGGACACAGATGACTGCTAAGTAGAGTTGAGCGATACTTTCCGATATCCAAAAGTATCGGAATCGGAATGGTAGCGCCGATACCCAAAAAATATCGGCGATACCCGATACCGATACCGGAAATCCAATGTAAGTCTATGGGAACAAAATATCGGAATTAAAAAAAACCCATTCTTGCCTTGTTGGTTAATTGTACATGAAGGAAAACAACAAAGAGTAATGTAGAATGTATTGGGGAAGTTTGAGGAGACATTAAAGGCATAGATGTTTAACCCAATCAAATGGAATAGCATAAATATATATTTTTTTAAAGATGTTCGGATTGACGAAGAAATTGACAATGTTGTTAACGTTTTTTCTATTTTGGCAAATATGTATATTTCACAACTTCCATGCTCTTCACCTTTTTAACTTTTGACACACTTTCTCCTTCATAATCTTCAGCAGCATCATCTTTTTCATCAAATTATTCTTCATCTTCACCTTCTTTATCTTCTTCTTAAACTTCTTGCTATTCATCTTTTTGTTAACATTACTCATATTCTTCTTATTAAACTATTATTCTTATTCATATTGTACTTCATCTTCTTCATCATATTCTTATTTGTGACAGAGAATCCTGTACTTGTAATCTGTCAAAGTATGAATTTTTCATTCTTCCGTTCTTGCTGTCACAAAAGATTTAAATTACAACAGTATTTGTCCGTGTTCAGTTTAGCCTGCAGCAGCAGCAGGCATTTTCCAGGGGCACCACGAGGAGGAACGGACTCACCCCCATACACTGCTTAGTCTTCTTCTGCTTATAATTTAGAGCATATATTTTGCTCTTCATTTTGGTCTTATACTTCATGTTCTTCTGCTTTTAGATCTTCTGCTTATTGTTCTTGTGTCTCTTGTTCTGTATCTTGTATTTGTAGCACAACCTTGTACCAGCTGATGTTACTGGGACACGGTTACTAAGCAGGAGGTACCTGTGCTTCAAAGCACTACCAAGGACCAGCAGACGTTGCAGGAACTCGGATACCGAGATGAAGGCACCTAGGCCAAAGGCACTGCAGAGAACCAGTTGACGGTACTGGAACCCGGACGGGTAGCAGAAGGTACAAGAGCCAATGCAAGTAACGAGGACCAGCTGACTGTGCTGGAACCCGGAGGGTTAGCAGAAGGAAAAGAGCCAATGGCACAACCGAGGACCAGCTGACGTTACTGGGACACGGTTACTAAGCAGGAGGTACCTGTGCTCCAAAGCACTACCAAGGACCAGCAGACGTTGCTGGAACTCGGATACCGAGATGGAGGCACCTAGGGCAAAGGCACTGCGGAGAACCAGCTGACGGTACTGGAACCCGGACGGGTAGCAGAAGGTACCCATGGAAATTTAAGTTGACAGGCCGCGAGCCGGCCGCAGTTACCGAATCCCACAGTACTACAGTGGGTGATTGTCCTATTGTCACAACGGAAACAGCCTTTATTTGCATATCCCGCAGCACACATAGGAAGCACCTAAACTCCAAGCACCATAGAGTTGGCTAACCCGACCGCAACACGACAGGACAACTTATTGGAGGCTAAGTGACGTTTACACTGACAGGAAACAGATGGCGTGCTGTAACCAGTCTGGGCAGGAGTGAGTACCCGTGCCAATGACACTTCCGAGCAACAACTGGCGGTGTTGAAGCCCAGGGATGAGAAGACAACAGGGTGGAGGCAGCATGACTTTTTGCCGTTCACACAGCAGGGGAACAGCTGACATTACTGAACGCCAGTAACACTATAGCTTGTGTATTGGTCTGTGGACACGACACTTCTGAGCAGCAACTGCCAGTGTTGTAGCCCAGGGAGTAGAGTTCAGGTGGTAGAAAGATGAACATAACAGGAGACATGGATAACGTTGCGAACCAGTTATTTAATCTGAAAACGGACAGACAAATTCTGGCGAGATCCATGCCTTGTTCATTTTCAGAAAAGTAAGCCGGTCTACATTATCGGAGGATAGTCGCATGCGACGGTCTGTTAGTACACCACCTGCAGCACTAAAGACGCGCTCCGATAATACACTGGCAGCAGGGCAAGCCAGCACCTCCAATGCATACTAGCTAAGCTCTGGCCATGTATCCAGCTTAGAGACCCAAAACTTGAATGGGGAAGAGCCATCTGGGAGTACACTGAGAGGGAAAGACATGTAGTCTGTCACCATCTTACGGAAACGTTGCCTCCTGCTGACTGGAGCCGTCTCGGATGGTGTAGACATTTGTGGCGCTGCCACAAAACTTCGCAACATTTGGAACATACTGGTCTTGCCCTGTGCAGAGGCGCTGCTTGTGCTCCCTCTTGTTGCAGAGCTGTCTCCACTGCCTCGACGCACAGAGCTGCTTTGTAAAGCAGTAGCAGCAGCAGTGCTCTCGGCTGGAATGGAGAACATTATGGATTGCACCAGTGTGTCTTGGTACTCCCGCATTTTACGCTCCCGGTTCAACGGTGTGATGAGGCTTTGTAAGTTGTCCCGGTAGCGAGGGTCTAGGAGGGTGTACACCCAATAATCAGACGTGGCGAGAATGTGGGCGATGCGGCGGTCGTTTCTCAGGGACTGAAGCATGAAATCAACCATGTGCTGCAGACTCCCAACTGGCCAACAAACGCTATCCCCTGCAAGAGGCGTCATCTCTGCCTGCTCTGCATCACCCCACCCTCGCTCTACATACTGACTAGAGCGTTGTGTACCTCCCTCTGGAGCGATGTCTTCCTCCTCCATTGACTCCTCCTCATCCTCCTCACAAAGTGAGCCCTGCCCAGCCCTTTGTGAGGAACCACGTTGCGCTGACTGTCTTGAAGGTGATGGAATTTGTGACTCCTCATCCTCCACCTCTTCCAAAACCTCATCCCTTAGTGCTTGCAGTGTTTTTTGAAGCAGGCAGATAAGGGGGACAGTCAGGCTGACTAGTGCATCATCTGCACTCGCCATCCGCGTTGACTCATCAAACGGACGCAAAACTAGGCAGATGTCCTTCATAGAGGCCCACTCAGTAGTGGTGAAGTGTGAACGGCGCAAATTGCGAGTTGATTGCGCCTGATGCAGCTGATACTCCATTACTGCTGGCTGCTGCTCACACAACCGCTCCAACATATGTAACGTGGAATTCCACCTGGTGGGTACGTCACATATGATGCGGTGTTCAGGAAGGCGAAATCTGCGTTGCAGAGCTGCAATGCGCGATCTGGCCATGCTGGAACGTCGCAAGTGAGCGCACTCTAGGCGGACCTTGTGCAGCAGTGCATCAAGATCCGGATAGTCCCTCAAAAAACTCTGCACGACCAAGTTGAGCACATGTGCCAGACATGGTATGTGAGTCAGGTTGCCAAGGCCCAGAGCTGCCACCAGATTTCGGCCATTGTCACACACTACCAAGCCTGGCTGGAGATTCGCTGGCAAAAACCACACGTCGCTCTCCTGCTTGATGGCATTCCAGAGCTCCTGCACTGTGTGGCTTCGATTCCCCATGGAAATGTAAGGTTCTATGTATATATTCCTGAAACTCAGTTTGTTCGTCAGCCATTTTACTTTCTGTCTTGCTGCAGCTATCTTGCCCTCAGTCAAAATGGAGTTTCCAGCTTGCATGTTCCCGCCCTGATTCTCTCCTTTGCTTCTTAAGCAGCCACAGCTGAGCAATCAGTGCTTCAGAATCTAGCCTAAGCCTTGGACCTTGTACTCCAGCTATTCCTACTGAGGAACTCTGAAGCACTTGTGGACTCTGAACCCTGCTCTTTGAAAGACCCACGTTTGCATGGACTTACGGTAACAGAGAAGAAGATCCTGAATCTGTATTGGAGAGTGATTGCTGAGCTTGGATTACTCTGGCCTGCTGTGTCTCCTGTTTCTGTGTCTGCAAACTGTGTGACTATTTCTGCCAACTTGTATGAAGTAATACAGGACTTTTCTATATCAAACCTGTGACTCCTGTGTTTTCATCGCACCCAAGCACAAGACGCTATATGAACTGTACTACATACATTACAGGAAATTAATTTCAGGACGGCCTGTTGACGTTTGGCCACGGCTGTGCTCATATCGGTCGCATCAGGTAAGCGTTCACGGGTCCATGTGGAGGTAGACCGTGACGGCTCCTGCAGCGATGATTCTGAGGAACTGGAGTAGGAGGAGGAGTCAATGTGGACAGACTTGATTCCTGCAATCCTTGGAGTTGGCAGAACACGTACAGCGCCACTCGCAAGATCTGTACCCGGCTCCACAACATTGACCCAATGGGCAGTGAGAGAAAGGTATCTTCCCTGCCCATGGGTACTGATCCACGCATCGGTGGTCAGGTGGACCTTGCTACTGACGGCGTTTAGTAGCGCATGTTTAATTTTTCCCTCAACATGCTTTTGCAGAGCAGGGACGGCTTGCCTGCTGAAATAAAATCGGCTGGGCACATTGTATTGTGGGACTGCCAATGCCATTAAGTTACGGAAACTGTCAGTCTCCACCAGCCTGAATGACAGCATTTCAAGGGACAGGAGTTTTGCAATGCCAGCATTCAGAGCCTGTGCTCGTGGATGGGTTGCCGAGTATGGCCGTCTTTTATCCCATGCCTGTGCTACCGATGGCTGTTTTGTGGCCTGGGAGTGTGAGGATGACAGGGAACTTGCAGCTGTGGGTGGAATAACACTGGGTCTCTGGACAACAGTGACAGAGGTTCTTCCATGGCGATCCTGTGAGGAAGCAGAACCAGCTGTGTGTGAGCTGGAGGAAGAGGCTCCAACACCAGCTGAAGATGTAGGTGCTGCTGTAGGTTGGCCTACATCTCCAGTGTGTCTTTGGAACTCAACCACGTGCTTTGACCGCACATGCTTTGACCGCACGTGCTTTGAAAGAACTGGGAGCGCAGGTGGTCTTCTCTTCCATCCTCCCAGTGGATGGCCATGGAACAAGGAGGTGGAATAAGATTCTGCAGGTGAACAACTGGCTACGTCGATGGTGCCGTCAGCAAGGATTTGGATTTCTGGATCACGGAGTGAATTACCTATACGATGGACTACTTGCTAGAGATGGGGTGCACCTTACGAAGACTGGAAAACATGTATTTGGAAGTCGCCTTGCTACACTCATCAGGAGAGCTTTAAACTAGAACAATGTGGGAAGGGAAGCAAAATGCCAGCAAAAGCCATACACTTGACAAATACTATTGAGATTTCTGCTATTAGAAGTGAAGGGGAAGAACAAAGACAAAAAAATTTACATAATAAAAATATTGAAGGAAGAGAAACCAATCACAAACTAAAGTGTTTCTATACGAATGCACAAAGCATGGGCAACAAACAAGGAGAACTGGAGCTACTAACGCAGGAGAAGAAATATGATGTCATTGGAATCACTGAGACTTGGTGGGACGATACACATGATTGGAATACAAGGCTAGAAGGATACAACTTATTTGCAAGAAACAGACTTGATAAACGAGGAGGAGGTGTTGCATTGTATGTTAGAAAAGCGTATATCTGCACAGAGATTGACGCTTCAGAGACTGGGAGTTCTGTGGAAACTGTTTGGGTAAGAATACAAGGACAGAACAATGGAAAGGACACCATTGTAGGCATTTACTACAGGCCGCCTGTGCAAGCTGAAGATATGGATGAACTGTTTATGCATCAAATGGCCAAGTTCTCCAAAAAATATGACATAGTGGTCATGGGAGATTTCAACTATCCAGACATTTGTTGGGAATCTCTCTCAGGCAAAACTAACAGGTCCAGAAAATTCTTATCCTCTCTTGCTGACAACTTTATCTTCCAAAAGGTAATGGAGAAAACAAGGGGATCTGCTACCTTGGATCTAATCCTCATAAACAGGGAGGAAATGGTGGAGGAGGTAAGAGTGGCTGGGACTCTAGGAGGTAGTGACCATGCTATTTTAGAATTTTGGATAACAAAGGAGGATGACCTGTGAAGACTCAGACGTCAAGGTTAGATTTCAGAAAGGCAGATTTTAAGGAACTCAGAAAGAGAATTGGAGGGATCCAATGGCTGGATATCCTTAAGGACAAAAATGTCCAGGAAGGATGGAAAATCTTGAAAAATGAGATTCTCAAAGCACAATCGTTAACAATTCCGAAAAGAGGGAAGAATGGGAAGCATTTAAGGAAACCAGGATGGATGAACATAGAACTTAAACACATGCTAAAAAGGAAGAAAGAAATGTTTATCAAATGGAAAGAGGGAGGCATATCTAAAGAAGAATATAATGCCGTCTGCAGAACCTGCAGGGCACAAATCAGATTATCTAAAGCTGACAATGAATTAAGGCTTGCAAGTGACGTCAAAAGCAACAAAAAAGGATTTTGGGGATACGTCAAAAGTAAAAGAAAAGTCAAAGATGCTATAGGATTTTTACAGGATGAAAATGATGAAATGGTAAGTCAGGATGTTGAGAAGGCTGAACTTTTAAATTCCTATTTTGCATCTGTTTTCTCTCAGAAAGGAAATGTAACATCAACTGATCTTCACTGTCCTATTAAAGGAATAGAAGAATCCAGGATATCTATAAACAGAAAGACAGTGAGGAAACACTTAGCTAACATAAATGAATTCAAGTCTCCAGGTCCAGATGAATTACACCCAGGGTACTGAAGGAGATAGCAAAAGAAATTCTTGAACCACTGTCCATAATCTTTGAAAATTCTTGGAGAACAGGAGAAGTCCCAGAAGACTGGAGAAGAGCAAATGTTGTTCCTATCTTCAAAAAGGGGAAGAAGGTGGACCCAGGGAACTACAGGCCGGTGAGTCTGACTTCTATACCAGGAAAGATCTTTGAACAAATTATTAAAGAACATGTATGCAAGTACCTGGATAACAATGAAGTGATTAAACAGAGTCAGCATGGGTTTGTAACTAATAAGTCATGTCAGATTAACTTAATTTCCTTCTATGACAGAATCACTGACTGGGTGGATCAGGGAAATGCTGTAGATATAGTATATCTTGACTTCAGCAAAGCATTTGACAAAGTATCTCACACAATCCTTATTGAAAAAATGACTAAGTATGGAATGGACAAGGCAACTGTTAGGTGGATTCATAACTGGCTTAGTGATCAGACCCAAAGAGTGGTTGTAAATGGCTGCACATCCAGTTGGAAGAATGTCTCAAGTGGGGTACCACAAGGCTCTGTTTTGGGCCCTGTATTGTTCAACATCTTTATCAATGATTTAGATCAGACCCGGGCAAGGGGCGGCCCACGGGCCGCATCCGGCCCGCCGGCTGTCCGTGACCGGCCCGCGGAGGCGCTCCGGCAGTCTCAGGGCCCCGGCATCAGCTGGCACAATACTTACCTCTCCCGTGCCTCCACTGCTGCAGCTCCGGGCTCCACCGGCGCTTCCTCTCACAGCCGGCCGCTGAATGACGTCATCATTCAGCGGCCGGCTGTGTCAGAGAGCGGGGACGCTGGACAGGTAAGACGTGTCTCTGTGTGTTTCTGTGTCTATGTAGTGCGGTGCTTTGTGTGTGTGTGTGTGTGTGTGTATGTGAGAGAGTGCTTATGTGCTGTCTGTGTGTGATGATGGGCAGGCATTGCTGATAATGGGGAGGCATTGATGATGATGGGGAGAAGATGATGATAATGGGCAGGTATTGATGATAATGGGCAGGCATTGATGATGGGGAGAAGATGATGATGATGGGTAGGCATTGATGATGATGGGGAGAAGATGATGATAATGGGCAGGTATTGATGATAATGGGCAGGCATTGATGATGGGGAGAAGATGATGATGGGCAGGCATTGCTGATAATGGGGAGGCATTGATGATGGGGAGAAGATGATGATGATGGGCAGGCATTGATGATGATGGGGAGAAGATGATGATAATGGGCAGGTATTGATGATAATGGGCAGGCATTGATGATGGGGAGAAGATGATGATGGGCAGGCATTGCTGATAATGGGGAGGCATTGATGATGATGGGGAGAAGATGATGATAATGGGCAGGCATTGATGATAATGGGCAGGCATTGATGATGGGGAGAAGATGATGATGGGCAGGCATTGCTGATAATGGGGAGGCATTGATGATGATGGGAAGAAGATGATGATAATGGGCAGGTATGTATATATACAGTATACAGTATATATATATATGTATATATACAGTATTGGGTAGAACGGAGTTAATTATATTAGTCCGGCCCTCTAAAACCATCCCAATTTCTCATGCGGCCCCCTGGCAAAATTAATTGCCCACCCCTGATTTAGATGAAGGAATTGAGAGTAAACTGATCAAATTTGCTGATGACACAAAGCTAGGAAGGGTAGCTAATACTAGAGAAGAGAGAGAGAGGATTCAAAAAGATATACATAAACTGGAGCAGTGGGCAGCAACTAACAGAATGGATTTTAACAGGGAAAAATGCAAAGTACTACATCTGGGCAATAAAAATGAAAAAAGCATATACAAAATGGGAGGAATAGGGCTAAGTAACAGCACATGTGAAAAAGACTTGGGTATACTAATTGATCACAGACTTAACATGAGTCAACAGTGTGATGCAGCAGCAAAAAAGGCAAATGCAATTCTAGGATGTATCAACAGAAGCATACAGTCTAGATCACTGAGGTCATTATTGCCCTCTACTCCTCTTTGGTCAGACCTCATCTGGAATACTGTGTCCAGTTTTGGGCACCACATTTTAAAAAAGACATCAACAAACTGGAGCAAGTTCAGAGAAGAGCCACCAGAATGGTGACCGGTCTGCAAACCATGTCCTATGAGGAACGGTTGCAGGATTTGGGAATGTTTAGCTTGCAAAAAAGAAGACTGAGAGGAGACTTAATAGCTGTCTACAAATATCTCAAGGGCTGTCACATTGTAGAAGGATCATCTTTATTCTCATTTGCACAAGGAAAGACTAGAAGCAATGGGATGAAACTGAATGGGAGGAGACACAGATTAGATATTAGAAAAAACTTTTTGACAGTTAGGGTGATCAATGAGTGGAACAGGCTGCCACAAGAGGTGGTGAGTTCTCCTTCAATGGAGGTCTTCAAACAGAGGCTGGATAGACATCTGTCTGGGATGATTTAGAGAATCCTGCTTTGAGCAGGGGGTTGGACCAGAAGGCCCAGGAGGTCCCTTCCAACTCTACCATTCTATGATTCTATGATTCTATGTTTCCACATATTTGTGGTATTAAGGTTACTGACATTTTTACCTCTTTTTACTTTTTGATTACACAGCTTGCATTTGACATAGCAAATATCATCTGCAAGTGTGTCAAAAAAGGACCACGCAGTGCAAGTCCTGGGAGCGCCCGTTTTGGCTGTTGGAAGAGAACTGCTACAAACGGGTGCCAAACTGGAGGCTACAGGCAACCGAGTCTGCAGCCTAACTCTCCCTACTGTTTGGACCGTTGGGGCAATCTCTTCCTCAGAGCTGCTACCACCACCTTCCTGTTCCTCACGCCATGTTGGGTCTTGGACCTCATCATCTCCACTACCCTGTTCCAACACCTGCTGCTGTTGGGTGGTCTGGCCAGCACCATGCTCAACAGAAAATGGCACCTGAGTCTCATCATCATCAGATGCGTTCTGCGGTGTGCTGACCATCGGCACTGGCTCACCCGCCTCTTCACATTCAGAGAGACACAGCTGTTGCGCATCACTGCATACTGCCTCTTCTTCACATTCCAGAATGCTGCTTGGCTGGGCCCCTGTTTGCAAGCCAACAGATTCTGAGAACAGAAGCAGAGACTCAGCTGGCTCCAGTTCAGAACTCTCTGACTGCCTGGGCAATTTGGCAGGCGGTGAATAGACAGATGGTTGTTCAACAGTGCTGTGGTCCTGAGAGGAGGTGGAAGGAATTGAAGTCGATGCATTGGCTGCCATCCAACCAACAACGGCTTCAATTTGTTCTTCCCGCAGCAGGGGGGTACGCTGAGCTCCTACAAAAGTGCGCATAAAGGAACGCTCACGGGGAAAACTGGTGGATTCTGTGTCACTGGGTGCGGCAGCAGCCACAGAATCCCCACGTCCTCTCCCTGCTGAAACTCCACGGCCACGACCACGTGCCTTACTCCATGCCTTCTTCATCTTGGTAGATTGATAAAGAAAGTAAGAAAAGTTATAAGGCCTAAGTGTGGTTATTCCTCAGAGACTGCAGTGAACACTGAAGACAACTGTTCACTATCTGTGAAAGGCTCCTTTCTGTACTTCTATAGTGTTTGCAACCAATGTATTGTATACGGATGGAAGCGCGTCACACTAATAGATTAGATTTTTTTCAAATATAATGGAGAAGCACCAATTGGAGAAAAATGAAAAGGATGAGGCACTGAGACACGCTCAGCAGAGTACAAGCAGCAGTGCTTGAACAAGTAACTGGAGCGTGATATGCACTCAAAAAATAAAAAACACAGACTGAAGTGAACACTGAAACACAACTGTTCACAATCTGGGAAAGGCTACTCCTTTGTCTACTTCTATAGTGTTTGCAACCAATGTATTGGATACGGATGGAAGCGCGTCACACTAATAGATTAGTTTTTTTTCAAATATAATGGAGCAGCACCAATTGGAGAGAAATGAAAAGGATGAGGCACTGAGACACGCTCAGCAGAGTACAAGCAGCAGTGCTTGAACAAGTAACTGGAGCGTGATGTGCACTCAAAAAATAAAAAACACAGACTGAAGTGAACACTGAAACACAACTGTTCACAATCTGGGAAAGGCTACTCCCTTCTGTACTTCTATAGTGTTTGCAACCAATGTATTGTATACGGATGGAAGCGCGTCACACTAATAGATTAGATTTTTTTCAAATATAATGGAGAAGCACCAATTGGAGAAAAATGAAAAGGATGAGGCACTGAGACACGCTCAGCAGAGTACAAGCAGCAGTGCTTGAACAAGTAACTGGAGCGTGATATGCACTCAAAAAATAAAAAACACAGACTGAAGTGAACACTGAAACACAACTGTTCACAATCTGGGAAAGGCTACTCCTTTGTCTACTTCTATAGTGTTTGCAACCAATGTATTGGATACGGATGGAAGCGCGTCACACTAATAGATTAGTTTTTTTTCAAATATAATGGAGCAGCACCAATTGGAGAGAAATGAAAAGGATGAGGCACTGAGACACGCTCAGCAGAGTACAAGCAGCAGTGCTTGAACAAGTAACTGGAGCGTGATGTGCACTCAAAAAATAAAAAACACAGACTGAAGTGAACACTGAAACACAACTGTTCACAATCTGGGAAAGGCTACTCCTTTCTGTACTTCTATAGTGTTTGCAACCAATGTATTGTATACGGATGGAAGCGCGTCACACTAATAGATTAGATTTTTTTCAAATATAATGGAGAAGCACCAATTGGAGAAAAATGAAAAGGATGAGGCACTGAGACACGCTCAGCAGAGTACAAGCAGCAGTGCTTGAACAAGTAACTGGAGCGTGATATGCACTCAAAAAATAAAAAACACAGACTGAAGTGAACACTGAAACACAACTGTTCACAATCTGGGAAAGGCTACTCCTTTGTCTACTTCTATAGTGTTTGCAACCAATGTATTGGATACGGATGGAAGCGCGTCACACTAATAGATTAGTTTTTTTTCAAATATAATGGAGCAGCACCAATTAGAGAGAAATGAAAAGGATGAGGCACTGAGACACGCTCAGCAGAGTACAAGCAGCAGTGCTTGAACAAGTAACTGGAGCGTGATATGCACTCAAAAAATAAAAAACACAGACTGAAGTGAACACTGAAACACAACTGTCCACAATCTGGGAAAGGCTACTCCTTTGTCTACTTCTATAGTGTTTGCAACCAATGTATTGGATACTGATGGAAGCGCGTCACACTAATAGTTAAATTGCATGGAGCAGCAAGAATTACACTGAAGAAAAAAAAAAAGAGTCTGTGAGTGACACGTGCAGATGCCTACAGACAGCGTTGCATGCAGAGCAAACTGCAGCGTCACCTGCACTCTCACACACACCTTGCACAGAGCTGTTAAAACAACACTGGCAAAAGGAAGCTTTACACAGCGGTTGGTAAACTAGCCTGCCTAAAGCCCAGTACACAAAATCGCAATCTCTAACTGTCCCTCAAAGTCAGCAGAACAGCGTTCTGTCCCTAACTGAGTTCACAGCACAGTGACGCTAAAATGGCGGCGGCGCCTTTTATAGTGCATTCTGACATCATTTCAGCAGCCAATCACAGCCATGCCATTAGTTAAGATGACCGCAGCATTACAGGATGTGCCCACACTTCACAAGATTCCTCATTGGCTGACTAAAATCACATTGCCTCTCAAAGAATTATGGGAACTTCCGATTCCGGTATACGATATAGGAAAAATATCGGAACTAAGTATCGGAATTCCGATACAGTGAATATCGGCCGATACCCGATACTTGCGGTATCGGAATGCTCAACACTACTGCTAAGCAGTCTGTGGTCATGCAATCAGAACACAAGCAATAATCTCCTCACCGGAGTAGCCTGTATTCTAATGGCGTTTTCAGCCGAGCCCTGAACACGTGCGTACAAAACTCCTCACCGGAGGTGCCTGTATTCTAGGGGCTTATTTCAGCCGGGCCTAACCACATGCATACATGACCACACTGGTGCAAGCACATAACAGATTTGATACTAGCGCATGGCCAAGCGGACATGCGCACCTTTTATAGTAGCAGCTACAGGACCTTCCAGAAAATGACCAATGAGAAACTGTTCCAGAACACAAGCAGTTTCAGGACCTTCCTGGCGGACCAATGGGAGTCGCTGCTGTAACCGAGCATGTGACCCCTGATCTCCAATGGGAGATCTTACCCTGGGCATGCTCAGATGGAGAAATGCAGGACTTAGTCCCAAGACTGCCTGCTCCAGCACTGGTTATAATAGAGGAACCAGAAGAGGCAGCAACAAGCCTCTGCACAGTATTAGACTGAGCGAGACGCTGGGACTGACGTCTCCGCTGAACAGGCTCCACTGCGGCTGGAGATGTATGGGGGACCGCAGGTGGACTGGTTCGAGATTCCCCTTGTGCAGCAGCGGGAACTCGATCCCTAACAACGTGTTCCAAAAGTAGATTGGAATGGTGCTGGAATTTGCGAAAATGGTGACTGGTAAAAAAAATTACTAAATTTGCACTGCATCATATAGATAATTAGTTAGGTTTGGTGAAAAAAATATACATGATATGGTATATTATAAATATTTTTCTTAACTACTCATTCTACTATTCTTGACAAAAAATATTACTTACTAACTATTGATAAGCAGATCAATCTGTAGACAATCAATTTTTAATTGAATTTCCTTCTAATTTGCTGTTTCACGGAAATTTGAACATTGTGAGCTTCGATTTGCATTTCACAAAAAAAAAATTAGACCGGCACCCACACTGCTGAAACATCAGAGAGCAGACTTATGTCATTTTGTGTTGCCGCACAGGTGTCTCCATAATGCCCTGCAGCTATGACGTCTTATAGATTGTCACACCTACTATAGTCATTTCCTGGACCATCACCAATTGAAGGTTACAAGAGGAGAATAGTTGGTATGGCAGAGTAATTTTCCATCTCCATTGTAAGCTGTTATGGTAAGCAAGGTTCTTTCCCTTTCTCTTTTGTAGAGTAGAGTCTAAGCTCTTATCAGCATGTTCCTGTCTTTACCTCTTCTGTAGAGTGTAATCTCTTATGGTCAGCAGGGTCTTCTCTCTCTCTCTCCTCTACCCCACATGTATTTTCAGAGCAATTACAATCATAGTAACATGTATACATACAGTACAGACTAAAAGTTTGGACACACCTCATTCAATGATTTTTCTGTATTTTCATGACTATGAAAATTGTAGAATCACAATGAAGGCATCAAAACTATGAATTAACACATGTGGAATTATACATTACACTTTACAAAAAAGTGTGAAACAACTGAAAATATGTCTTATATTCTAGGTACTTCAAAGTAGCCACTTTTTGCTTTGATTACTGCTTTGCACGCTGAAAAGGTGAACGGATGGACTCTACATGCCTGGTTCCCACCGTGAAGCATGGAGGAGGTGGTGTGATGTGTGGGGGTGCTTTGCTGGTGACACTGTTGGGGATTTATTCAAAATTGAAGGCATACTGCACCAGCATGGCTACCACAGCATCTTGCAGCGGCATGCTATTTCATCCGTTTTGCGTTTAGTTGGACCATCATTTATTTTTCAACAGGACAATGACCCCAAACACACCTCCAGGCTGTGTAAGGGCTATTTGACCAAGAAGGAGAGTGATGAGGTGCTACACCAGATGACCTGGCCTCCACAGTCACCAGACCTGAACCCAATCAAGATGGTTTGGGGTGAGCTGGACCGCTCACCGCTTCAATTTAGAATAAATCCCCAACAGTGTCACCAGCAAAGCACCCCCACACCATCAAACCACCTCCTCCATGCTTCACGGTGGGAACTAGGCATGTAGAGTCCATCTGTTCACCTTTTCTGCGTGCAAAACAGTAATCAAAGCAAAAGGTGGCTACTTTGAAGAACCTAGAATATAAGACATATTTTCAGTTGTTTCACACTTTTTTGTAAAGTGTAATGTATAATTCCACATGTGTTAATTCATAGTTTTGATTAGTGTTGAGCGATACGATACCGCAAGTATCGGGTATCGGCCGATATTAGCTCTATCGGCCTTTCGATACTTAGTTCCGATATTTTTGTCTTATCGGATACCGGAATCGGGATTGTCACTGTCACTGTCCGTCGGTCGGGTCTGTCAGGAGTCAGCGGCACTTACCTGGCAGAAGATCTCCGGCGGTCACGTCCTGGACTGCTTCATGGCCGCCATCATCTTTCTCCGGCGGTCACATGCAGTTTCTCGCGATAACTGCAGTGACTGCTGGGTAATCCCGGCCGTTAAGCAGTCAGTCCGATGACGTCACCGCCGGGGAAGCAGGTAATCAGCTGTGCTGCGTTGCGATGACAGGCTCTGCCTGTCATTGCGATGTAGCAGAGCTGGATCGTCGTGGGACTGTCATTACTATGGACTGCGTCGGACAGGTGGTATACTGTTGGTTTGTTTTTTTTCTTTTTTTACAGGAGATCGATGGCGTCGCAGGAATGAGTGTATAATAAAATTAATGAAAACTGTGTTGTCTCTTTTATTTCATTAAAATACTTTTTTCTTGCTTTGTCTTTTTTTATACATTTAATAACTTTGGGATTAATAATGGATCGGTGTCTTATTGACACCTCTCCATTATTAACCGGGCTTATTGTCACCGTGCAATCAACGGTGACATTAACCCCTTATTACCCCACTTGCCACCGCTACAGGGCAGTGGGAAGAGCCGGGTAAAGTGCCACAATTGGCACATCTTTTGATGCGCCAAATGTGGGGCTGCTGTAGTCTGGTATTATCAGGCTGTTGAGGGCCAAAATCCATGGGCCTTGACAGTCTTTTAATACCAGGCCGCAGCAGTCTGCATTTTACTTGGCTGGTTAACAAAAATAGGGGGACCCCTACGCCGTTTTTTTTTTCGAGGGGATCCCCTATTTTTGTTAACCAGCCAAGCTAAGCAGACTGCTGTGGCCTGGTATTATCAGGCTTGCAAGGTCCATGGATATTGGATCCTTACCAGCCTGAAAAACCAGGCCTCAGCGGTCTGCTTCATCTGGCTGGTTAACAAAAATAGGGGGGACCCCATGCCAATTTTTTTCGAGGGGATCCCCTATTTTTGTTAATCAGCCAAGATATGCAGACTGCTGTGGCCTGGTATTATCAGGCTGGCAAGGTCCATGGATCTTGGCTCCTTAACAGCCTGAAAATCCAGGCCTCAGCGGTCTGCTTCATCTGGCTGGTTAACAAAATAGGGGGGACCCCACGCCAATTTTTTTCGAGGGGATCCCCTATTTCTGTTAACCAGCAAAGATAAGCAGACTGCTGTGGCCTGGTATTATCAGGCTGGCAAGCAGGGTCGGACTGAGCCACCGGGACACCGGAGAAACCTCCGGTGGGCCCCAGCTTCTGCGTGGTGGGCCCTGATTTGAAAGGATAGGTCGCGGGGCAGAGGGGGCTGTGGCCCCGGGCCCCGCGCTCTGAGGGGGCCCACCCGGAGCTACGCTACAGTAACTGTATCGGCGTGCACAGCACGCCGATACAGTTACATTCTGCGGCAGAGCAGGGAGAATCGATCTTCCTGCTCTGCCGCCCAGAAGCTATGGGGCCTGAACAGGCATTGGGGGGGCCCAGTGCCAGCAGTGGGCCCCCCAACCGTCATCGGAGGGTCAGCTGTATCGGCATGGGTACGGTTGGGGCGAGGATATGGGTGTGATTAGCTGTGAAATGGGTGTGGTCGGGGCTATATGCGCCGCAGCCTTTAACCCTCTTTCCTGTCTTCAAAATTTGGGAGGTATGCTGTATGACCTCCCTACAACTTCTGGGCATGCTCCTGATGAGCGCGACGGATGGTCTCCTGAGGGATCTCCTCCCACACCTGGACTAAAGCATCCACCAACTCCTGGACAGTCTGTGGTGCAACGTGGCATGGCCTAAAATTTGCTGCAGCAGGCACAGCGTGCCACAGCCTTTGTCCCTCTTTCCCTTCTTCAAAGGTTGGGAAGTATGATGGTGGGCCCCAAGAATATATTTTCTCTGGTGGGCCCAAGGTACTCCAGTCCGACGCTGCTGGCAAGGTCCATGTATGTTGGCTCCTTAACAGCCTTAAATACCATGCCTCAGCAGCAGGGGCGTACATAGAAATCATGGGGCCCCATAGCAAAAGTCTGAATGGGCCCCCCCCCAAAAAAAAAAAAACCCAGAGCCATTGTAAATGTAAAGTGCCAGCACAGTGAAACAAAAAAATGTATTATGCCCCCATAGATTGTGCCCCCATAGATGCTCCATAGTATAGGCCCTTATGCTGCCGCAGCTGCTGCAACCAAAAAAAAAAAAAAAGACATACTCACCTTTCGTCGCTGGGGGCCAGGTGCCGGTGTCCTGAGCAGGGGGTGACACCAGGTGCCGATGTCACCGCTCGCTCAGGGCCCCGGCACCTGAGATATTTACCTGTCCTCTCTCCACTGCTGAGTGCCGCTGTCTTCGGGGTCCTCCAGCAGTGAATGATGAGGCAGAGGGCGCGGCGCGCCCTAACGACGTCATCGCGCCCTCTGACCTGAACATTGCAGCAAGAGGACGCGAGCAACGGTGGAACGGGACAGGTAAATATCCCTTATACTCACCCTTCTGCCGGCGCGGTCTGTGCAGCCCCTGCTCTTCTCCCACGGTCTCCGCCACCAGTGTTCAGCGGTCACGCGGGACAGCTCATTAAAGTCATGAATATGTGCGTATTCATGACTGTAATGAGCGGTACCACCTGACCGCTGAACACAGGCGTCGGAGACCGTGGGAGAAGAGCAGGGGCTGCAGAGACCGCACCAGGAGGGGTGAGTATATAGAAGAGCTGCGCTCCCCCTCCCCCGCCGACCCCCTGGTAGTACTGTCAGCACAGCTACCCGACCGTCGAGGGCCCCCTCACCTGTCCGGGCCCCATAGCAGCTGCTTGGTCTGCTTCATTCACGGTACGCCACTGCTCAGCAGTCTGCTTCATCTGGCTGGTTAACAAAAATAGGGGGGACCCGACGCCATTTTTTATTCGAAGGGAACCCCTATTTTTGTTAATCAGATCCCTCTGACGTCACTGATTGTGTCCCTGGCTGACCTGAAGTGAAAGTGGAAAGCAATCAATTAAGCTTTCCACTTCCTCTCCTGTCAGCCAGGAGAGGAACTCATTCATTTGGGGGTTTACTGTGAGGCTGCAGCATTAGCTGCGGTCCCTGCAGTAAACATTAACCCTTTCTGAAGGATTACACCGTGGGACCTGACTGTACATGGGATAGGTAAGAATAATTTTCCTTTTTTATTTTATTTTTATTACAGGAAATGGTTTTTGCAGTCAAATAAAAGATGGTCAAAAACATGTGTCTTTATTTCATTAAAATGATTTTTAATTAAAGTGTGTGTGTTTTATTTTTATTTCATGCAATAGGATTAATAATTGATAGTTGTCTAATTGACAGCTCTCAATTATTAACCTGGCTTAAGGTCACCTTTCAATTGCAATGTGGCTTTAACCCCATATTAACCCATTCGCCACCGCTACAGGGCAATGGGAATAGACGGGCAAAGTGCCAGAAAGGGCGAATCTAATTATAGATTTGTCTTTTCTGGGGTGTCTGGGGGCAGATGTTAGTAGCCAGGGGGGGCCAAAAATAATGGTCCCTCTCTGGGCTATTATTATCTGCCCCCATTCGCTGGCTTTGTCTGTCTGGTTGCGAAAATAGGGCGGGAGCCCACGCATTTTTTTTTAAACAATTTTACACCTCATATATATATATATACATGTCATTGAATTTGTGACACATATATATATATATTTATATTTCATACACTTCTACATAGTATAATAGCCGCTAATTCAATTGACGGCTTTTGTGAAAATGCAGAACCCGACATGAAATGACACTTGGTGTACATAGGGTTAACCATGTCTTTTCATGTCCTTTGCTATCTGATTTGCACAAACAATTACATCAGTCTATGTGTGCAAAATTTCACACCTGTAGGGGTTAATTAAAGGTGTAAATTCGTAGCAAAAAAGTCCGTTTTTTTTACAACGAATTTACACCTTTAATTAACCCCTACAGGTGTGAAATTTTGCACACATAGACTGATGTAATTGTTTGTGCAAATCAGTTTGCAAACGACATGAAAAGACATGGTTAACCCTATGTACACCAAGTGTCATTTCATGTCGGGTGCTTCTGTCTTTTCACAGAAGCCGGCTTTACCCCGCAATTGAATCAGAGGATATTTTACTATGTAGAAGTGTATAAACTATACATATATGTATATATATATGTCACAATGACATGTATATATATATATATGTATTCTATGTGTGTATATTTAGTGTCTACAAGGAAATAAAGGTTTTTTTTAGTTGCGATATTTTGTTCCCATAGACTTACATGGGACTTCCGGTATCGGAATCGGATATCGCCGATATTTAGTGATATCGGCGATACCATTCCGATCCGATATTTTTAGATATCGAGCAGTATCGCTCAACACTAGTTTTGATGCCTTCAGTGTGATTCTACTGATTCTAATTTTCATAGTCATAGCATAGAAAAATCTTTGAATGAGAAGGTGTGTCCAAACTTTTGGTCTGTACTGTATATGCACACACTTATGTATCTGAAAAAAAAGGTATTACAAGATGTACTCCCATTTTAGGCATATGCCATAAATGTTTGATAGATTTCAGCTTTTCATCAGAGACCTGCACTTATATGAAAAACAAGCCACCATGAATTGATAGGTGACTCCCTCTTTATATTTACTTGTCTGGGAGTTCTAAAAAAAGTAACCATTTTTTGAATTGTATTTTTTTGAATGGTCTAACAATTTCTTTTACTCTCAAAAAAGTGTTGGGCCTCAGCGCAAATGTTATATCTTTATATAAAAAAACAAAGTCAACTTTGCTTTCTACCATATGGAAACCACCACCCAGGAAATGATAAAGAAAGAGGGGAAAACCCACCAGCAGGGAAATAGTGAAAAAAATCAATAAACACAATATATGTAAAAACAAATTGCCTTTATTAATGAGTGGCACAATATAAATGACAAAAATTTATGTGTAATAAAACAGAATTTAATAAAATGAGGCAAAACCAGCCAGAAGATAAATATATATAACAACGTGTTGCAGTGATGGTATACTTAGTCATAAAAAAATATAATATACAATTGTGAATGTATCACTGCAATACTAATAATAGGCTCAAATTGTAATGACCAGGTAGTGTCCACAGAGAAGGTATATAAAAAACAACCACAAAAACGCACTGTGAAAATACTGTGTGTAGACAAAATTACACAGTGAAAGTGACCATAGATGCTAAGTGCAATAAAATACTGAGTGCCATAGAACCAATGTTAAATGTGCAACATAATAAGGAAAAATAAACAACCGTGCACAAGTAAAGCCTTATATGCCTAATGGGCAACAATACCTGGGAGCCAAAAAGATGACTGAATGCCTCAAAGAACGCGCCCCGACGCGCGTTTCGGAAAATAACTCCTTCGTCGGGCCATTCATTTTATAAGGTTATATTGTGACACCAGATATAATTTTATTATTGGAATTTTTTATTTTTTTATTATTTTATTCATTTTATTGGTGCTTTTATATTTCCTTATTTTTGGTTTCTACCATATGGGAAAATATTACACTATAAAGAAGGTATGTGCATAAACCAAGTATCAAACAAATATATGTTTATGTCCACTACAGTGTAAAGTTAAGTTTGCATGAAACAGGAATTATATACTGTATATTTTATCTAATGTTAGAGGATAGTAATGCAAGCATGTACAATCTCTAATTTACTATCATAACATGTGTAAAGTGACTCAAATTATTACCAAGGAGTTCTTAAAATACATCAATCACTCAATAAAAAATAATGATGATCACAACATATAGGAAAGATTGAATGAAAACATTACTTAAACTAGTCCTGAATTTCTAATTTTTGTAGACAACCATTTTTATTGGTTTCAGCTTTGGAATAGCTTCCAGGTGGTGCAACAATGCTGTACAAATAACATTTGTGATTTGCACTGCCAGCAAAAAGATTTATATCTTTCAGATGTGGTTGATATTACTCAGCTGTAGACTCTAATATACTGTAATACTGTAGATTAATTTAGAGAAGATGGAAAGACAATGAGGAAAACTGATAGACCAAATATTTATTTTCAATAATTCTATTACAGGGTTATATGTAATGATGTTTAATAGCACCAAGAACTTACCACACTATTTTTTTTTATCCGGGTGAAAGAAATAGAAGCAATGCAATACAGAACTTTTTGGATACTCAGAATGATTCTCCTATTGTAGAATTTTCAATGTCTAGTAATTTACACAACAATGCATTACGTATCTTCAGATTGCATATCTTCTTTGCTCTCTGCTTAGTGGTGTAGCTTAAGTTAAAGTCTAGAGTTGGAATTCTGCTTAGCTAATTGTTTGATTTGATTTTTTTATAACAAATAAAGATAATTTATGGATTTGGGATTATGTCTACTTTATGCCCAATGACAAAGTAATCTATTTTGTGTGTTGACTTTCGTATCATTCTGGGGTTGTATGTATAAATGGTTGAACTTGATGAACTTATGTTATTTTTAAACCCACTAATTATGTTACTATATTTATTATAGTTTATGGGCAATACACTTAAAGCATGCCGTTATTTTAGATGGAAACAGAAAATTTGCTGTCAGTGTTACAAAATGTTAGGTACTTTACTTCTGAAATGCAACTCTGCCTAAGTATGAAGCATAGTGTACTCTGATAAAGTTCATTCAGCTCTTTTTACCACTATTTTTTTTTGCTAACACTGGGATTCATAAATCTAATCTAAGAAAAAACAAAATTGAAAAATAGCATTTTTTATAGAAGTAAAATTCAATGTTAAAGGGAATCAGCCATAGATTTCACCCCCTAACTATATACAGTATATGTGTACACAAAGGCTAAGATAGTAGTAGTGCATGAAAATAATATAGGGTACTTGGTTAACATAACTTTGATTAAAAAAAACAAAATCCATTCCACCACATCAAGGTGACCCTATTCAGGAAATTTCTAACCTCTAGTATTAAAATTTTACCATATGTCAAGTGATGTAATGTGAATAAGGGCTGAGAAGGACTGAGAACCCGTTAATTTACACCCAGCCATTGTGAACTATATGAATGGAATGTCCAGCTCAAGAAATAGTGAGGCCACACACAAGATAAAGAGAAAAATAGGCAAATACCCTGCAGTAAATAGCAGTAGTTCATGAAAATATAGGTTGCCTAGTTAAAATAACTTGTTAACAAAAAAAACATAAAAGCCATCCCACCCTGTGGGTTGATGTGGTAAGATGGCTTTTATTTTTTTTACCAAAATATGTTACATAAGCACCGTATATCATTTTCATGCACTATTGCTATTTATTTATTTGTATAGAGGCCTTTTTTTCTATTCTTCTCCTGTTGTTGGCCTTTCCTTTTCACAGTGGATGTACTTCTTTACCCTCTACTTTACTATCCCAAGTCTCCGATTGATCATGGACTGATTTGAATGTGGTTGAATTTACCCCTCTATTCCTAATAACCAGCCTTGCTGAAGCTGACAGCTGAGGGTTGCAGCCGCCATCTGTGTGTTTTGCCTGGCTGGTTATTAAAAATACAGGGGAACCCAAAACAGGTTTTTCTTTTTAATCATTTATTTACAGTGCCGGTGATGGCTCATGAATACTCCTATCAGCCGCTCCTGCTCTCACTGTTATTAGTGGCAGTAGGCATTGGCTGATTGGAGCAGTACTCAGCCGACATCAATGACCGAAGGTAAACTTTAAACCTCTGATCACAGTTGTGGCTTACAATATCATTTGACAGCGTGAGAACCACAGCTGTCTGACCCGCAGTGATGATTATACCATCATTCAGAAGCGGTGTTTGCTGTACTGTCAACAAACACCCAGTGTTCTGGGAGTCGAACCCAAACAGTAACAGACTCCCTGGTGAAGTCATTGTTCGGTGTCTGTGCCTAAACAGTAGGTGTTAGGATTGGATGCCAAACTTTACTGGTAGAGTTCATGCTAGTTATACCCCCCATCGACACTAAAAACCCGCTAAGACAAGACGCTAGCAGCAGGACAGCACAATACGACATAAAGGGACAGTTCATGCCAGTTGTCCACATTTGAGACCCAACAGTTGAAAGTCGCTGCAGAATTAAGGAGTTTGCTGGTTTGGTCGGCCAGATGTTGCATGACCATCTTTAAAACCTTTTCCTTCGTTGTTAAAAAAGACCTGGTCATCAGGCCCTAGGCTCTGGACTGGTGTCATGAAATTGGCCCACGCCTTTGAAAGAGTACCCCCGCCTCTGCTGTGTGTCTCCCTGGCCTCTCCTCCTTGGTTGGGCAAGGAAGCTTGATTTTTGCCACTAGCATTGTCTGATGGGAAGTTTTTCAACATATTTTCCACAATGACCTTCTATATAGCACCATTTTAGAAGACCTTTCCACTAGTGATGAGTGAATAGTGAAATATTCAGATTCGGGAAAATTGGCACAAATAATTTCTAATATCCGTGTATTCATACCGAATAACGAATCCAATACGAGTCAATGGGAAAGCCGAATATTTTTCATCTGGAAACAATAGGTCTGGGGGCCTGAGAAAAAAGCTGCAATGAATGGGAAAGAGCTAAAACTAAATGAGAACAGCATGGAGAAGATGCCTGCATGCCTTTCTGACTTACAGATGGTATCTGGGAATAATTACATTTGGGCGAGCTCTCACTCTTATATTTGGGAGGTCCCTCCCTCATTCTAAATTGTTAGCTAGATAGTGGAATACAGATTCTCCATAACTTTACAATGCCAGCTAAAACATGCCAATTTGAATTTTGCGCTTTGCCTGCCACCACCACCACATCCACCCCCATGTCATCATGCGGCCCTCTCTTGACATTTTCAGAGGGCCAACAGGTGCCATGAAACCTGAGTTTGGGAAGGGCCCTCAGTTGGCACTTGATCATACATTTGGGAGAGCTCTCACTCCTATATTTGGGAGGTCACCCCCTCAATCCAAATTGTTAGCTTGAAAGTGGAATACATATTCTCCATACCATTACACTGCCATCTAAAACATATCCATTTGAATTTTGAGCTTCGTTCACCACCACCACCATGTCCACCGCCCTGTCATTATGCGGCCCTTGCTACACACTTTCAGATTGCCAGCAGGTACCATGAAACCTGAGTTTTGAGAGCTCCACAGTTCATTTTGGCCACCGGATTTCAATGAAGCCACTGTCATAGCGGGTGAAGCCGCTGTAAGGTGAATATAATGCAGGTGAATGAAGCAGACGTCATTGCAGTTATACAGACAACTAAACCGCTATACCGGGGTCCAATAAGGAGATTGTGATTGAATCTGTGCTTTTATTGAACTTGATATATTGGCGCGGTGAAACTATAATACAAACATAATATACATACAATCAGTACACGGGCATAGTGGAAATACATATACATAGTACACTGTGAATAAATATTTGCAGACTAATTCCTAACCAGAGGCAGAACTGATTAGACAGGGCTAATATAGGACAGGAATTAACTAGAGAGACATAAGTACATATCGGCGATGCTATCGCAAGAGGAGAGGAAAAGATGAGCTGCTTCCTGGATGCAGGCTGAAGAAAAATGGAAGAAAATGGAGGGAAAGCTCTCAGAATACATTGCTAAGCTACCATCATGCATTGCTTAAGCTACCATCATGCATTGCAAAGGGAGGGAAAGACCTGAAAGTGAAAGAAAACATTATAACTGCGAATATGACACTGGTCACTAGAGGGAGCCAAACAAGCAGAATTATTAAACTCCTATATAAACAATGGAAAATCAAACAAGTCAGAAACAATTGGATGTCAGAGGCAGAACAGGAGCTGTATGCTCAATGTTGGTTAATTGGATTCTACCAGACACCAAAAGCATTAGTATTAAATTCTGAATACAGTGTATGCAAGTGAGGCCTGTATTGTGGTCAGTCTCTCTGGCCTGAAACCCATGTCAGGAACATGTACAAGCCTCATTTTACTTGAAAGCAGCCTCCTCAAGGGA
Source organism: Oophaga sylvatica (assembly GCA_033576555.1). Classification (NCBI taxonomy): domain Eukaryota; kingdom Metazoa; phylum Chordata; class Amphibia; order Anura; family Dendrobatidae; genus Oophaga; species Oophaga sylvatica. The sequence goes on along the minus strand of JARQOD010000004.1, from coordinate 184,852,329 downwards.
AAGAGACAGGAGTGCCATTGACCAATTTGCACAAGCCTACGCACTTCTTCTGGAAACTACCCAACCAATCAGAATGTATCTTTTGCATGGTTTTAAGCAACAATGGAGTAATTACAGGATATGTCTAGATATTCTCTAGATCTTATCGGGTGGAAGGTGCTAAAGCATATAGATGTAGCCAGCTCTAGTGCCTTTGATGATCTAACCACCCCCTGGTGTGCTGGCCCCAGCTGCCAAATTATCACAAACCAGCTCCCACAATCCCTCTGTCCTGACCCTGTAGTGTGGGCTATATATTTAGGAGTAGTCTAAGGGGAGCACGCAGTGTAGGGTGCACACAGTCATCCCAGAAGCAAAGCATCACAGAAGATAAGCATCGTGTAAACGGCAGTTATCCATGGCAGTTAATCAGGACAGGAATCAGGTACCCCACATTTTGCTTTCTTTTTAATTATGTACTTTATCTCTATCCGCCTGTGTTCCCTTGCCATCCACATTCACCGCCCCATCCCCCCTCCATCACGACTCATACACATCAGCCCCTCTATACTTCTCTCTCCCATGTACAGCTCCCATGCACTCCTCACCTTCCTGAGAAACCTCAGCCAATCTTGCCCAAACACATCACAAAAAAACCTATTTACAACTCCAACAACTACTTGCTCTTTATCTTCCTACTCCTACTGATTTCAGGGGACATCTCCCCCAACCTCAATCCCTACCCTACCTTATATCGAAACCATAATAATCTTATTAATATTACTTGCACTCCCTCATCTCCTTTCAATTGTGCCCTCTGGAATCCACGGTCTGCATGCAACAAGCTATCCTTCCTGCACAAATACTTTCTGACCAACTCTCTTCATCTGTTGGCCCTCACCAAAACCTGGATTCAGGATTCTGACACTGTCTCCCCTGCTGCCATTTCCTATGGTGGCTTACAGTTCTCCCATTCCCCGAGACCCGCAAACAGACATGGTGGTGAAGTTGGCATACTCCTGTCCCTACAATGCACTTTCCAGGTCATCCCCCAATTCCATCACTCTCATTCCCTTCTTTTGAGGTCCACACCATCAGGCTCTTCCATCCCCTCTCCCTAAGAGTAGCAGTCATATATCGGCCACGAGGCTCGTCCACCCAGTTCCTTGACCACTTCTCAGCCTGGCTGCCGCACTTCATGTCCTCAGAACTACCAACCCTTGTCCTTTGAGACTTCAACATCCCAATTAACAGCCCTACTTCCACATCTGCATCTCAGCTTCTATCACTAACCACTTCTCTAGGCCTCTCACAGCTTTCAACCTCTGAGACACACAAGGATGGTAACACCCTTGACCTGGTCTTTGTCCGCCTCTGTTCAATCTCCCACCTAAATAACTCACCGCTTTCACTCTCTGACTACAACATTCTCTCCTTCACCCTTGCAAATCCTCGACCACCACAGCACACTCCTACCTACTACACATTCAGAAATCTACAAGCCATTAACCCTCACACACTTTCAGACTCCCTACACTCATCGCTGTCCCCAATCTCCTCTTTTTCTTGTCCTGATCTGGCTGTTCATCACTACAATGACACTCTTAGAAGCACCCTTGACCAAGTAGCGCTGCTCACCTTCAGAACTTCCAAACACACAGTAAAACAGCCTTGGCCCACATTGCAAACTCAATTTCTTCAGCGATGCTCTAGGAGTGCTGAACGTCTTTGGAGAAAAACCCGCACACCAGAAGACTTCATCCACTTTAAATTCATGGTAAGAACTTATAACGCGGCCCTTCACCTCGCCAAACAGACCTACTTCACCACCCTGATCTCCTCACTAGCCAACAACCCCAAGAAACTTTTTGACACTTTTCAATCCCTCCTCAGGCCAAAAGCACAAGCTTGGAGGGGTAATGGCCCTGGTATAATTAAAACGCCTGTGACCAGCAGGTGGAATGCTCAGGCAGAAGGTAAATGAACACATCAAAAAACTGACCGGCACATCCAAAAATAGACCCGATGTGAACAGGTGCTAAAACTAGAGTCACCAACTCAGGCACATACAAGAAAAAAAGGTAGCACACTGTAGCGCTATAGCTTGCAAACACAAAATGTGAAAAATGAATTGCATCACTGCCTAGAAATATGAAAAATTGAGAAGTCTTAGCGCATAAGATGGCCAAATTATGTGTACCTGATAGCCACGTTAAGGCTCTTCTCCTATATCAGGTCCTAACTAATGCCAATCCTCGCTTGGCCCTGGTATAATTAAAACGCCTGTGACCAGCAGGTGGAGTGCTCAGAAGGTAAATGAACATCAGTTTTTTGATGTGTGTTCATTTACCTTCTGCCTGAGCACTCCACCTGCTGGTCACAGGCGTTTTAATTATACCAGGGCCATTACCCCTCCACAGAGATGTAGATTTCAGTTTAGAGAGAGGATTCATATGTTCCCATGCAGACAGACTTTTCTAAGCGAGGATTGGCATTAGTTAGGACCTGATATACGAGAAGAGCCTTAACGTGGCTATCAGGTACACATAATTTGGCCATCTTATGCGCTAAGACTTCTCAATTTTTCATATTTCTAAGGCAGTGATGAAATTCATTTTTCATATTTCGTGTTTGCAAGCTATAGCGCTACAGTGTGCTACCTTTTTTTCTTGTATGTGCATGAGTTGGTGACTCTAGGTTTAGCACCTGTTCACATTGGGTCTATTTTTGGATGTGCCGGTCAGTTTTTTGATGTGTGTTCATTTACCTTCTGCCTGAGCACTCCACCTGCTGGTCACAGGCGTTTTAATTATACCAGGGCCATTTCCCCCCCACAGAGATGTAGATTTCAGTCTAGAGAGAGGATTCATATGTTCCCATGCAGACAGATTTTTCTAAGCGAGGATTGGCATTAGTTAGGACCTGATATACGAGAAGAGCCTTAACGTGGCTATCAGGTACACATAATTTGGCCATCTTATGCGCTAAGACTTCTCAATTTTTCATATTTCTAAGGCAGTGATGCAATTCATTTTTCATATTTCGTGTTTGCAAGCTATAGCGCTACAGTGTGCTACCTTTTTTTCTTGCTTTTACGCTCTCTATCTGAAACTCAACCTCTCCAAAACTGAACTTCTTCTGCTCCCGCCGTCTACTAACCTCCCTAAATTTGACATTTCCCTCTCCGTGGGCGGCACAATAATAACACCCTGGCAGCAGGCTCGCTGTCAGGGTGTTATGTTTGACACCAATCTCTCCTTGCCTGCCATATACAATCTCTTGCCCGTTCTTGCCGCATACACCTAAAGAACATCTCTAGAATCCGCCCTTTCTCCACCATGGAAACTACAAAAAAACCCTCACTGTAGCATTGATCCACTCCTGCCTGGACTACTGCAACGCTCTATTACTTGGCCTCCCCATTACTCGACTATCCCCTCTCCAGTCCATCCTTAATGCAGCAGCAAGGGTCATCCATCTGGCTAATCGGTACTCGGACGCGTCCGCTCTTCGCCAGTCGTTACACTGGCTGCCCATTCATTATAGGATACAATTCAAAGTACTTGTTCTCACCCACAAAGCTCTCCACAGTGCAGCACCCCCCTACATCTCCTCCCTCATTTCTATCTATCGGTCTAACCGACTGCTGCGCTCTGCAAATGACTTTCGACTAACCACTGCACTAATCTGTACCTCCCACTCCCGACTCCAAGACTTCTCCCGCGCTGCGCCAATCCTCTGGAATGCTCTACCCCAAGAAATTAGGACTGTCCACAATTTGCATGTTTTCAGGCGCTCCCTCAAAACACATTTGTTCAGAGCGGCCTATCACATTCACTAATCAAAGTCATTCTATGTGTTTGTGTGTGTGTGTAGCCCATTCACTATCTCGATCCATCCCTCACTCCTTCAAGATGGCTGGACCATTATTGTAAATACACCATTGTATATATACACACATGTACTTTGTACTCCCCCACCTCATTGTAGATTGTAAGCTCTCACGAGCAGGGTCGTCTTATTTTGCTTTAATTATTGTATTGTTATCCTTGTTACTTATGACTTGTGTTTTGAAACTGTTAAACTGTAAAGCGCTGCGGAATATGTTGGCGCTATATAAATAAAGATTATTATTATTATATGTCCCTGAGAGTGACGAGGTCTGTGGAGTGTATTACTCAGGTGACAGGCAGTACTACAAAGATCAGGTTAAGGCCTTAATGTGGCAATGACCATGTTCCAATATGTGTAAGGCTGCGGCCTGAATAGGTCTGCGGAGAGTATTAAGTCAGTCTCTCCTGCTTAAAATGTACAGAAACTGGGCAATACCCCACCATCATTTTTTTTGGAAGCAAATATAGAAAATGAAAGGGAAGCGACAGTTTAATAAAGAGACACAAGTCTCATTTAGGAGCCTGGAAAAGCCAGCAATGGTCTTTGTCCAGCACCGGACAATGTAAAGTGATAACAAATATGTATACCCTATCTAACTAACAATTCGGGAAGAGACATACAGGTGCTTCTCAGAAAATTAGAATATCATCAAAAAGTTAATTTATTTCAGTTCTTCATTCCAAAAAGTGAAACTCATATATTATATAGAGTCATTACAGAGTGATCTCTTTCAAGTGTTTATTTCTGTTAATGCTGACGATTATAGCTTACAGACAATGAGAACCCAAAAAGTCATTATCTCAGTAAATTAGAATAATTAGCAAAAAATACCTGCAAAGGTTTCCTAAAGCATTTAAAAAGATCCCTTAAGGCTGGGTCTCACATAACGATACACCAGCGATCCCGACAACGATATGCACTTGTCAGGATCGCTGGTGTATCGCTACATGATCGCTGCTGAGCTGCCAAACAGGCAGCTCAGGCAGCGATCTGGGACAGCGACACTGCGGGTAACATCGCTTAGTTACCCGCAGTGTACATTGGATACCAGCGCGCTGATGCAGGGAGCTGGTATCCAAGGTACACAGCGGGTTTCCAAGCGCTGCGCGGTGCCTGGAAACCCGTTGTGTACCTTGGATACCAGCTCCCTGCATCAGGGCGCTGGTATCCAAGGTAAACAGCGGGTTTCTAGGCACAGCCCCGCGCCTGGAAACCTGCTGTGTACCTTGGTTACCAGCGGATCACTGGTCTCCCGCCTGTCACACGCAGCGATGCGTGCCTGTCAGCGGGAGACCAGCGATCAAAAAAATGTCCTGACATTTCAGCGACGATCAGCGATACCCGGCAGGGGGGCTGATCGTCGCTGAATGTCACACACAGCGATATCGCTGGTGAGCTCGGTGCTGCGTCACAAAACTAGTGACTCAGCACCGATCTCGGTAGTGATATCGCTATGTGAGACGGGCCCTTTAGTCTGTTTCAGTAGCCTCCACAATCAAGGGGAAAACTGCTAACTTGACAGATGTCCAAAAGGCAGTCATTGACACACTTCACAAGGAGGGTAAGCCACAAAAAGTCATTGCTAAAGAAGCTGGTTGTTCGCAGAGTGCTGTATCCAAACACATTAATGGAAAGTTGAGTGGAAGGAAAAAGTGTGGTAGAAAAAGGTGCACAAGCATCTGGGATAACCGCAGCCTTGAAAGGATTGTTAAAACGCAATTCAAAAATTTGAGGGAGATTCACAAAGAGTGAACTGCTGCTGGAGTCATTGCTTCAAGAGCCACCATACAAAGATGTATCCAGGACATGGGCTACAATTGTCGCATTCCTTGTGTCAAGCCACTCATGACCAATAAACAACACCAGAAGCGTCTTTCCTGGACCAAGGAGAAAAAGAACTGGACTGTTGTCAGTCAGTGGTCCATGGCGTTGTTTTCAGATGAAAGTAAATGTTGCATTTCATTTGGAAATCAAGGTCTCAGAGTCTGGAGGAAGACTGGAGAGGCACACAATCCAAGCCACTTGAGGTCTAGTGTGAAGTTTCCACAATCAGTTATGGCTTGGGGAGTCATGTCATCTGCTGGTGTCGGTCCACTGTGTTTTATCAAGACCAAAGTCAGTGCAGCCGTCTACTAGGAAATTTTAGAGCACTTCATGCTTCCCTCTGCAAACAAGCTTTTTGAAAATGGAAATTTCATTCTCCAGCAGGACTTGTCACCTGTCCACACTTCTAAAAGTACCAATACCTGGTTTAAAAACAACAGTATCTCTGTGCTTGATCGGTCAGCAAACTCGCCTGACCTTAACTCCATAGAGAATCTATGGGGTATTTTCAAGAGGAACATGAGAGACACCAGACCCAACAATGCAGACGAGCTGAAGGCTACTATAAAAGCAACCTGGGCTTCCATCACACCTCAGGGGTGCCACAGGCTGATTGCCTCTATGCCACGCCTCATTTATGCAGTAATTGATGCACTAGGAGCCCCAAACATGTATTGAGTACACTTACAGAACATACATTTCAGTAGGCCAACATTTTGGATTTTAAAATCATTTTTCAAGCTGGTGTTATAAAGTTTTCTAAGTTACTGAGATAATGACTTTTGGGTTTTCATTGTCTGTAAGCCATAATCATCAACATTAACAGAAATAAACACTTGAAATAGATCACTCTGTTTGTAATGACTATATAATATATGAGTTTCACTTTTTGTATTGAAGAACTGAAATAAATAAATTTTTGATGATATTCTAATTTTGTGAGAAGCACCTGTATCAGCTTTATTACACACGGCAACAGCAGACTCATGAAAGTTACAGGTAAACTGTCACGTTTGCTTATCTCTGCCCAGATTGCGCCAGTTACACAACCACTAGATAAAGGTAAATATAACAAAAAGGAAAAAGATCCAGCTTCCAAAAAGATATCCAAATTTATTGTGAATAAAAGCAAGATCCAGACAGGTGAATATCACATAATAGTGAGTAACAGGCAACGCGTTTCGATCAGTAACTTGTTCTTTCTCAAAGTCACTCAGCATAGGTAACAATGCGATTATATACAAGTCACAGCCAATGAAAACTCATTACCGATCACATGGTACAAAGAATGACTCAGTTAATTAAAAACACAAAAAGAAGACAAAAATGAAGAAAACACAAAAAACACAAAATATATATAACATATACAATAGCCTCAATAGTGGAATATAATCTCCTTCCATGCATTTAAGCCTGCAGGATGCCTAGTATTTAGCCAGAACATCCAATACACTTCATGCGTCATTAAGCGTCTCTTAATATCTCCTCCTCTTGCTGACATCGTCAGTCTCTTAATGCCGGTTACATGCATAAACGCTGTGCTTCTTTGATGATGAGAAATAAAGTGCTTAGATGCAAACGATATAGACCGATTTATACTAGAAGAGGAAACAAAATCAGTATATGCTCTGAATGAACTTTAAGCATGCGAGTTGTGCAGTCTATGTACCGTAATTCAAATTGCATTTAAAGCATTTTATTAAGTACACCACATTTCTACTGTTGCAATTAATATATTGTTATATTTTATATTGTTGTTTATTTTCACTATCACAGAATGAATGTGCAACAGCAGAATGAGCGCATGCTCAAAAACCACTATAGTGCAACCAAGTGCCTAATTTATTGCTGGGATTAAAAAAACTCGGTGATAATTTATCAGACAAGGTAGCAGCCTTTTTGGCTACCACCTGGCAGCTGGAAGATAGAATAGTAGATAAAGTGTCATCTTCATACAAAATAGGAATATTCTTAAGAATAAGAGATTTAATAATCCTGCACAGTTTTGAAATGGCTAAGAAGATGGTTATCGATGAAGACGCCGTCATCAGCATCAGTATTCCGGTCATCTATATCAGGGTTCCCCAACTCCAGTCCTCAAGGCCCACCAACAGATCATGTTTTCAGGATTTCCTTTGTATTGCACAAGTGATGTAATTATCACCTGAGCAATACTAAAGAAATCCTGAAAACATGATCTGTTGGTGGGCCTTGAGGACTGGCTTGGGGAACACTGATTCATATGTTGAAACAAACTTTGAATAGCCTGTGGAGGAGATGGTGGTCCCAGAAGAAGAGGAGGAACCAGAGGAGGTTGCTGAAGGGATAACATTGTCTCTAAGTTCCAGACTGTCCTCACTGTTAAGGTCTGTGGAACGCACCTAATAGATATAGTAGAGAGGTGCGTTCGCAGCCTGGGGTCCACCGTGCAGGCGAAGCCCGCTGCTAGTAAGATGGCGAAAGTAGCGAACTCTGTTATCCTGCAGAGTCACTAAAATAAATGCCATAGCGCACTGTGGCAGTAAGTGCGAACTCTGTTAATCCCCAGAGCCGCTAACGGGAATGCCACAGCGCTATATGGCGATAAGTGCAAACTCACTTAGCTTCAGTGAGCCGCAAAGTAAAACGCTAGGGCGCTGAACCAGCGTTATAAAGCGAACCCTGTTACGTCGCAGAGCCGCTGAGAAAAAGACTGTGTCCTGTTAACACCACAGGGATACACAGATAACTGCTGTGCGGATAGCAGTCCGTGATCATGCAGACAGCAACGCAATCAAGCAATCTCCTCACCGGAGAAGCCGGTATTCTAGGGGCTTATTTCAGCCAAGCCCTAACCACTTGCACTCAAATCTCCTCACCGGAGGTGCCGGTATTCTAGGGGCTTATTCCAGCCGAGCCCTAACCACATGCGTGCATGATCACACTGGCGCAAAGCACATAATGCAATTGATACTAGCGCAGGGCGGTCCAGCCATGCCACCCTTTTATAGTAACAGCTACAGGACCTGCCAGAAACAAAGACCAATGAGAAAGTGTTCCAAAACACATGTAGTTTCAGGACCTTCCTGGTGGACCAATAGGAGCTGCTGCAGTACCTGAACATGTGACCCCTGATCTCCAATGAGAGATCTTACCCCGGACATGCTCAGAAGGGGAAACGCAGGACTTCGTCCCAAAGACGTCTGTTCCAGCACTGGCTATAATAGAAGATCCAAGAAGGGCAGCAGCAAGTCTCTGCACAGTATTGGAATGGGCAAGACGCTGGGACCGACGTGTTATGTTTCGGTAGCTGAGGAGAGCAGGTAAAAAAGGCAATACACCAGAGAAGTTGGAATCTATGAGATTGCAGTACCCTGACTAACCACCACAACTAGAGGCAGCCATGGAGCGTTCCTACGTTGGTCCTAGATGCCTCGTCACAGCCTGAGAAACTAACTACACCTAAAGATAGAAAGAGGAAAGCTATCTGCCCCGGAGCAGATCCTCAAAGAACATAGAAAGCCCCCAAACATGTAATGGCGGTTAGACAAGAAGAAATACTGACACAGACAGAAAATAGTATGAGCAAACGTTGGGGCCCAAACTACCTAAATAGAAAAGGATAGGAAGGGCACTTACTGCAATCCCAAAAAAAACTGAAAAGCACCAACTCTACTAATTTCAAAAACACCTGAGATCACACGACCTCTACCACCTAAATTAGTTCTCTGGTGTAACAAAATCAAAACAGCAGCCACTGAAAAAACTGGAAAAAGCAAATGTACAAACATCAGTGGCTGAACTAAACTGAGAGGGCAAAAGCCCCCGGAGGGGACCCTGAAGGCCCCCACAGAAGTGCAGGACAAAATGCAAAAATCAAGCACAAAAAACAAAAAGAAGAAATTGTCTGTTAGGGTTCGATTTCCCGCTGCTGCACAAGGGAAGTCTCGAACCCGTCCCGCTGCAGTCTCCCATTCATCTCTGGCCGCAGTGGAGCCTGCTCAGCAGAGGCGTCGGTCCAGGCGTCTTGCCCACTCCACTACGGGGCAGTGACTTGTTGCTGCCTTTCCTGGATCTGCTATTATAGCCAATGCTGGAGCAGACGTCTTTGGGACAAAGTACTGCATTTTCCCTTCTGAGCATGCCCAGAGTGAGATCTCTCATTGGAGATCAGGGGTCACATGCTCAGGTACTGCAGCAGCTCCTATTGGCCCGCCAGGAAGGCCCTGTTACTACTAGTCTTCTGGAACAGGTTTCTCATTGGTCCTTGTTCCTGGAAGGTCCTGTTGCTGTTACTATAAAAGGGTAGCATGGCTGGGCCGCCATGCGCTAATATCAACCATTGTATGCTATGCGCCAGTGTGGTCATGCGTGTGTGTGGTTAGGGACCCGGCTGAAATAAGCCACTAGAATACCGACTTAATCGGTGAGGAGTTTAGTGTGCTAGCTGGTCAGGGTCGGTGTCCTAGATGCCCTAGATTACCGGCATAACCGGTGAGGAGTTTGATTGCCGTATTCAGGGTCTGGCGTTCAGACGCCATAGATTGCGGGTGACTCCCGCGAGGACATTAGTGCATGACCACGTATTATGCTCGCTTAGCAATTAACCATGTACCTGAGAGCCTGACAGGACACGGTACTTTTTCTCAGCGGCTCTGTGACGTAACAGGGTTCGCTTTAGACGCTAGACAGCGCCCTAGCGTTTTACTTTGCGGCTCACTGAAGTTAAGTGAGTTCGCACCTATCGCCATATAGCGCTGTGGCATCCCGTTAGCGGCTCTGGGATTAACAGAGTTCGCACTTACTGCCACAACGCGCTACGGCGTTTATTTTTGCGACTCTGCGGGATAACAGAGTTCGCTACTTTCGCCATCTTATTAGCAGCGGGCTTCGCCTGCACGGTGGACCCCGGGCTGCGAACGCACCTCTCTATTATATGTATTAGGTGCGTTCCGCAGACCCTAACATAATATTAGCGCCAGGGTCTGGCTAGTAAAATGGCGGATGACCAGCGTCTAAGGCAGTACATCCAGCAGCTGGAGGGTAGGTTGGCGGCTCTTGAGCGCACAACCTCAGCTGTGGATATTACCGCAGTCGCTGTTCAGGCTGCTAGCGTGGCTGCAGCCAGTTTGTCCTCTGCTACCTCTGTCCCTACATTATCCCACCTCCCGCTTCCTGACAAGTTTGCTGGTGACAGCAAGCAATGTTGGGGATTCGTGAGTCAGTGCTCTATACAACTCGAGCTTCTGGCTGCACGTTTCCCCACGGATCGGGCACAAGTGGGTTTTGTACTGTCTCTACTCTCGGGCAGAGCGTTGGAGTGGGCAACACCGCTGTGGGAGCGTGACGATCGTGTGGTGCGGAGTGCTCCTCGGTTTTTGGAGGCTCTGAAAAAGGTCTTTTTAGGACCTCAGGTCACGCACGATACGGCACTCCAACTGCTGACAATGTCACAGGGCTTGTCCATGGTCAGCCAGTTCTCAGTCCAATTTTGGACTTAGGCCTCTGAATTAGAGTGGCCAGATAAAGTTCTTATTCCAGTGTTCTGGAGAGGACTGGCAGACCATGTAAAGGACGCTTTGGCTACCAGGGAGATTCCTGCCACACTGGAGAAACTCATTTCTATATCTACCCGCATCGACCTCCGTTTTCACGAGCGGAGGTTAGAGCGGACCCAGTGTAGGCAGAGGTTTCGGCTGGCACCCACCTTTGCCAAACCTTTGGAATTTCCCGTTCGGGCGTCTGACTCCCCAGAGACCGTGGAGAATACTCGAGTGGGATCTAAGTCTCGGACCACTCGAGTATCCGTGGTCTGTAGAGTGTGTCAGCAGCCAGGACATTATGCCAACCGATGTCCCCAGCGAATAAGTAAACGGTCATGTTCCGTGACCATGGGTGCAGGGTCATTAGACGCGAGGGATTTTGCTCCGAAGATGCTCCTTAAAGGGTTAATCTCTCTAGGTTCATCCACCCTTCCCGCCAAGCTTTGTGTGGACTCTGGGCAGAGGGGAATTTTATGTCCTCCTCCTTTGCCTCTCGCCATTCCATACCGCTGGTGACGCTCGCCGAGCCAATATCGGTGAGAGTGTTGAATGGAGCAATCCTGCCCTCACAAATCACCCACCAGACTGTCACTCTACCTCTGTCTATGTCTCCTTCACATCAGGAGAATATATCCCTTTTTGTTCTTCCTGAGGGAATAGATGAGGTTTTGTTGGGATTACCCTGGCTTCGCCACCACTCTCCCCATATTGAGTGGTCCTCTGGGAGAATACTGGGTTGGGGTGATCATTGCAGAGACAAATGTCTCAGAGAGGACGTTCAGGTTTCCACAACGAGATACCCATAGATCTTGATTCCCTTCCCAAGGTTTATCGGTCATACGCAGACGTATTCTCCAAAAAGGCAGCGGAGACTCTGCCGCCTCATCGCCCTTATGACTGTCCTATAGACCTCTTGCCTGGAACGGAGCCCCCTCGGGGAAGAGTATATCCTCTCTCTCTTCCTGAGACGGAGGCCATGTCACAATACATCCAGGAAAATCTGGCCAGAGGGTTTATTAGGAAGTCAGTGTCACCAGCAGGGGCAGGATTTTTCTTTGTGCAGAAGAAGAATGGAGAATTACGACCGTGTATAGACTATAGGGGTCTTAACGCCATTACCGTTAAGAACAAATATCCTTTGCCCCTAATATCTGAGCTCTTTGATAGGCTCCGGGGAGCAAGGGTATTTACTAAGCTGGATCTTCGTGGTGCCTATAACCTGATCCGCATCCGTGAGGGGGACGAATGGAAGACGGCGTTCAATACCAGAGATGGACATTACGAATATCTTGTGATGCCCTTCGGGCTCTGTAATGCTCCAGCCGTCTTCCAAGATTTCGTAAATGACATCTTCCGGGACATGCTTGCCACCTCTGTGGTAGTCTATCTGGATGACATTCTCATCTTTTCTCCAGATATGGACACCCACCGGAGAGATGTTTGCAGGGTCTTCGACCTCTTGCGGGCAAATTCCTTATATGCGAAGTTGGAGAAGTGTGTGTTTGAGCAGGAGTCTTTGCCATTCCTGGGCTATATCATCTCCACTCAGGGATTGGCTATGGATCCTGCCAAACTACAGGCTGTAATGGATTGGCAAGAACCCCACTCTCTTAAAGCGGTGCAGCGCTTTATGGGGTTCATTAATTACTATCGCCAATTCATTCCCCACTTCTCTACTTTGGTTGCTCCCTTGGTAGCCCTCACCAAGAAAGGAGCCAATCCCAAATTGTGGTCAGAGGAGGTCTCCAAGGCCTTTACTTCAATCAAGTCCCATTTTGCTAGCGCTCCTATCCTACATCGTCCCGAGGTTGATAAGCCTTTTATATTGGAGGTAGATGCCTCGTCCGTTGGTGCTGGAGCAGTCCTTTTTCAAAAGGATGCTCAAGGTCGTAAACATCCTTGCTTCTTCTTCTCCAAGACCTTCACACCTGCGGAGAGGAATTATTCCATTGGGGATAGGGAGTTGCTAGCCATGAAGTTGGCCTTTTCTGAGTGGAGACATCTCCTGGAGGGGGCTCGCTTTCCCTTCCAAGTGTTCACTGACCACAAAAATTTGGTCTATTTACAGACCGCCCAGCGGCTAAATTCCCGTCAGGCCAGATGGTCCCTGTTCTTCTCCCGATTCCATTTCACCCTCCATTTTCTCTCAGGGGAGAAGAACATTCGTGCTGATGCTCTGTCTCGCTCCGTGGTGTCCTCTGAGGAGGTGGAGGAGGAGCCTCGGCTGATTGTCCCCACAGAGAGCCTAAGAACTGTGGCCCCGGTTTCGCTTGAGTCTGTGCCTCCGGGCAAGACTTTTGTGCCCATCAATTTGCGACCGGAGGTTCTCTCTTGGGCACACTCGTCCAGGGTGGGTGGACATTTTGGGGCAAAGAGGACATCTGAGTTGCTGGCGAGGACATACTGGTGGCCACATATGGTCCGTGACGTCAGGGAATACGTTCAGGCATGCGTCTCATGCGCCAAGAATAAGTCCCCTCGACAACGGCCAGCTGGGTTACTCTTTCCTTTACCGGTGGCAGACAGGCCCTGGGAGATGGTCGGGATGGATTTTGTGGTTGGCTTACCCAAGTCTCGGGGCTGCACCATCATCTGGGTGATAACCGACCACTTCTCCAAAATGGTGCACTTGGTGCCGTTACCACGGTTACCGTCTGCACGGGCCTTGGCAGCATTATTCATTAGGCATATTTTCCGCCTACACGGTATGCCAGACAAAATTGTCAGTGATCGAGGTCCCCAGTTTGCGTCTCGGTTCTGGAGAGAGCTGTGTCGTTTACTCAGCATTGAGTTGAATCTCTCCTCTGCATACCATCCCGAGACGAATGGGTTGGTAGAGAGGGCCAACCAGACCTTGGTCACATACTTGCGACATTTTGTCTCTGCCAGGCAGGATGACTGGGCATCCTTGCTACCGTGGGCTGAGTTTGCTCTAAATAATGCTGTGGCTGACTCCACCGGACAGACCCCATTCCTCCTGAACTACGGTCAGCATCCGCGGGTACCAGTGCCTATGCCCGTGTTTTCCGCCGATTCCAGGGTGGAAGACTGGGCTGTGGAGGCACGGGACATTTGGGACCGCACTCAGGATGCCATTCAGGCCTCCAAAGAGAGGATGAGGTCTTCGGCCGATGCCCATCGGCGCCCCGCTCCTACGTTTGCTCCGGGTGACCTAGTGTGGCTTTCTGCCCGAAACATCAGGCTACGGGTAGAGTCCACCAAGTTGGCACCTCGCTTTTTGGGCCCCTTTAAAGTTCTTGAGCAGGTGAACCCGGTAGTTTACCGCCTAGCCCTTCCGCCTCGCCTTGGTATCACTGACACCTTTCACGTATCCCTCTTGAAACCCGTGGCCATTTCCCGGTTTTCCGAGTCATCTGCTGGGACGTCGGGTTCATCTACCGACGATCATGAGGTGAACGCCATTGTTGGGTGCAAGGTGGTACAAGGCAAAAAATTTTATTTGGTGGATTGGAGGGGTTATGGGCCTGAGGATAGATCCTGGGAGCCTGCCGAGCACGTTACGCTCCGCGGCTCGTCGCTGCCTTTGAGCGCAGCGAGGCCCAGAGAAGGGGGGGCCCTAGGAGGGGGGGTAATGTTAGGGTTCGATTTCCCGCTGCAGCACAAGGGGAGTCTCGAACCCGTCCCGCTGCGGTCTCCCATTCATCTCCGGCCGCAGTGGAGCCTGCTCAGCAGAGGCGTCGGTCCAGGCGTCTTGCCCACTCCACTACGGGCAGTGACTTGTTGCTTTCCTTTCCTGGATCTGCTATTATAGCCAATGCTGGAGCAGACGTCTTTGGGACAAAGTACTGCATTTTCCCTTCTGAGCATGCCCAGAGTGAGATCTCTCATTGGAGATCAGGGGTCACATGCTCAGGTACTGCAGCAGCTCCTATTGGCCCGCCAGGAAGGCCCTGTTACTACTAGTCTTCTGGAACAGGTTTCTCATTGGTCCTTGTTCCTGGAAGGTCCTGTTGCTGTTACTATAAAAGGGTAGCATGGCTGGGCCGCCATGCGCTAATATCAACCATTGTATGCTATGCGCCAGTGTGGTCATGTGTGTGTGTGGTTAGGGACCCGGCTGAAATAAGCCACTAGAATACCGACTTAATCGGTGAGGAGTTTGGTGTGCTAGCTGGTCAGGGTCGGTGTCCTAGATGCCCTAGATTACCGGCATAACCGGTGAGGAGTTTGATTGCCGTATTCAGGGTCTGGCGTTCAGACGCCATAGATTGCGGGTGACTCCCGCGAGGACATTAGCGCATGACCACGTATTATGCTCGCTTAGCAATTAACCGTGTACCTGAGAGCCTGACAGGACACGGTACTTTTTCTCAGCGGCTCTGTGACGTAACAGGGTTCGCTTTAGAGCTAGACAGCGCCCTAGCGTTTTACTTTGCGGCTCACTGAAGTTAAGTGAGTTCGCACCTATCGCCATATAGCGCTGTGGCATCCCGTTAGCGGCTCTGGGATTAACAGAGTTCGCACTTACTGCCACAACGCGCTACGGCGTTTATTTTTGCGACTCTGGGGATAACAGAGTTCGCTACTTTCGCCATCTTATTACAGTGGCTGAACCTGACGGTGGCCATCAATAACAATGGGCTGAACCAGAATGAGATCCTCTGTATGCAAACATTTGATGCTTCACTACAGAGCTTTCTATCAAATCTGGATACAGTTCGAACATGTTTCACATGAGAGTCCCAGTCATTGGAAAAAATCAAGATATCATCCAAATAAACAATCAGAAATTTATCCACAAAATCCCTGAAAATGTCATTCATGAAGGACTGGAAGACTGAAGGAGCATTAGTGAGCCCAAAGGGCATCACAGGTACTCAAAATGCCCCTCGGGGTATTAATGCCGTCTTCCATTCATCCCCGTGCTTAATGCGAATAAGGTTATATGCCCCCCTGAGGTCAAGCTTGGTAAACCAAGTAGCGTTTTTCACCCTGGAAAACAGGTCAGAAATCAAGGGTAACGGATATTGATATTTCACAGTATATTGTTCAAAGAACGATAATCAATACACGGCCTTAATGAACCATCCTTTTTGGCCACAAAGAAAAAACCGCACCTAAGGGTGAAGAGGATGGTCTGATATGACCCTTCTCCAATGACTCCTTGATATAAGACCGCATAGCGTCATGTTCAGGTACAGACAAGTTAAAAAGGCGACCTTTAGGGAATTTACTACCAGGCACTAATTCAATAGCGCAGTCATAGCTCCTATGGGGAGGCAAGGATGCAGATTTACTTTCGCTAAACACATCAGAAAAATCAATCAAAAAGTCAGGAACATCCTGAGCCTGGGGGAGGCAGAAAAAACAGGAGTGTTGGTATTAACACATTGGCAGCCCCAACTGGTTACAGACACAGATTTCCAATCCAAAACAGGATTATGAGACTGTAACCAAGGGAAACCCAGTACGATAATGTCATGCAGATTATACAGAACCAAAAATTTGCAGCTCTCCTGATGATCAGGTTCAACCCTCATTATCACCTGAGTAGAGAACTGAGGTTTATTCTCAGCCAAAGGGGTAGAATCGATCCCCAGTAGGGGAATAGACTTCCGTAGGGGTATCAAGGGAAACCCACATCGTTTAGCAAAATCAAAATCCATCAGGTTAATAGCTGCTCCCGAATCAACGAAAGCCTGAGCAGAAAATGAGGACAGAGAACACATCAGGGTAACAGTTAATAAAAACTTAGTCTGAACACTACCCAAGACAACTGAGCGTGCAAAACGTCTTCCCCGCTTAGGGCAGACTGAAATAGCATGAGAGGCATCACCACAGTAGAAACATAACCCATTGCGCTTTTGAAACTCATGACGCTGTGCCCCAGAAACCACTCTATCACACTGCATGGATTCAGAAGCAGGTTCACCAGGCAACACTATTCCACGCATACCTCTCCGCTCACGCAAACGTCTGTCAATTTGAATCGCTAATGACATAGAATTATTGAGACCAGAGGGGACAGGGAATCCCACCATAACATCTTTTACTTTATCTGACAGACCCTTCCGAAAAAGGGCTGCCAAAGCGTTGTCATTCCATTTGGTCAGGACTGCCCACCTACGGAATCTCTGACAGTATAACTCAGCATCATCAAGCCCTGATTTAATGCCAACAAGGCTTTTTCAGCTTGATCAGTAACATTAGGCTCATCGTACAATAACCCCAAAGCCTGAAAAAATGCATCAACATCACTCAAAACAGGATCCCCAGGTGTCAGGGAAAAAGCCCAATCCTGAGGATCGCTGCGCAGGAGAGAGATGACAATTTGAACCTGCTGCGCAGCGTTCCCTGAGGACTTAGATTTTAAGGCAAAAAACAATTTACAGTTATTTTTGAAATTCAAAAACTTAGCTCGATCCCCTAAAAACAAATCTGGCATGGGAATCCTAGGTTCCACAACAGGCAACCCAGCAAGATAGGCAGCAATACTCCGAACCTCAGTGGCAAGCTGATCCACACGGCCAGACAACTGTGCAAACTCCATTGAGAGAAAAAATCCTCCCCAGCACCCAGAGATACAGAGGGAAAAAAAAAAAAAATGCAACAGAAAAATATCTCTGACAACTCTGACAACCTTTTTTCTTTCACAATATTTTTCCCTTCTGTGAGTACCATACAATTTTCAATTTTTAGGCCCGTGATACTGTTATGTTTCGGTAGCTGAGGAGAGCAGGTAAAAAAGGCAATACACCAGAGAAGTTGGAATCTATGAGATTGCAGTACCCTGACTAACCACCACAACTAGAGGCAGCCGTGGAGCGTTCCTACGTTGGTCCTAGACGCCTCGTCACAGCCTGAGAAACTAACTACACCTAAAGATAGAAAGAGGAAAGCTATCTGCCCCGGAGCAGATCCCCAAAGAACATAGAAAGCCCCCAAACATGTAATGGCGGTTAGACAAGAAGAAATACTGACACAGACAGAAAATAGTATGAGCAAAGGTTGGGGCCCAAACTACCTAAATAGAAAAGGATAGGAAGGGCACTTACTGCAATCCCAAAAAACCCTGAAAAGCACCAACTCTACTAATTTCAAAAACACCTGAGATCACACGACCTCTACCACCTAAATTAGTTCTCTGGTGTAACAAAATCAAAACAGCAGCCACTGAAAAAACTGGAAAAAGCAAATGTACAAAC
This sequence comes from Oophaga sylvatica, assembly GCA_033576555.1. Taxonomy (NCBI): domain Eukaryota; kingdom Metazoa; phylum Chordata; class Amphibia; order Anura; family Dendrobatidae; genus Oophaga; species Oophaga sylvatica. The sequence goes on along the minus strand of JARQOD010000004.1, from coordinate 184,833,944 downwards.
ATCAGTGGCTGAACTAAACTGAGAGGGCAAAAGCCCCCGGAGGGGACCCTGAAGGCCCCCACAGAAGTGCAGGACAAAATGCAAAAATCAAGCACAAAAAACAAAAAGAAGAAATGTCTTATCTGTTAGCAGGAGATGCAGACACGACACAGCAGGCTACAAAGGAAACAGGAATCAAGGATTGAGACCAGAACAATTGATCACCGGCAACCCTGATGGGAAGGCGACTCCCTTATATAAGACCAGTCAGTAACACCTGATTCCCAATCCTCACAATCTTCACTGGACAGTCCAGTACCGCTTGTAATCACCAGAGGGAGCCTCTGCTCAGAACTCATTTCAAGCCCATTCACAACACCGACTTCTCTGCTGAGCAGGCTCCACTGCGGATTGAGATGGATGGGGGACCGCAGTGGGACTGGTTCGAGATTCCCCTTGTGCAGCAGCGGGAACTCGAACCTTAACACTCACACAGGCAGATGCAAAGGGAGGATGGATTACTGCAATCGTGGGGGGTTGGTGATAACAAACTGTTATCAAAGGTGCAAGATCTGAAGAACAAATGGAGGAGGAAGAGGTGATGGGCCACCAACTGTCAAATGAAGAGGATAATCCTCCCCTCTCTGTTGTTCGTGGTTGGCAGGAGTGGATGGAGGAAACGAGTCTCATTGTTACCCAGCCACCAACACAGCATGGGCTTGGACCTCATTGTAGAGCCTGACATATGAAAGCGTTTTTGCTGCACTGTCTGCAACATGATTCCTGTATAGTTATGATTAGAGATGCTGCTGATTACTGGGTTTCCACTCTGTTAGATCCACATTATAAAACCAAATTTTGTCAGATGCTTCCCACCCTGGAAAGGGACCCGCGAATGCTGGAGTATCGAAACACAAATTTACACAACCTTAAGAGAGCTTTTCCCCAAAATAGCAGTGAAGCACACAATTCGCATCGCAGCTCTAGACTTCCAACCTTCGGCACGTCAATTCGTCAATGCCAAAAAAATATTAGCAGCAGCAGTAGTATAAGTGGAAGAAGTAATTACTGTGAGTCCTTTGACACTTTTTTTAGATCAGCTCATGCACCAGCACAACAGAGTCCAAGTCTTACACGTGGTGAATGAAAGGATTGGATGGTGTATCAGGAGTATCTAGAATTGAATATCAATACCATCAAGGAGGGTTTGGACCCTTGCACATTTTGGTCTTCCAAAATGGATGAGTGGCCTGAACTCAGCTCACACGCCTTGGAGCTTTTATCGTGCCTGGCAGCTAGCATTCTCTCAGAACGTGTCTTCAGTGCTTCTGGTGGTATCCTGATGGATAAGCACAGTCAGCAGTCCCCTGAAAGTGTAGACTGCCTAACTTTCATCAGGATGAACAAGTCATGGATCTCCAAGGACTTTTGCACCCCAATTGCAGACTGTACAGACTAAGTGATATTGTGTTTTTTAGTGTGCTGCATTAATATCACTCTGTGATATCTTTAGTGTGGCTTTTGTGCCTGCTGTGGCTGCTGCTGCTGATGTTAACACAAATTTGTGGAAATTTGTGGTTGGCCGACATCTGGTGGGTTGGCTGTAGTGGAAAACGTGTCGGTCCCAATTATACTATTTCTATTCTTGTAACATTTATTCTACTTCGGTGGTGTAAGGTCCTCATTTTTTAAAATGTGAAAACTCCAAGTTGGGTGTCCATCTGCTGGATTGGACGTGGTGAAAGACCTGTCAGTCCCTGTTATACTATTTCTACTCTTGTGAAATATATGCCACTTCTGTGGTTTAAGACCCTCATTTGTTTAAATACTCCTGGTTGGGTGTCCATCTGCTGGATTGGGCATAGTAGAAGACCTCTCGGTCCCTATTATACTATTTCTACTATGGTGAAATTGGTGCAACATTGGTATTGTCTGCCAATAATTTTTGGAAATGTGAACACTCCTGGTTGGGTGTCCATCTGCTGGACTGGGTGTAGTGGATGAAAAACCAACAAGGAAAGCTGAAGGATTTTTTTTTATAAAAAGCAACCAACACGGGTCAGCAAATTATGCTAAATTTAAACAGGTATAAAATAAACCAAGGCCACAGTCTAAATAACCCCCATACTGTGTCTTTGGTTTATTTTATACCTGTTTAAATTTAGCATAATTTGCTGACCCGTGTTGGTTGCTTTTTATATAAAAACATCCTTCACCTTTCCTTGTTGGTTTTTCATTCTTTAGGCTTGGGGGATAGTCCCGCTGGCCACGGAGACATTTTTTGTAGGTGTATATGGGTGTAGTGGATGACCTGTCGGTCTCTATTATACTATTTCTGCTATGGTGAAATTGATGCCACTTTGGTATTGTCTGCCAATCATTTTTGGAAATGTGAACACACCTGGTAGGTGTCCATCTGCTGGATTGGGTGTAGCTGAAGACCTCTTGGTCACTATTATGCTATTTCTACTCTTGTGAAATTTATGCTACTTCTGTGGTGTAAGCCCCTTATTTGTTTAAATGTGAATACTCCTGGTTGCATGTCAATTTGCTGGATTGGGTGTAGTGGAAGGTCTGTCGGTTCCTATTATACTATTTCTACTGTGGTGAAATTGAGTTCACTTTGCTATTGTCTGCCAATAATTTTTGGAAATGTGAACACCCCTGGTTGGGTATCCATCTGCTGGATTGGCTGCAGTGGAAGACCTGTCTGTCCCTATTATACTCTTTCTACTGTGGTGAAATTGATGCCACTATGATGGTGTCTGCCAATAATTTTTGGAAATGTGAACACTCCTGATGGGTGTCCATCTGCTGGATTTGGTGTAGTGGAAGACCTGTCGATAACTATTATACTATTTCTATGCTCGAGAAATTTATGCCACTTCTGTGCTGTAAGGCCCTCATTTGTTTAAATGTGAAGACTCCTGGTTGGGTGTCCATCTCCTGGATTTGGCAAAGTGGAAGACCTGTTGGTCCATATTATACTATTTCTAATGTGGTGAAATTGATGCCACTATGGTGGTGTCTGTCATTAATTTTTGGAAATGTGAACACTCCTGGTTGGGTCTCCTTCATGTGTGTTGCCTTTAGCAGTAGGCCTCTGAGACCGCCAGGCCTCCACTTTCTTGGACTCAACTATCCATGTTACTTTCCTTAAATTTTTCTGACAATGGTAGTCTACAAAACTAATAATTGTGCCACCTGAGTGTGGCTCAGCATGAAAATTGGTAGAGGTGTTGCATGTGGTATCAGGGCTCAGCAAAGGAGGCCATACTCTGATCCTTCAAGCACAGGTCTTGTTGTCATGTTTAATTGCAGCTTTTACTCAGGCTGCGCCAGACCAGATATCCATGTGGTTAAGGCTGCTGTGCATGTACATTTGTACGTGGGTGAAT
>JARQOD010000004.1:184749944-184830467 GCA_033576555.1 Oophaga sylvatica | reverse complement strand
GTGTAGTGGATGAAAAACCAACAAGGAAAGCTGAAGGATTTTTTTTATAAAAAGCAACCAACACGGGTCAGCAAATTATGCTAAATTTAAACAGGTATAAAATAAACCAAGGCCACAGTCTAAATAACCCCCATACTGTGTCTTTGGTTTATTTTATACCTGTTTAAATTTAGCATAATTTGCTGACCCGTGTTGGTTGCTTTTTATATAAAAACATCCTTCACCTTTCCTTGTTGGTTTTTCATTCTTTAGGCTTGGGGGATAGTCCCGCTGGCCACGGAGACATTTTTTGTAGGTGTATATGGGTGTAGTGGATGACCTGTCGGTCTCTATTATACTATTTCTGCTATGGTGAAATTGATGCCACTTTGGTATTGTCTGCCAATCATTTTTGGAAATGTGAACACACCTGGTAGGTGTCCATCTGCTGGATTGGGTGTAGCTGAAGACCTCTTGGTCACTATTATGCTATTTCTACTCTTGTGAAATTTATGCTACTTCTGTGGTGTAAGCCCCTTATTTGTTTAAATGTGAATACTCCTGGTTGCATGTCAATTTGCTGGATTGGGTGTAGTGGAAGGTCTGTCGGTTCCTATTATACTATTTCTACTGTGGTGAAATTGAGTTCACTTTGCTATTGTCTGCCAATAATTTTTGGAAATGTGAACACCCCTGGTTGGGTATCCATCTGCTGGATTGGCTGCAGTGGAAGACCTGTCTGTCCCTATTATACTCTTTCTACTGTGGTGAAATTGATGCCACTATGATGGTGTCTGCCAATAATTTTTGGAAATGTGAACACTCCTGATGGGTGTCCATCTGCTGGATTTGGTGTAGTGGAAGACCTGTCGATAACTATTATACTATTTCTATGCTCGAGAAATTTATGCCACTTCTGTGCTGTAAGGCCCTCATTTGTTTAAATGTGAAGACTCCTGGTTGGGTGTCCATCTCCTGGATTTGGCAAAGTGGAAGACCTGTTGGTCCATATTATACTATTTCTAATGTGGTGAAATTGATGCCACTATGGTGGTGTCTGTCATTAATTTTTGGAAATGTGAACACTCCTGGTTGGGTCTCCTTCATGTGTGTTGCCTTTAGCAGTAGGCCTCTGAGACCGCCAGGCCTCCACTTTCTTGGACTCAACTATCCATGTTACTTTCCTTAAATTTTTCTGACAATGGTAGTCTACAAAACTAATAATTGTGCCACCTGAGTGTGGCTCAGCATGAAAATTGGTAGAGGTGTTGCATGTGGTATCAGGGCTCCCAGCAAAGGAGGCCTACACTGATCCCTCAAGCACCTCGTCTTGTTGTCATGTTTAATTGAAAGCTTTAAATGCTGTCCCAGACCCGGATACTCCATGCCTGGCTTATTGCTGCAGTGCCATGCTACAATTTGTACAGTGGGTGAATTGAGGACACTTTCCTGGTGTCTGTCCCTAATTTGATGTGTTTTGGCAACATTTGGGGCCATTATAAGGTGTTGTTCATGCGTTTGTCTTTGCTTCCCATTGACATGAACGGTGATTGGTTATGTTCGGTGAATATTCATCTAATTAATTGTTGAATATTGCAAATTCGGGAATCATAATCCGAACTGAACATTAAAATATTCGCTCATCTTTAGACATTAACTCCTTAACAACATCTAATATATAATTATTACCAATAAATTCTGTCACACACTTCCGGGGCTTGTGTCGCTTCCACAATGCACTGCGACCGGAAGTACGCCGACCGCCATATTGGAGCACCCAAGTTATGGGTATTACGATATGGAGGCCGGGATTCATATCTCCCGCCAAAGCCGCGCGTGCACCGCTCATTGGCTGAGCCGCTCGCCGGCTCAGCCAATGAGCGGCGTGAAATTCAAATCCCCCGCCAAAGCCGCACCAGCACCGCTCATTAGCTGAGCCGCCCGCCGGCTCTGCCAATGAGTGGTGCCGCACCGCTTTGGCGGGGGACTTGAATTCCGTGCCGCTCATTGGCATAACATAACATACAGAACATACATATAACATACAACACATAACATACATATAACATACAACATATAACATACAGAACATACATATAACATACAACACATAACATACATATAACATGCAACATAGAACATGCATATAGCATACAACACAGAACATACATATAACATACAACACATAACATACATATAACATACAACATACAACATACAGAACATACATATAACATACAACACATAACATACATATAACATGCAACATAGAACATGCATATAACATACAACACAGAACATACATATAACATACAACACATAACATACATATAACATACAACACATAACATACAACACATAACATACAGAACATGCATATAACATACAACACAGAACATACATACAACATACAACACATAACATACAGAACATACATATAACATACAACACAGAACATACATATAGCATACAGCACATAACATACAGAACATACATATAACATATAACACATAACATACAGAACATACATGTAATACACAACACAGAACATACAGAACATACACATAACATACAACACATAACATACAGAACATATATATAAGACATAACATACAGAATACATATAACACACAACATACAGTACATACATATAACTATAACACATAACATACAGAAGATACTTATAACATACAACACATAACATACATAACATACATATAACATACAACACAGAACATACATATAACATGCAACACATAACATACAGAGCATACATATAACATACAATAGAGTTGAGCGAAACAGGTTGGTCAGATTCAAAAATCGCCGACTTTCACCAAAGTCGGGTTTCGCCAAGCGAAACCAGACCATAGCGTGAGGTCGGCCATCCGGTCGTTGACCCGAGCGCCAAAGTCGGTTTTCCCATAATGCTTGCAGGCAAATTTTCTCAGCCAATGAGCAAGGATGTACACTGTGGGCAACGAGATGACATGGGCAGCGGCCACTACCATCTTAGAGAAGGGCGTTGCAGTGACTGGCTTGCTTTCTGTGGCGTCACAGTGGATATAAAAGCCCTGACCGCCGACCGCCATTTTACTTCTGCCGATCTTAGCGTAGGGAGAGGTTGCTGATGCTGTTTATCAGTAGCAAGAGAGTTAGGCAGGAAAGAAAAGTTATTCTGTGCTTGTGCTGCTATCAATTGTGCTGTACAGTTAGTGTGCAGTGACAGGGGAGGATTTTGTGTGCAGCAGCGCTGGTTATTAGGCTGCCTGCCAGTGACAGGGCAGGATTTTCTTGTTTGCAGCAGCGGTGGTTAATAGGCTGCCTGCTAGCTGTATTGCTGTGTGTACACTGCGGTGCAGACTGCTTAGTACACAGCACTAATACTTTTATTCTTTTTTTCTGCACAGTTACCGAGCATTCATTTTTTCCCACACCGTATAGAGCTGTATGCTCCTCACACACTAGCGTGTGCCGGCTGGTATCACGGACAAATACATGCTGACTATCTGTGTGTGACTCCGGAAATATATATACGGAGATTTACAATTACCCCTAGACTGTATAAAGCTGTACGCTTCTGATACAGTACCCTTTTTCTGCTTTTTATATTCTGGTCTAATATATACTGAGCCTGTGAGCGTCTGTGTGTTACTCCGGAAATATATACGGAGATTTACAATTACCCCTACACTGTATACGCCTGGTATCTTCTGATATATTACCCTTTTTCTGCTTTTTATATTCTGGTCTAATCCATACTGAGCCTGTGAGCATCTGTGTCTGATTCCGGAAATATATACGGAGATTTACAATTACCCCTAGACTGTATACAGCTGTACGCTTCTGATACATTACACTTTTTCTGCTTTGTATATTCTGGTCTAATCCATACTGAGCCTGTGAGCGTCTGGTGTTTCTCCGGAAATTTATACAGAGATTTACAATTACCCCTATACTGTATACACCTGGCATCTTCTGATACAGTACCCTTTTTCTGCTTTTTATATTCTGGTCTAATCCATACCGAGCCTGTGAGTGTCTGTGTGTTACTCCGGAAATATATACAGAGATTTACAATTACCTAGACTGTATACAGCTGTATGCTTCTGATACATTACCCTTTTTCTGCTTTTTATATTCTGGTGTAATCCATACTGAGCCTGTGAGAGTCTGTGTCAGACTCTGGAAATATATTCGGAGATTTACAATTATACCTAGACTGTATACAGCTGTACGCTTCTGATACATTATCCTTTTTCTGCTTTTTATATTCTGGTGTAATCCATACTGAGCCTGTGAGCGTCTGTGTGTTACTCCGTAAATATATACGGACATTTAAAATTACCCCAACACTGTATACAGCTGTACGCTTGTGATACAGTACCCTTTTTCTGCTTTTTATATTCTGGTCTGATCCATACCGAGTCTGTGTGTTACTCCGGAAATATATACGGAGACTTACAATTACCACTAGACTGTATACAGCTGTACGCTTCTGATACAGTACCCTTTTTCTGCTTTTTATATTCTCGTCTAATCCATACTGAGCCTGTGAGCGTCTGTGTGTTACTCTCGAAATATAGACGGCGATTTAGAAGTTTCCCCTTCACCGTATACAGCTGTATGCTTCTGACACAGTACCATATATCTGCTGGTATTTTGGATGCATTTTCCCAAACATGAGGAAGTATGGTGGAAGAGGCCACGGACGTGGGTGTGGGGGGACAGCTGGTACTGATGGTGTTGGTGGTGCATCTGCTGGTAGTGCCAAAAGCACAATAGCACCTAAGGCAGGAGGTGTTGAGCCTGCGTCATCATCTGCCTCCAGAAGGCCTGGAAGGTTCCCTTTTCTAGGAGTAGGTAAACTGCTTTTAAAGCCGAAGCATCAGGAACAGGTTTTGTCTTACATTGCCAAAACAGCCTCCAGCTCTATCGCCTCCTCTTCTGAAGTTTCAAAAAATGCAAGCACTGAGTCGTCAGTGCAGGCTCCTGGTCAGGAGCAACCCCTTTCCTTGTGTCCTTCACCCCCACCAAAAGTGAAGTATGCGGCAGGCCACACTTCAGATTCCTCCATGGAGCTCTTTTCACATACCATGCCTGGGTTATCAAGTCAAATCCTGAATTCCCCAGTCCAACATGAATCTGACATGGAGTGCACTGATGCACAGCCACTGCTAGATTATTCTGCTGGTACATTCACCCAGAGCACTGCATTGCCCTTGCAGTCTACTGAGCCAGAATCTGACCCTGATGAAACTCAGGTGCCCCTTCCCGCATACTATACCACCTTACACAGTGACACAGAGGAAGGTGCAGATGAAATTGAAGAAGAGGTGATGGATGACCCAGTTGTTGACCCGGATTGGCATCCATTGGGGAAAGAGGGTGCCGCTGGCAATAGCTCAGAAGAGGAGAAGGATCCTCAGCAGGCATCGACATCGCAGCAGCGGTTATCTGGCAGGCCCGTAGCTGTCCAAAAATGTGTTAAAAAAACTAAAAGAGTTGCAGGACAGCTTGGCCAGACGGTCAAATTAGCACGGTGTGCAAGCCCTGAAAATTTACACTATAGTAGGAAGTGTGCAGTGTGGCACTTTTTTGACCAAAATCCTATTGATGAGGCAAAGGTTATCTGTAAGAAGTGCGGAGGGACCTTTAGCCGAGGGAAAAATCTCAGAAATTTGAATACCAGTTGCATGCTTAGACATTTAGTCACCATGCACTTGCAAGCGTGGACGGACTACAAAACCTCAGGTAGCACATGTGCACCTGCTCCGACTGAAGGTAGCCAGCAACGCTCCATCACTTCCCCACTGCAAGCCCACCGGTTAGCACACCAACAGCAAGAAATGTTGAGGTGTTGTCGCAAGGCCAACGCGGTCAGGGAATCACAATGTTTTTGCAACGAAAGACTGAATCTAGGCCATTACCACCACCACCACCATCACCATCACCAACCCCCTCTCAGTTTGTCATGTCCACTGCTAGTTTCCCCATATGCAGCTCTCAAGTCCAGCTCACCCTAGCAGACACTCTGAGTAGTACAAGAAAGTACTCATCCTCTCATTCGCGTACACTGGCTTTGAACGCCTACATTGCCAATCTGATGTCATTAGAGATGATGCCCTTCCGTTTGGTTGAAAGCGCAGCGTTCCGAGAGCTCATGGCCTACGCTGTCCCATGCTATGACCTACCTAGTCGGCACTTCTTGCCATCCCTGCCCTCCTCCTGTATGTGAAATACTGCATTGTACATGCACTCAAATAATCAGTGAGTGGAAAGGTGCACCTCACAACAGACGCATGGGCCAGTAGGCATGGCCAGGGCCGTTATGTGTCCATCACTGCGCACTGGGTTAATGTGGTGGATGCAGGGTCCACACGTGACAACGGCGGTGGGACAGTGCTGCCTAGCCCACGGTATAGGCAACAGTTGGCTGTAGGCGTTCGACCCTCCTCCTCCAGAAGCAAAAGCTCGTCAACAGAGCGCAGTCGCACGAGCACTCCATCCGCAGCTGCCAGTGTTGCACACGAGGTGTCCCACTATCGAACAGCTAATGGCAAGCGTCAGCAGGCTGTTTTAAAGATGATGTCTTTGGGCGACAACAGACACACCGCGGAGGTACTGGCCGACTACTTGCAGCGAGAAACTGATTCATGGCTGGGCTGTCTACATCTTGCGCCAGGCAAGGTAGTCAGTGATAACGGCCGTAATTTTGTGGCGGCCATAGCCCTGGCAAAACTCAGACACATACCTTGCCTGGCTCACACCTTGAACCTGGTGGTGCAGTGCTTCCTAAATAATTATCCTGAGTTAACAGCCCTGCTCCATAAAGTGCGTAGACTGTGCTTGCACATCCGTCTCTCGCCCGTAGACTCCAGTTGTATGCAGAGGCTGCAGCAATCGCTCCACCTCCCCAAGCACCGCCTAATCATAAATGTTGCAACAAGGTGGAACTCCACCATGCACATGGTTGAGAGGCTGTGTTACAGCGGCAGGCAGTTTGAGGGCAGACATGGAGTTGTCGGGTATGCAGTGGTCAAAGTTGAAAGACCTCTGTAAAGTCCTTCAGTGTTTTGAGGAATGCACACGGCTGGTAAGTGCAGACAATGCCATCATAAGCATGAGCATCCCACTTATGCGTCTGCTCATGCAAACTTTGACGCATATTAAGGATCAGGCGTCTGCAGCGGAGGAGGAAGAGGAGGAGGAGGAGGGAAGCCTTGATGACAGTCAGGCATTGTCTGCTCAGGGAACTGTCCTGGATGAGGTGGAGGAAGAAGAGGAAGAGGAGGATGAGGGGGATGATTATTTTGGGGAGGAGGATGCTTCTCAGGGGGCAACAGAAAATGTTGGCTTGCCAAGGTCGGTTACAGGGTTTGTGCATGACTGGAGTGATGTGGATTTGGCAGAAAGTGCTCCTCCACCCACCACTGTCAGTGCATCATTGACACCTGGAACATTGGCCCACATGTGTGATTATGTCTTGCGGATCCTAAAAAGGGACCCCCGCATTGCCAAAATTATGAAGGATGACGACTACTGGTTGGCCAGCATCCTCGATCCACGCTATAAAGGCAAATTACAAAACATCATGCCACAAGAGAACCTAGAGCTAATATTGGCGAACAAACAAGCAACTCTGGTAAACCATTTGTTAGAGGCACTCCCAGCACACAGCAGCAGTGCAGGTTCTACCATGAGCCGTACTGGGCAACATGGAAGATGTGTCCGTGGTGGACACAGCCGAAGTGGCGTTGGGGACAGGGGTTTCATGACCATGTTTTGACTGATTTCTCGAGTAATGCTCACACGACTGGTAATACTGAATCGATTGCAACAGACAGGAGACAGCAGTTGTCAACTATGGTTCAAAATTACCTCTCCTCCCTATCGATGTTCTCCCTCACAGTTCATTCCCCTTTGACTACTGGGCCTGTAAACTGGACACCTGGCCTGAATTGGCACAATCTGCTTTACAGGAGCTCGCTTGCCCTGCTGGTAGTGTGCTATCAGAAAGAGTCTTCAGTGCAGCTGGATCAATCCTGACAGAAAGAAGGACCCGGCTGTCGACCCAAAATGTAGGTGATCTCACCTTCATTAAAATGAACCATGCCTGGGTTTCAATGGATTTTGTACCACCTTCCCCTGATGACACATAGGTTGCCAGCAAAATGGCTCGCTTTGTCCTCCTCTTCCTCCAACTTCTCCAATTCCTCCATTTGCAGCTGCTGAATGTCCAGCCTACACCTCAACATATGCCAGTTTTTCCACCTCCCTAATTGGGCTGTACCCCCCCAGGGCCGGCGTCAGCACCTGGTGCACCCGGGCAAGTGCCGGTGCCCTGAGCAGGTGGAGGGCCCACTCATGGGAGACAGCACTGGCACAGGGCCCCTCATAGTATGCAAAAGTGTCTCGGATGGTGGGGGGGCCCACTCGCCATCAGACACACCGGCGTACTATGAGGGGCCCTGTGCCAGTGCCGTCACCCACGAGTGGGCCCCCCCTGCTTGCTGAGGGCCCCAGCACTTGCAATACTTACTCTCCCTGCTCCACCGCTGTGACGTCTTCTGCATTTCCTGACAGTGACATTCAGGTCAGCGAGCGCGATGACGTCACATCTGTACTCCCTCTGCCTGAATAGTCCAAGTGCAGAGAGCTGGAAGACGGCGACTTCGAGGAGTCCAGAGTAGAGCACTGCCCAGCGAGGAGAGGTATTTCATTTTTTTTAATGTTTGGAGCAATATATGGGGAGCATTATACACTGGAGAATTATATATGGGGCCCATCATACACTTGAGCATCATATATAGGGCCCATTATACACTGGAGCATTATAAATGGGGCACAATATATATGGAGCATTATATAGGCCCATCATACACTGGAGCATCATGCATGGGGCCCATCATACACTGGAGTATCATCCATGAGGCCCATCATATACTGGAGCATCATATGGGGTTCATTATTTATGGGGCATCATATAGGGTATGGAGCATCATATGGAGCACGTATGGGGCATATTCTGTATGGAGCATTATATGTAGCCCATTCTGTATGGAGCAATATATGGGGCCCATCATATACTGTATGGAGCTTTATATGCGACTCATTATACTGTATGGAGCAATATGTGGGGCTCATTATACTCTATGGGGACCGTCCTATACTGTATGGCACATTATATGGGACCATCATATACTGTAGCATTATGTGGAGCTCATCATATACTGGATGGAACATTATATGGGACCAATTATTCTGTATGGAGCAATATATGGGGCTCATTATTCTGTATGGTGCACTATGTGGTGGCCATAATATTGTATGGAGGAATATAATGTCCGTTTTTTTAACTATTGTTGAATTTAAAATAGATATCAGTCATTTAATGTAAGAAGTGAAGTATTTGTCATTGTACTATACCTATGTTTCTGTGCCGTATCGGAGCATCATGAATTGTGGTATGTGTTAAAGGGGCCACTGACACTCTTTCGCCCGGGGCACAAGAAAACCTGGAGCCAGCCCTACCCCCACCCCACAACTTTAGCCAAATAACCCCAAATTTTCAATGCTTAAATATTATTATAAAGTAAATTAAGGTTGACAAGCTTAAGTAATAAGAATTGATGTCGTTGGCATTGAAATGGGCACTGTAGGTGTGTTTACTGTCCTTCACTCTCTGCCGACTTTGCTTCCCCATTGACTTGCATTGGGTTTCGTCTTTCAGTCGGACCTCCGACTTTTCGCGATAGTCGGCCGATTTCTTTCGACTCGACTTTTGAGAAAGTCGCATTTCACGAAACCCGTCTCGACCCTAAAAAAGGCAAAGTCGCTCATCTCTAATATACAACACAAAACATACAGAACATACACATAACATACAACACATAAGATAAAGAACATACATATAACACATAACATACAGAACATACATACTGTATAACATACAACACATAACATACAGAACATACAGTACATACACATAACATATAGCATACAGAACATACATATAACATACAACACATAACATAGAGTACATACTCACCAATCACCTAATCCCCGATGCCATCGTCTCCTGTAATAAAAATAAAATAATAAAGCAACCTATACATCACCTGTCCGCCATAGTACAGATAATAACGAGTGCCCCACGACGATCTCTAGTGTAGAACACTGACATCGGGTGATGTCAGCACTCTACACCGGCCCTGCGATGCACTGACAGTGGAGATAATCCTCCGCTGTGTGTATCGCTCAGATGCTGGGAGAGAATGACATCACTTACGTTCATTCTCTCACTGGCAATGCTGGGTGAGAAAATTCCCACGCAGCATTGCCATAAAGTGAGAGAATGAACTCAGTGGTGCACTGCAGGAGCCAATGTCTCCTGTCAGTGCATCATTGGGAGGCCCTACAGAGCAGTGGCATCTCCTGATGTCACTGTTCTATAGAGGAGACCATCGTGGGACATTCATTATTAATTGGACTGCGTTGGACAGGGAGTATACGGTTGTTTTATTTTTTTACTTTTTATTACAGGAGGGCGTCGCTTGGATCTGAGCATGTAATAAAGATAAGAAAACCGTGTTGTGCTTTAATTTCATTAAAATACTTTATTCTTATGCGTGTGTTTTTTAACCCTTTATTAATTTAAGATTAATAATAGATAGGCGTCTTATTGACGCCTCTTAATTGTTAACTGGGCTTAATGTCACCTTACAATAGCAAGGTGATATTAACCCCTTATTACCCCATATCCCACTGCTACAGGGGAGTGGAAAGAGAGGGGCTAAGTGCCAGAATTGGTGGCTGGTTGCTGGTATTTTTAGCAAGGGGGGTGCGCCAATATCCATGGCCCCTTCCTAGGCTATGAATATCAGCCCGCAGCTGTCTGCGTAGCCTTTCTGGCTATAAATTACTGGAGGACCCCACGTCGTTTTTTTGGGGTCCCCCTATTTTAGTAGCCAGTAAAGGCTAGCTGCGGGCTGATATTCCTAGCCTGGGAAGCTCCATGGGTATTAACCCCTTCTCAGGCTAGAAATATTGGCCTGAGCCATCGGCTTTCCCTTCTGGAGCAGAAAATTGCGTGGTAGCCCACGCCATTTTTTTCCCATTTTTCCCATTTTTTTTGCGTGAAGATTTTGTATGTGTGTGTGTGCGTGTGTCTTTAACTATTTATGTACCATTCTATCTAGCTATTACCTATGTAATAGCTATCTTTCTATTATCTATCTATTTTCTATCTATTTTCTATCTATCTATCTATTATCTATCTATCATCTATCTATCTATCTATCTATCTATCTATCTATCTATTATCTATCTATCTATCTTGGATCTGTCTATCTTTTATCTATCTGTCTATCTATCTATCTATTATCTATCTATCTATCTATCTATCTATCATCTATTTATCTATTATCTATCTATCTGTCTATCTATTATCTATCTATCTATCTATCTATCTATTATCTCTCTATCTGTGTGTGTAATGGAGCATGGGTTGGACAAATGTAAAATAGGAGGTTGGACAAGAAGTGACGTCACAAACCTTTTTTTTTGTTAAATAACATATCTTTATTTAGCGTACAAAAACACATACAAATCCGCATGAAAAAACGCATCAAAAAAGCATCTGCGTTTTCTGCCAAGAGGTCCTGTTTTTGCGCAGAAAATTCAGCAGTCAAATCTGCAACGTGTGCACATACCCTCAAATCCCCCGCCAAAGCCGCATGGCACCGCTCATTGGCTGAGCCGCCCCTGGCTGCGTGGATTTGGCCGGGAATTCAAATCCCGTGCGGCACAGCTCATTGGCTCAGGTGGCGGGGCAGAGGATTTGAATCCCGAGCCGCTCATTGGCCGCCAATGAGCAGTGCCGCATGGCTTTGACGGGGGATTTGAATCCCGCGCCTCTCAAAGCCACGCGGTACCGCTCATTGGCTGAGCTGCCACCGGCAGAGTCAATGAGCGGCGCAGGATTCAAATCCCCCGCCAAAGCCACGCAGCACTACTCATTGGCTAAGCGGTGCCGCTCAGCTTTGGCTGTGGATTTGAATCCCGCGCTGCTCATTGACTCAGCCGCCGGCAGCTCAGCCAATGAGCGGTGCTGTGTGGGATTTGAATCCCTCGCCAAGGCTTGGGACCAATCAGCTGCTAACGGTATTGGCGCGAGATTTAAATACCGCTAGCAGCTGATGTGATTGGTCACCTGCTGCCGGGTTGCCGATCAATCAGTTGTTAGCGGTATTGCCGATCTCCCAGCGGTGTTAGCACCACTAAGGATACACAGATGTTCATTTCACTGCACTCCAGATGCAATAGCATCAGGCCTATTTCTTGTATTGCATAAGTATCTAAGGAAAGTATGATGCCAGCTGTGTTACATATCCTTCATCAGCCTGTAACTGCAGCAACCAGAGCTAGGTCCAACTGCTGCAGTTTAATCACTTAAGTGCTACTGTCAATCTCTGACAGTGGCATTTAAATGATGTGATTGGGGGAACCAATGGATTACTTACAATAGCATCTTGGTCCTACTGTGAAACACAGTATGTGAGGGAGCTTCATAGAACCATGATTTCACTATTTAATGCAATAGTCTGGTATTGCAATATATAATATGAGCAATCAAATGACTGCAGATTTACATCCCCTAAGGGACTACAAAAATAAAGTAAAAATGTAAAATAATGTTTTAAATGTGTAAGAAAAAATATGTTTAAAAGTTTAAATCACCGTTTTGTCCCTTCAAAACTAAATAAAAAATGTGCAAAATAAACATATTTGGTATTGTTGTGTCTAAAAGTAGGCAGATCTATCAAAATACAAAATTATTTAAACTGTATGTTTAAACACTGAAAAAAATGCAGTGTCAGAATAGTCTTCCTTCTTTTGTTGCCCTTCCCCCAAAAAATGCAATAAAAACAAAGTAGTATCAATAAAATCATCAGCTCAGGGTACAAAAAAGCTCTCACAGCTCCGTGGACAAAATGATAACGCATGTACAATCATCAGAAAATTTCAAAACAAACTTTTTTTTTTTTTTTAAATTTCAGAATTAATGATAAAAACACTGAACAAGTTTGATAGAGCCATAGTTATACAAACCTGGAGAATCATGTTTCCAGTTGATTTTTACCACACAAAAACTGTAAATGTAAAATCTAAAAAGCAATGGCTGAATTGCATTTTTTTCTTTGCAATTTCATCACACTTAGATTTCTTCAGTATAACCTGTATTTCAATTGTTTAAACTTTTGCTCCCTCTGGGATTTTTGGTTCATTAGGCGGTCCTAAATGTGGTTGACCACTTTCTTTGAGTAAGTGTGCATACAGAGATGGCTGTCACTGATCAGACCACTCATTGTACCCAAAATCCCAGAAAGATCTGAGAACTAAATGATGAAAACACAGGTTATAATGAAACTTATCACATAAGTATATGTTCATCTACTCCACTCCCTCTGCTCTATAACATCGTTCCTGCAGATTGGTCTTTTCACGGAAACAGGTTCACTTTAAAGGGTTAAAAAAAACAATGAAGGATATTTTCGCATTTAATTTGGAAATATTAGTAATATTTATTGACCTAGTCCGTTAAAATGAAATTAAAAACCAAATGATAAAATAAGCATCCATTGATGAAATATCCTTACAGCCAGATTAATTATTCTTTTTCATAAACACTCAAGTTATCACATGTTGACTTTGCATTGTTCCATAAAATGCCAACGATATCATTCTCTAGATGTAGCAGATGAACGCTAAAGTAGTAAGGTTTTCTAAAGAATCAGACAGTCTCTTGCATGAATCATTGACCTGAAAGAAGTATTAAAAGTGCTTAAGATTTAAAGAAGACTGTGGTTGATTTTGCTACAATGCCTTTGAGGTTAAAACTAGAGTCGTATGAACATATGACCACCCGGTATTCAAAAGATTCTGTGGTTGGTCTCAGAACTCACATGTTTTAGAAAATGTGTGCATAAAGCAGGATCTGTCAAGTTTTGCTTATATTAGGTATTCTGATGCCTGGAATTTCTTTAGAACTGTTACAATACTATTTGTTGGAATATTTTACTTTGACATATGTCTACATACTTCCTAAAGTATCTCTGTATTTATGTCTGTCTGTCTCTTTCATATAGTATACTGCTTTTATTGTGACTGCCAGTTACAAATTCAAAGTTTTCCTTTAAAATAAAAGGTCACCTTTTGAAGCTACTTTTATGGCTACAAAATCCTTAGAGATAATCCTTAGCATTGGATGAAATGGTATGTAGCTAAAAAAACAGACACTTCCAGAAGCAATAGTGTTTATTTAAAGGAAACTGATGCTGTGCGAGCCTCACTGCCAGGAGTAAATTAATTTTATTACCCCCAGCAGACTGGCTCTATCAGTCATAGGAGTCCTTTTAAAATGTTCATAGAATTCCAAAGATGTGGGTATTTTAATTTAGTGCAAATTTCTATAGTATTTTTTAAAGGGGTGTGTAAGGTTCTATGTATATATTCCTGAAACTCAGTTTGTTCGTCAGCCATTTTACTTTCTGTCTTGCTGCAGCTATCTTGCCCTCAGTCAAAATGGAGTTTCCAGCTTGCATGTTCCCGCCCTGATTCTCTCCTTTGCTTCTTAAGCAGCCACAGCTGAGCAATCAGTGCTTCAGAATCTAGCCTGCAGTGAACCTGTGACTTGACTCCTGTAAGCCTTGGACCTTGTACTCCAGCTATTCCTACTGAGGAACTCTGAAGCACTTGTGGACTCTGAACCCTGCTCTTTGAAAGACCCACGTTTGCATGGACTTACGGTAACAGAAAAGAAGATCCTGAATCTGTATTGGAGAGTGATTGCTGAGCTTGGATTACTCTGGCCTGCTGTGTCTCCTGTTTCTGTGTCTGCAAACTGTGTGACTATTTCTGCCAACTTGTATGAAGTAATACAGGACTTTTCTATATCAAACCTGTGACTCCTGTGTTTTCATCGCACCCAAGCACAAGACGCTATATGAACTGTACTACATACATTACAAGATTCTGAAGCCAAAACGTTAGTGTCTGCTGGGTCTGGAAGGCTGTGTCTGCTGTACTGTGGATATCAGACGTCCGGTTGTACTTTCTGTGATGACAGTGGTTGTGACTTCTCACAACCATTCCAGTGTTGCCACAGGTGAACACTATTGTTTTTTTTTCTCTCCTCTTCTTCCAGTAATCCTGTCTTAAAAGATCTGGAAAATGGAGGCCCGCATAAAGGAACTTTGCGGAGTGACTGATAATATCCTTGCAGATTTGCAGAATATAAAGACCCGTTTTACAAATCTACAGGACCTCAATAATCACAATTTGCAAGTGGTTGGACAGACTACCCAGGATTTGCGAGCCAGGATTGAGGTTCTAGAGGGGCGAGTCCAGGCTCCTGCCGTAGCCCCGAGTGCTGGGATTCCCAAGTTGCCCCCTTTTCGTTTTGGCGGTGAACGTGAGAAATTCAGGGGATTTATTAATCAATGCAATCTTTTTTTTTCTGCACATGCTTCACAATTTCCCACTGAACGATCTAAGGTGCTTACTATAATTATGTTGCTTACCAACAAGGCTTTAATGTGGGCAAACCCTCTGATTGAGACTGAGGATGATTGTTTGAATCACCTTGATGATTTTTTTTCAGCCATGGGGCAGGTGTTTGATGACCCCAATCGAGGTGCAACAGCTGAAGCAGCCATGTTAGCTTTGAGCCAAGGTAAGCACTCGGTAGCTGAATATGCCTTGGCTTTCAGGAGATGGGCCCTTGATACCACCTGGGACAGTTCCGCCAAAAAATCTATTTTTCGAAAGGGGTTATCTCCACTGATTAAGGATGAACTTGCTCGTGCCGACCCTCCCACTGCGTTAGGTGACTTTATTAACTACTGCATCCGTATTGATACTCGTCTGACTGAACGCAGGCAAGAGAGATGGTTCGAAAGCAATCGTACTAACCTTTTCCTACCTTCCTCTCCAGCTAAGGAACCTTTGAGTAGGATTACACGGGAACCTGAACCTGAACCCATGCAGGTAGACTCTTTACAACGACGGGTTAGTGATGCACGCAAGGAACATCGTTTTAAGGAGAATCTATGTTTCTATTGTGGTAAGTCAGGGCACTTCATTATAAACTGCCCCAGCCGTTCTCGTAAGACTACTGCAGCACTCATTCATTGTGAGTGTTGCGAGAGGGGATCTGTCAGGTCCGAGCCTCAGGCTCCAGAGAGATCTGCAGCAACAGATCTTGATTTCTCGGACTTAAACTCCGTTACCTCTGAGGACGTTGACTGTGTAAACGCTGCCATTTTTCAAGTTTCCTCAGCGGTGTCCCAGCTGAGTTGTAAGAAAAACAATTCTCATTGCTTTCTTTCCATCAAACTCTGGGTTGACTCAGCTTGGGTGTCTAGCTCTGCTATGATCGACTCAGGGGCAAGTGGAAATTTTATGGATGTCTCCTTTGCTCTGAAACAGGGAATACGTTCAGTGAAGAAGGCTACTCCAGTACAGATGGAAACTGTGGATGGCTCCCTGCTGACCTCTGGACCAGTGGATCAGGAAACAAAGCCTTTGAGGGTTCTTATGGGTAAAGATCATCAAGAGAAACTGTCCTTTATGCTTATCTCTTCTCCCCACTTTCCCATTATTCTAGGGCTACCATGGCTGCAGGCTCAGAATCCTACCATTAACTGGGAGACCAAGGAATTACACTTTCCAGAGAAACAGATGAGTCCAAAAGTTTCAGCTTGCTCTGTTCCTAAAGGAATCATGTCAGTCCCTGAACTACCAGCTGTATACCAGGACTATGTGGATTTATGTGACAAGAAGAACGCTGACCAGCTTCCTCCTCACCGTCCATATGATTGTCCAATTGAATTATTGCCTGGAGCAGAGATACCTTTTGGTAAGATCTACCCCCTGGCGGGGCCCGAGCTAAAGGCTTTAAAGGATTACATAGATGAAAATCTAGCCAAGGGCTTCATACGCCCCTCTTCATCTCCTGCAGGTGCACCCATCTTCTTTGTAAAGAAGAAAGATGGATCTCTGAGACCATGCGTAGACTATAGGGAACTCAATAAGGTTACTATTAGAAACCCTATCCATTGCCTTTAATCCCTGAGTTATTGGAGAGAGTGCGACATGCCAAAATTTTTCTAAACTAGATCTTCGTGGGGCCTATAACTTAGTCCGTATTAGACCTGGGGATGAATGGAAGACTGCATTCAGGTCACGCTATGGACACTTTGAATATTTAGTTATGCCTTTTGGTCTGAGTACCGCCCCAGCCACTTTCCAACACTTGGTGAATGACATCTTCAGGGATCTCCTAGATACATTCGTGGTAATTTATTTGGATGATATTCTAATTTTTTCTAACTCCACAGAGGAACATCATGGACATGTGAGAATGGTCTTGGAACGTCTAAGACAAAATCATCTTTACATCAAACTTGAAAAGTGTGAATTCCATAGGACCGAAATTAAATTTCTGGGGTATGTACTGTCTACACAAGGAATTAGTATGGATGGAAGCAAAACCCAAGCCATCAAGGATTGGCCAAGTCCTAGAAATGTGAAGGAGGTACAGCGCTTCATCGGGTTTGCCAACTTCTATAGACGTTTCATTAGAAATTTCTCTGAGGTAGTGTCACCTATCACTCAACTTACCCGGAAAGAGTCTAGGTTTTCCTGGACTCCCCAAGCCCAGGAAGCATTTTCCCGTCTAAAAGATAAATTTACCACTGCACCTATCCTAGTACATCCCAACCCCGAGCTTGCCTTCATAATAGAGGTGGATGCTTCAGACTGTGCCGTTGGAGCTATACTCTCTCAGAGAACAGGTGAGAAGAATGTCTTGCATCCCTGTGCCTTCTTTTCCCAGCAGTTGTCTTCAGCTGAGAGGAACTACGATGTGGGCAATAGAGAGTTGTTGGCCATTATTGCCGCCTTCAAAGAATGGAGACATCTTCTTCAGGGAGCTGCACAGCAAATAGTCGTCCTGACAGACCATCGTAACCTTGAGTTTATCAGGTCGGCTAAGTGCCTGACTCCTCGCCAGGCTCGCTGGAATCTTTTCTTAAACCAATTTAATTTTATCATCTCTTATAGACCAGGATCGTGCAATGGAAAGGCTGATGCACTCTCTAGGATTTACTCAGCAGAGACACGTCCAATTACTCCTCCTAAGACTATTCTTCCTGACTCTAGATTCCTAGGAGTAATTCATAATCAAGACCTACTTAAGGACATCAAGGAAGCATACCATGCGGATTCCTGGTTGGCACAACCCCCAAGGGACGTAAGTCTTGTCTTTAAGAATGGTGTGTGGATTCAGGGACAACGTCTGTATATTCCTGAAACAGTCAGATTAAGAGTATTGCAACTCATTCACGATTCCAAGATAGCTGGGCATAGAGGAATTCTAAAGACACAGGAATTTCTTTCTCGTTTCTTTTGGTGGCCCACTTGCAGGAAGGATGTTTTGAATTATGTCACTTCATGTGAGGTCTGTGCAAGATGCAAAACACCTCGCTCCTCACCAACTGGTCTGTTACAGCCTCTTCCCACCCCGTCCCGCCCGTGGGGATCCATTTCTATGGACTTCATTGTGGAGTTACCAACCTCTCAGGGGAAGAACACCATTCTAGTGGTGGTTGACCATCTAACAAAGGCAGCTCATTTTATCCCTTGTGTCGGCTTACCCACTGCAAAACAGACATCAGATTTGATGATTAAAGATGTGTTTCGCTTACATGGAGTACCGGATGAGGTTATTTCGGATCGAGGGGTGCAATTCACTTCTAGGTTTTGGCAAAATTTCTGTGCAGCATTGGACATTAAAGTAAACCTTTCTTCTGCTTTTCATCCCCAGACCGAACGAACCAATCAAACCCTGGAGCAGTATCTCCGCTGCTTTATCTGCCACCTACAGGATGATTGGGTGGATCTACTTCCATTAGCTGAGTTCTCGTATAACAACTCTCAGAGTGCCTCCACTAAACAGTCTCCTTTTTACTCTAATCTAGGTTATCATCCTAACATTCTACCACGATTTCCCATAGAAACGCCTTTACCAGCAGTGGCTGAAAGAATCACGTCTTTACAGAAGAATATGGATCTTCTAAAGGAAAATCTGGAATCGGCTCAAGAAAGGTACAAGAAAGCAGCAGATAAATTTCGTAAACCTGCACCAGCTTTCAAGGTAGGAGACTTGGTCTGGCTGTCAACCAGAAATCTTAAGTTAAGGATTCCATCGTCTAAGTTGGGACATAAGTACATTGGACCCTATAAAATCAGTAAAATTATAAGTGCCGTTGCTTGTCGTCTTCAACTGCCCAGAACTATGAGAATCCACCCTGTCTTTCATGTATCCCTACTAAAGGCTGCGACACCCAATACGTTTCCTGGACGTTCCTCTCCTTGCCCTGACCCAGTGCTAGTCGATGGTCAGGAAGAATTTGTGGTGGAAAGGATTTTAGATTCCAGGTTGTATAGAAATCAGTTACAATATCTGATTAAATGGCAGGGCTACCCAGTGGAGGACAACTCATGGGAACCGGTCAATAACGTTAATGCTCCTCGCTTGCTCCGTCAGTTTCATCAGAGGTACCCACACAAGCCTGGTCTGAGGTCATCCGGAGGTTGTCCTTAAGGGGGGAGTAATGTAAGGTTCTATGTATATATTCCTGAAACTCAGTTTGTTCGTCAGCCATTTTACTTTCTGTCTTGCTGCAGCTATCTTGCCCTCAGTCAAAATGGAGTTTCCAGCTTGCATGTTCCCGCCCTGATTCTCTCCTTTGCTTCTTAAGCAGCCACAGCTGAGCAATCAGTGCTTCAGAATCTAGCCTGCAGTGAACCTGTGACTTGACTCCTGTAAGCCTTGGACCTTGTACTCCAGCTATTCCTACTGAGGAACTCTGAAGCACTTGTGGACTCTGAACCCTGCTCTTTGAAAGACCCACGTTTGCATGGACTTACGGTAACAGAGAAGAAGATCCTGAATCTGTATTGGAGAGTGATTGCTGAGCTTGGATTACTCTGGCCTGCTGTGTCTCCTGTTTCTGTGTCTGCAAACTGTGTGACTATTTCTGCCAACTTGTATGAAGTAATACAGGACTTTTCTATATCAAACCTGTGACTCCTGTGTTTTCATCGCACCCAAGCACAAGACGCTATATGAACTGTACTACATACATTACAGGGTGTGACTTACAGGATTTTCTTTGGACAATTCCTTCCGTTATTACGAGCACCAACCCTTTGGACCGTAAAAAATTAACACTTAATAAAAAGACCCATGTCTTGAGATTTAAAAAAAACCCATACAGAATATTAACCCCTTAGTGACTGAGACAATTGAGACCTTAATGACCAGTGCAAATTTTTTTAAAACTGAACCAGTGTCACTTTATGTGATAATAACTCTGGAATGCTTCGGTGTATCCCAGTGATTCTGAGATTGTATTTCACATTAGTAGTAAATTTAGGTCAACATGTTTTATGTCTCTTTATGAAAATATCGGAATTTTGATGAAAAGGTTGAAAAATTAGAAATTTTCAGAGACTGTTTGAGGGTTCTCTAATTTTATTGTTCCCTTTACCTATATCAAGTACCTGTTTACCTTCCCCTGTTTAAATATAAAATCAATAAAAATATTTAAAAAGAAAAATTAGCAATTTTCAAATGTAATATCCTTAAAACTGTTAGTCATGCCGTACAAAATAATTAATAAATAACATCTCTCATGTGTCTATTTTACATCTGCATCATTCTTCAAATGACATTTTATTTTATTAGGATTTTAAAAGGGTGAAAAGTTGAGCATCAAATTGTCATTTTTTTTCAAGACATTTCTAAAATCTTTTCTTTAACCCCTTCACCCCCAAGGGTGGTTTGAACGTTAATGACCGGGCCAATTTATACAATTCTGACCACTGTCTATTTATGAGGTTATAACTCTGGAATGCTTCAACGGATCTTCGCGATTCTGAGAAAGTTTTCTCGTGACATATTGTACTTCACGTTAGTGGTAAAATTTCTTTGATATAACTTGCGTTTATTTTTGAAAAAAATGCAAATATGGTGAAAATTTTGAAAATTTTGCAATTTTCAAACTTTGAATTTTTATTCCCTTAAAACAGAGAAATATGTGTGAGACAGTGAGTGAATATGTGATGAATGGGGTGTACATTTCACCTAGGTATAAGGGAAATGTGTGGCTTTGTGGACCTAGTGATGGAGAAAGGTCACTACACCTCACATTCAGCACACACTTGCAGCACAAGCCTGAAACTACTCAGGTCTTAATTAGGAGACCAGAAGTAGGTGTCTGCAAACAGAATCTGAGAGCTAGTTTAGCCTGGACACAGGAAGGTGTCTCGGCACAAGAAACAGTCTCCAAGAGTGTTAGAGCTGTCTTTAGCCTGGACACAGAGAGGTGTCCTGGCACAAGGAAGCAGTCTCCAAGAGTGTTAGAGCTATCTCAGTTTGGGTGCAGGAAGGACCCCGGACATAGGAGTAGTCTCAGTGCGAATCCGTGTGAAGAGCGGCTGAATAGGAGTGGATCTCTCTCAAGTCTGGTCATGGAAGGTGCCTTCAGACACAAGGAGGAGTATCTGTGAAGCTCCATACTGGTAACATATGTGATATGTGTTGTTTTGGGCACAGACTGGTAGAGTCTGGGTCCCGGATAGAGAGGGCCATCTATCTAAGTGTAATTAGAGGCTAGACAAGCCCAGGTTTTCTGTTTATGCTTTGTTTTAATCTGTTTGCTGTGGACTTTAATAAAGCTGGTTGCGGCCAGTTTTACACCAGAACTGCTGTCTGAATGAACTGTTTTCATGCCATTCTGTCTACCCAGACAGCGATCCTAGAGCTAAACCCCCTGGAAATGTTACAATTGGCGGAGAATGCTGGGGCAGCGCAGTGCCTGATACAGTTAGTGCTGGAGTGTGTATGCAGCACAGTGGCGAGAGACAGCATTAAAGGTGAAGTCTATTGAAATAGCAGCAGAAAAAAAAAAAAAAGTGTGTCAGCAGAAACGTCTGTTTGGAGCAGTCTTGGAGAGACAGTGGCCCTGATAGGGTCTGCAGAGAGAAAATGTATGCACAGCAAAGCTGAACTTGTTGTGAAAACGACTGTGGAATGTGCAGCAGCAAAAGAAAAGTCTGTGGAGCAGTCTTAAAGAGACAGGAGCCCTAATAGACTTTGCAAAGGAAAAAAAAAAAAAAGTGTCTGCACAGCAGAGATGAATTTTTCTATGGAAAAGACTGTAGAGTGTGTATGTCTTGAGTGAAGACTGCCGTTGTTAAGACAGAGAAGTCTGACAGCATGGATGACAGCATGGAGGCGCTGTTTGAACAAATGGCACAAGTTAATGTGCAACATAAGACTGCCGTGGTTGAGACAGATAAGTCCGGCAGTATGGAGGAGCTCATTGAGTACCTGGCCCAGGCCCAGCGAAGCATGCAGCAGAGCATGGAGCAGCAGCGCCTGCAGCACCAGCAGCGCATGCAGCAGGCCCAGCAGCAATTCCTGCAGCAGCAGCAGGAGAATAACCGGTTATTTGTTGAGCAGATGACAGCACCAAAAAAGGATTTCGGTGCCGCGTCCCGAAGTAATGTTGTGAAGGCACCGGCGTTGTCCGCTATAAAGAAGGCGGTAAGACGGTCCTTGAGAAAAATGACACCTCGTGATGATGTGGAGGTATATCTTACTAGGTTTGAGAGACTGGCAGAGAAGGAGAATCTGCCATTATCTGAATGGGCCATGGCGGTCGTACCCTATCTGATTGGGGAACCCCAAAAAGTCTGGGCTGACCTGAGCAAGCAGGACAGCAAAGACTATGCCAAGTTGAAAGCGGCGATTCTTACCCGGCTGGGTGTTACGGTGACAGCCCGTGCCAGGGGAGTCCATGACTGGAGATGCAGTTGGGAGTCTGCAGTAAGCAAACCTGATTATGGAGTTGAAAAGGTGATAGTGAACCGCTACACCCGAGCACGTCCTCCTGAGGTACAGCCGTCTGAGAGGTCGTCACTTCAGAGTTCCCGGACGCTGAACTCTCGCGGTAAGAGCGTTCCAGCTGTTGGGGACATGGGGTATGCTGATAAGCGGGTTCAGGCCCGAGGGGACATGTGGGTGGGAGAGTGTGATGGACAGTGTTGGAGATGGCGTGAAATTGCAGCCAACTGTCCAATAGAGGGGGAGCCTATGTGTTGTGATGTTGGCAGATCCCTCTCTCTCTGCGCAGAACCTGTGTGTGTGTCCACCTCTGCCGAAGAGACTGGACCACAGGGGTCCCCGGTGGTTGTAAATGACTGCCCAGCACAGGCCCTCTTGGACTCAGAGAGTCCAGTGACTTCCGTATGTGACAGCCTGATTGATAGGGACTTCATCCCTGATAAGCACCTGAGTATGGTGTGCATCCATGGAGACACCAAAGTCTACCCAGAGACTGCTGTGGACTTGGTCCCCAAATTCGAGGAGGTTTCATGTGAAGTGGGGGTAGTGAAGACCCTGGTGCAACCCGTTATATTGGGTAATGACTTTCCCCGGTCTAAGGATCTCTGGGGGAAAAATGTTTCTGATGGACAGTGTGATGAAGCTCCTATTGAGGGTGCGCAGTCCCGAGGGGCGGAACACAATGCTAGTGGGCCGTTAAACTTATATGATAATGATGATGATGATGATCATGATAATGATGATGACCATGATGATGATGCTGATGCTGATAATGATAGTGATGATGATCATGATAGTGATGATGATACTGATCATAGTCATGATAATGATATTGATGATAATGATGACTGTGATAGTGATGAAATTCCTTTGCAGGTGATGTTGGGAGATGAGGATGGTGGTTCTCGAGAACCGAGTGTCCCTGACTTACCTGTGTCCTGTGACAATTTTGAGAGTGAGCAGTGGCGAGACCCCTCTCTTAAAACGGCACAGGAAAATATGATTGTTCTAAATGAGGTTTCCCAGGAGCCTGGCTCTGAGGAGAGGTTTCCTCATGCTGCCATGAACAATAGCCTATTGTATAGGGACACTGAAGTCCAGGGAGAGGTCGTGAGTCAGCTCCTGGTACCTGAGCTATATAGAAGTATAGTGCTGGGGTTGTCACATAGTCACATACTTGAGGGACCAGATGGTGAAGTTAATGTTGTGGATGACATGTTAACTAAGGTTCCAGATCAAGATGTGAATGAAAATGAATTGTATAACCCTGACAGTGAGCAGGATGTGAATGAAAATGAATTGTATAACCCTGACAGTGAGCAGGATATGAATGAAAATGAATTGTATAACCCTAAGGCTAAGTTCACAAGTTGCGGAATTGCCGCGGAAATTTCCGCGGCAATCCCGCACTTCTCCCGCAGGAAATACGCACGTTTTTTGTATGCTGATTCCCGCCAGAATAATAGCGTTTTGCAAGCGTAATTAGCTTGCAGAATGCTAGCGTTTTCCTAGCGATCTGTAGCATCGCTTGGAAAACTGATTGACAGGTTGGTCACACGAGTCAAACATAGTGTTTGACAAGTGTGACCAACTTTTTACTATTGATGCCGCCTATGCCGCATCAATAGTAAAAAGATCTAATGTAAAAATAATAAAAAAAATAATAAATAATGATATTCTCACCTTCCGGCGGCCCCCGCAGCCTTCCCGCCTTCAGCGACGCTCCCGGCAACTCCGGTCCCAAGGATGCTTTGCGACAAATCACACCGATGACGTAGCATCTCGCGAGACCGCTATGCCATCTGGGTGATTCTCGCAAAGGACTCTTGGGACCGGAAGTTGCCGGGAGCGTCGCTGAAGGCGGGAAGGCTG
Source organism: Oophaga sylvatica (assembly GCA_033576555.1). Lineage (NCBI taxonomy): Eukaryota > Metazoa > Chordata > Amphibia > Anura > Dendrobatidae > Oophaga > Oophaga sylvatica. The sequence goes on along the minus strand of JARQOD010000004.1, from coordinate 184,805,638 downwards.
CGGGGGCCGCGGGAAGGCTGCGGGGGGCCCCCGGAAGGTGAGAATATCATTATTTTTTATTTTAATTATTGTTTTACCAGGGATATGGTACCCAGGGCCTGGAGGAGAGTCTCCTCTCCTCCGGACCCTGGGTACCACCGCACATGAACCGCTTACATTCCGCAAAATTAATGAACATGTTGCTATTTTTTCCGCAAAGCGTTTTTTTCGCGGAAAAAAACGCAACATGTGGCCAAAACATGCGGAATCAATTAACATGTATAGGATGCTTAATGCTTGCGTTTTTATCGCGTTTTTACCGCGGAAAACCGCGAAAAAAACGCAATTATTCCTGATCGTGTGCACTTAGCCTGACAGTGAGCAGGATGTGAATGAAAATGAAGTGTATAGCCCTGACAGTGAGCCAGATGTGGCTGAGAAAAAGGGGTCAGATAGTGATAGTGAATTATCTGATGACCATAAAGCAACCAGTGCAAATGAGGAAGGCATGGTAGCAGAGGAGGTTGAGAGTCCTGAGAAGAAAGCTGATGCTGACCTTACAGCCAGACAGAAGATGGCATCTGAAGATGTTTTACAGTTGGCCGGTTCCCTGGCGAAGACTAAGGTGAAAGGAGGAGAGCTGAGCTTTAAAGGCAGGACTCTGAAACTGAACACAGCACAAGTGGATGCTGTTGAAGATGAGAAGTTGTCAGTGTGTGGTGTGGATCTGCATCATGCCAAGGACTCTGAAGGTGATGCTGCAGAGGTGGAAAAAGCCATGGAAGTGGTGGTCACCAAGCCAGATGCCTCATCAGAAGCTGAGGTTTCAAGTGAAGCTGTGAGAAGCAAGACTGAAGATATGGGGACTGACTCTGTCCAGGAATCTGTTTCTGCCGAAAACAGCGGCGTGGACGGGTTACGGTCCGGATCAGTAGCTGGCATTGGTGAGCTCAAGCGCACTTTCAGGGAGGCTACATCGGAGCCACGTCCCAACAAATGGGAAAAGCGATGTGTCACTCCGTTGCCGCTGCAGACACACGGGAGCCCAGATGGGATGCAGAACGTGGCTGAAGAGGTAGAGTCTAGGACTGACGGTGGGGCTTCTGGGCATGTCTTGCCAGAAGAGCCTGAAAGTGGGGAACTGGAGAAAAGTGAAAAACCCCCTATACCTTCTGTGATAGTTGGTGACACATGGTCGGTGCACCAGGGACAGGAGGTACGTGAGTTTCTGAGGAAGAGTCAGCAGAGGTGTTCTGATGTGTCGGGTCGTGCTTCTCTGGCCGGGCACTGTGTCGAAGGTGAGCCCGGCCCTAGGGTCAAGATGAAACCGTGCAGGATACCCTAGGCCCGCAGAGAGTATAGGCCTGGGAGGGTACAGGGTAGTGCGGATGCTTCAGATAAAGAGAAAGCTGATGTTGGCTATGACTCAGGTGAAGATACAAGTGACAGTGGTGGAGATGAAGCTGGTGAGGGCCATGACTGGTCCGGAGTTCACTGTCTCTGTTGGATTGTTGACCAGCCCTCCGGTCTGGATGACCAGCCCTCCGGTCTGGAGAAGAGGGAGGGGATATGTGAGACAGTGAGTGAATATGTGATGAATGGGGTGTACATTTCACCTAGGTATAAGGGAAATGTGTGGCTTTGTGGACCTAGTGGTGGAGAAAGGTCACTACACCTCACATTCAGCACACACTTGCAGCACAAGCCTGAAACTACTCAGGTCTTAATTAGGAGACCAGAAGTAGGTGTCTGCAAACACAATCTGAGAGCTAGTTTAGCCTGGACACAGGAAGGTGTCTCGGCACAAGAAACAGTCTCCAAGAGTGTTAGAGCTGTCTTTAGCCTGGACACAGAGAGGTGTCCTGGCACAAGGAAGCAGTCTCCAAGAGTGTTAGAGCTATCTCAGTTTGGGTGCAGGAAGGACCCCGGACATAGGAGTAGTCTCAGTGCGAATCCGTGTGAAGAGCGGCTGAATAGGAGTGGATCTCTCTCAAGTCTGGTCATGGAAGGTGCCTTCAGACACAAGGAGGAGTATCTGTGAAGCTCCATACTGGTAACATATGTGATATGTGTTGTTTTGGGCACAGACTGGTAGAGTCTGGGTCCCGGATAGAGAGGGCCATCTATCTAAGTGTAATTAGAGGCTAGACAAGCCCAGGTTTTCTGTTTATGCTTTGTTTTAATCTGTTTGCTGTGGACTTTAATAAAGCTGGTTGCGGCCAGTTTTACACCAGAACTGCTGTCTGAATGAACTGTTTTCATGCCATTCTGTCTACCCAGACAGCGATCCTAGAGCTAAACCCCCTGGAAATGTTACATATGTCACACAAAATAGTTAAGAAATAACATTTCCCACATGTCTACTTTACATCAGCACAATCTTGGAACCAAAATATTTTTTTGCTAGGAAATTATAAGGGTTAAAAGTTGACCAGTTTCTCATTTTTACAACATAATTTACAAAGCCATTTTTTGGGGGACCACCTCACATTTGAAGTCACTTTGAGGGGTCTATATGGCAGAAAATACCCAAAAGTGACACCATTCTAAAAACTGCACCCCTTAAGGTACTCAAAGCCACATTCAAGAAGTTTATTAACCCTTCAGGTGCTTCACAGGAGCTGAAGCAACATGGAATGAAAAAATGAATATTTAACTTTTTAGTCGCAAAAATTAACTTTTGCAAACTTTTCTTTATTTTCACAAGGGTAAAAGGAGAAAATGGACAGATAAAGTTGTTATGCAATTTCTCATGAGTACGCCAATACCCCATATGTGGGGGAAAACCATTGTTTCGGCACACGGCAGAGCTCATAAGGGAAGGAGTGCCGTTTGACTTTTTGAAACCAAAATTGGCTGGAATTGAGATTGGACGCCATGTCGCGTTTGGAGAGCCTCTGATGTGCCTAAACAGTGGAAACCCCCCACAAGTGACACCATTTTGGAAACTAGACCCCCTATGGAACTTAGCTAGATCTGTTGTGAGCACTTTGAACCCCCAGGTGTTTCACAAAAGTTTATAATGCCTGGGTGTGGAAAAAAAAAAATTTTTTCACAAAAATTATTTTTTAGTCCCAAATTTTTGATTTTTCCCAAGGAAATTGGACCCCAAAAGTTGTTGTCCAATTTGTCCTGAGTACGCTGATACCCAATATGTGGGGGGGAAACTGTTGGGGCGCACGGCAGGGCTTGGAAAGGAAGTAATAACGTTTTGGAATGCAGACGTTGATGGGGGTCATGTACCGTTTGCAGTGCCCCAGATGAGCCTAAACAGTGGAAACCCCCACAAGTGACCCCATTTTGGAAACTAGACCCCTAAGGAACTTATCTAGATCTGTGGTGAGCACTTTGAACCCCCCAAGTGATTCACATAAGTTTATAATGCCCGGGCATGAAAATAAAAAATCCGTTTTTTTTCCCACAAAAATTATATATTAGTCACCAATTTTTTATTTTCTCAAGGATAACTGTTATGTTTTGGTAGCTGAGGAGAATAAGCAAAAACGGCAATACATCAGAGAGGCTAGAACCTATTGGATTGCAGTAACCTGAACTAACCACACAACTAGAGGTAGCCGTGGAGCGTTCCTACGTTGATCCTAGACACCTTGTCACAGCCTGAGAGATAACTACACCTAAAGGCAGAAAGATGAAAGCTATCTGCCCCGGAGCAGATCCCCAAAGAAAATAGGAAGCCCCCAAACATGTAATGACAGTTAGACAAGAAGCACGGACACAGACAGAAAATAGAATGAGCAAACGCTGGGGCCCAATCTGTCTAGACAGAAAAGTACAAGAAAGGATACTCACTGCAATCCAAAAAAAAAACTAAAAAATACCAACTCTTCTGATTGCAAAAACACCTGAGATCACACAATCTCTACCACCTAAATCAGTTCTCTGGTGTAACAAAACTAAGCCGCAGCCACTGAAAAAACAGGAAAAAGCAAATGAACAAACAGTGTCTCCAGATAAACTGAGAGGAGCACAAGCCCCAGGAGGGGACCTGGCTGACCTCTACAGAAGTGCAGGGAACAATGCAAATAGCAAGCACAAAAATAAAAGCAGAAAATATCTTATCTGATTGCAGAAGATGCAGGCAAGACTCAGCAAACTTCCAAATGAACCAGGAACCACAATTGAGACAAGAACAATTGATCACAGGCAACCATCATGGGAGGGAACCTCTCTTACATCAGACCAGTCCGTGATCCCAGATTGCCATTCCTCGCTGAAAGGTTCAGTACTGTCTGTAACCACCAGAGGGAGCATCTGCTCAGAAACCATCTCTAGCACATTCATAACAGTGCCCCCCCCTTGAGGAGGGTCACCGAACCCTCACTTGTGCAACCAGGCCGATCAGGATGAGCTCGGTGATAGGCACGGATCAGTCTCCTAGCATGGATGTCCGAAGCAAATACCCAAGAATTGTCCTCCTGACCATAACCTCTCCACTTAACCAAATACTGGAGTTTCTGTCCAGAAAAACGAGAATTCAATATTTTCTCAACCACATACTCCAGATTGCCCTCAACCAAAACAGGGTCAGGAGGCGCAGCCATAGGAACCACTGGCTCGACAAACCTCTTCAATAAGGACTTGTGGAACACGTTATGGATCTTAAATGTCCCTGGAAGAAGCAAATGGAAGGAAACAGGATTAAGAATCTCCAGGATCTTATAAGGTCCGATGAACCTAGGCTTAAACTTTGGAGATGCAACCCTCATAGGGATATTTCTTGAGGACAACCAAACCAAGTCCCCCACTTTAAACCGAGGACCATCAGTCCTATACCGGTTGGCAAACCGTTGGGCCTTCTCCTGAGAGAGAGACAACCTCTCCACTACCTGGTCCCAAATCTGCTGCATTCGCTCCACAACAGAGTCAACACCCGGACAGACAGAAGCCTCCGCCTGTCCCGAAGAAAATCGAGGGTGAAACCCAAAATTGCAGAAAAATGAAGACATCAAGGTGGCAGAGTTAGCGCTATTATTAAGAGCAAACTCAGCCAAAGGCAAAAAAGAGACCCAGTCATCTTGATCAGCAGACACAAAACATCTCAAATAAGTCTCCAAGGTCTGGGTTGTTCTCTCGGTTTGTCCATTGGTCTGAGGATGAAAAGCAGAGGAGAAAGATAATTGAACACCAAGTTTAGAACAAAATGTCCTCCAAAATCTGGAAACAAACTGGACTCCTCTGTCAGAAACAATGTTCTCCGGAATGCCATGTAACCGAACCACGTGCTGAAGGAACAAAGGCACCAATTTGGAGGAGGAAGATAACTTAGGTAATGGCACAAGATGTATCATCTTGGAAAACCTATCACAGATTACCCAGATAACGGTCATTCTCTGAGAAACAGGTAGGTCGGAAATAAAATCCATAGAGATATGGGTCCATGGCCTCTTGGGCACAGGTAATGGCATTAACAAACCACTAGAGCGAGAGCAAGGCTTGGAGCGAGAGCAAGTCCCACAGGACTGCACAAATTCCCTGACGTGACGAGACAAAGTAGGCCACCAAAAGGAGCGACTCACCAAGTTTCTGGTACCAAAAATCCCGGGATGACCAGCCAACGCAGAACAATGAATCTCAGACATCACACTCTTCTTCCACTGGTCCGGGACAAACAATTTCCCAATAGGCAGCGCTCAGGTTTATCCTCCTGACACCCTTCCAGAGCCAGTCTCAAATTGGGCGAGATGACGGAAAGAACTACACCCTCTTTCAAAAAACAGTAGGATCAGATAACTCAAGAGAGTCCGCAAGGAAACTCCTGAGAGGGCATCCGCCTTAACATTCTTAGTGCCAGGAAGAAAAGAAACCACAAAATTAAAATGTGTGAAAAACAAGGCCCACCTGGCCTGTCTTGGATTAAGTCGCTTGGCTGATTCCAGATAAACCAGATTCTTATAGTCCATGAGGACCACCACCTGATGTTTGGCTCCTTCCAGCCAATGTCTCCACTCTTCAAAGGCCCACTTCATGGCCAATAACTCCCGATTACCCACGTCATAATTACGTTCCGTTGGAGAAAATTTTCGAGAGAAAAAGGCACAAGGGTTACTCTTAGAGGTCTCTGGATCTCTTTGGGACAAAACGGCACCTGCCCAATTTCAGAGGCATCAACCTCCACCTGAAACGGTAGAGAAACATCAGGCTTCCGTAGAACAGGAGCAGAAGTGAATCTCTGCTTAAGTTCATGAAACGCAGAGACTGCCTCAGGAGGCCAATTCACCACATCGGAACCCTTTTTGGTCAAATCAGTCAATGGTTTAACAATACCGGAGAAATTACCAATAAATTTACGATAAAAATTGGCAAAACCCAAAAATCTCTGAAGAGCCTTTAATGAAGTAGGTTGGACCTAATCAGAGATGGCCTGAACCTTGACCGGGTCCATTTCAATAACAGACGGAGACTAAATGAATCCCAGAAATGAGACCTTCTGTGCGCCAAAAAGACACTTTGATCCCTTCACATACAGTGCATTATCTCTCAAAATCTGGAACACAGTCCGTACATGTTTCACATGAGAGTCCCAGTCATTGGAAAAAATCAAGATATCATCCAAATAAACAATCAGAAATTTATCCACAAAATCCCTGAAAATATCATTCATGAAGGATTGGAAGACGGAAGGATGCATTAGTGAGCTAAAAGGGCATCACTAGGTACTCAAAATGCCCCTCTGGGGTATTAAACGCCGTCTTCCATTCATCCCCGTGCTTAATGCGAATAAGGTTATACGCCCCCCTGAGGTTAAGCTTGGTAAACCAACTAGCACTTTTCACCCTGGAAAACAGGTCAGAAATCAAGGGTAACCGATATTGATACTTCACAGTGATCTTATTCAATACATGGCCTCAATGAACCATCCTTTTTGGCCACAAAGAAAAACCGGCACCCAAGGGTGAAGAGGATGGTCTGATATGACCCTTCTCCAATGACTCCTTGATATAAGATCGCATAGCATCATGTTCAGGTACAGACAAGTTAAAAAGGCGACCTTTAGGGAATTTACCACCAGGCACTAATTCAATAGCGCAATCAAAGCTCCTGTGGGGTGGCAAGGATGCAGATTTACTTTCACTAAATACATCCGAAAAATGAGTCAAAAAGTCAGGAACATCCTGAGACTGGGGAGAGGCAGAAAAAACATGAGTGTCGGCATTAACACATTGGCAGCCCCAGCTGGTCACAGACACAGATTTCCAATCCAAAACAGGATTATGAGACTGTAACCAAGGGAAACCTAGTACAATAATGTCATGCAGATTATACAGCACCAGAAATTTGCAACTCTCCTGATGATCTGGTTCAACCCTCATTATCACCTGAGTAGAAAACTGGGGTTTATTCTCCGCCAAAGGGGTAGAATCAATGCCCAGTAGGGGAATAGACTTCCGCAGTTGTATCATGGGAAACCCACAACGTTTGGCAAAGTCAAAATCCATCAGGTTAATAGCTGCTCCTGAATCAACAAAAGCCTGAGCAGAAAATGAGGACATGGAGCAAATCAGGGTAACAGTCAAAAGAAATTTAGTCTGAACACTACCCAAGACATCTGAGCGTGCAAAAGGTCTTCTCCGCTTAGGGCAGACTGAAATTGCATGAGAGGCGTCACCACAGTAGAAACATAACCCATTGCACTTTCTAAACTCATGAAGCTGTATCCCAGAAGTCACTCTATCACACTGCATGGGCTCAGAAGCTGGCTCACAAGGCAACACTATCTCACGCATACCTCTGCGCTCACGCAAACGTCTGTCAATTTGAATAGCTAATGACATAGAATCATTGAGACCAGAGGGAGCAGGGAATCCCACCATAACATCCTTTACATTCTCTGACAGCCCCTTCCGAGAAAGGGCTGCCAAAGCATCATCATTCCATTTGGTCAGGACTGCCCACTTTCGGAATTTCTGACAGTACAACTCAGCGTCTTCAAGACCCTGATTTAATGCCAACAAGGTTTTTTTTAGCTTTATCAGTGACATTAGGTTTATCGTACAATAACCCCAGAGCCAGAAAAAATACATCAATATCATTCAAAACAGGATCCCCAGGTGTCAGGGAAAAAGCCCAATCCTGAGGGTCGCCGCGCAGGAGAGAGATGACAATTTGAACCTGCTGTGCTGCGTTCCCTGAGGACTTAGGCTTTAAGGCAAAAAACAACTTACAGTTATTTTTGAAATTCAGAAAACAAATCTGGCATGGAAATCCTAGGTTCCACAACCGGCAACCCAGCAAGATAGGTAGCAATACTCCGAACCTCAGTGGCAAGCTGATCCACACGGCCAGACAACTGTGCAAGCTCCATTGAGAGAAAAAAAAATCCTTCTCAGCACCTAGATAAAAAGAGGGAAAAAAATGCAACAAACAAGGAAAAAGAAATCTCTGACAACTCTGACAACTTTTTTTTTTTTCACACTATTTTTCCCTTCTGTGAGTACCATATAATTTTCAGTTTGGGCCGGTGATACTGTTATGTTTTGGTAGCTGAGGAGAATAAGCAAAGACGGCAATACACCAGAGAGTCTGGAACCTATTGGATTGCAGTAACCTGAACTACCCACACAACTAGAGGTAGCCGTGGAGCGTTCCTACGTTGATCCTAGACGCCTCGTCACAGCCTGAGAGATAACTACACCTAAAGGCAGAAAGATGAAAGCTATCTGCCCCGGAGCAGATCCCCAAAGAAAATAGGAAGCCCCCAAACATGTAATGGCGGTTAGACAAGAAGAAGCACGGACACAGACAGAAAATAGAATGAGCAAATGCTGGGGCCCAATCTGTCTAGACAGAAAAGTACAGGAAAGGATACTCACTGCAATCCAAAAAAAACCCCTAAAAAATACCAACTCTTCTGATTGCAAAAACACCTGAGATCACACAATCTCTACCACCTAAATCAGTTCTCTGGTGTAACAAAACTAAGCCGCAGCCACAGAAAAAAAACAGGAAAAAGCAAATGAACAAACAACAGTGGCTCCAGATAAACTGAGATTAGCACAAGCCCCCGGAGGGGACCTGGCTGACCTCCACAGAAGTGCAGGGAACAATGCAAAAAGCAAGCACAAAAATAAAAACAGAAAATATCTTATCTGATAGCAGAAGATGCAGGCAAGACTCAGCAAACTTCCAAGTGAACCAGGAACCACAATTGAGACAAGAACAATTGATCACCGGCAACCAACAAGGGAGGGAACCTCCCTTATATCAGAACAGTCCGTGATCCCAGATTGCCATTCCTCGCTGAAAGGTTCAGTACTGTCTGTAACCACCAGAGGGAGAATCTGCTCAGAAACCATCTCTAGCACATTCATAACAGATAACAGGAGAAATTGGACCACAAAAGTTGTTGTCCAATTTGTCCTGAGTATGCTGATACCCCATATGTGGGGGGAACCACTGTTTGGTCGCACGGCAGAGCTCGAAATGGAAGGAGCACCATTTGACTTTTTCCAACCAAAATTGGCTGGAATTGAGATTGGACGCCATGTTGCATTTGGAGAGCCCCTGATGTGCCTAATCAGTGGAAACCCCCCACAAGTGACCCCATTTTGGAAAATAGACCCCCTTAGGAACTTATCTAGATCTGTGGTGAGCAATTTGAACCCCCAAGTGCTTTACACAAGTTTATAACGTAGAGCCGTAAAATTAAAAAATCATATTTTTTCCACAAAAATGATCTTTTCACCCCAATTTTTGTTTTCCCAAGGGTAACAAGACTCCAAAAGTTATTGTGCAATTTGTCCTGAGTACGCTGATACCCCATGTGTGGGGGTAAACCACTGTTTGGGTGCATGGCAGAGCTTGGAAGGAAAGGAGCGCCTTTTGACTTTTTCAACGCAGAATTGGTTGGACGCCATGTCGTGTTTGGAGAGCCCCTGATCTGCCTAAACAGTGGAAACCCCCAACAAATGACACCATTTTGGAAACTAGACCCCTCAAGGAACTTATCTAGATGTGTGGTGAGAACTTTGAACCCCCAGGTGTTTCACTAAAGTTTATAACGCCCGAGCATGAAAATAAAAAAATCATATTTTTTTCACAAACATGATCTTTTAGTCCCCAACTTTTTATTTTTCCAAGGGTAACAGGAGAAACTGGACCCCAAAAGTTGTTGTCCAACTTGTCCTGAGTACGCTGATACCCAATATGTGGGAGAAAACAACTGTATGGGCACACGTCGGGGCTCGGAAGGGAAGTAGTGATGTTTTGGATTGCAGAATTTGATGGAATAGTCTGAGGGCGTCATGTCGCATTTGGAGAGCCCCTGATGTGCCTAAACAGTGGAAACCCCCACAAGTGACCCCATTTTGGAAAATAGACCCCACAAGGAACTTATCTAGATGTGTGGTTAGCACTTTGAACCTGAAGTGCTTCACAGAAGTTTACAACGTACAGCCGTAAAAATAAAAAATCCTTTTTTTTTTTACAAAAGTGATATTTTCGCCCCCAATATTTTATTTACACAAGGGTAACAGGAGAAATTGGACCCCAAAAGTTGTTGTCCAATTTGTCCTGAGTACGCTGATTCCCAAAATGTGGGAGAAAACTACTGTATGGGTAGACGTCAGGGCTCGGAAGGGAAGTAGGGACGTTTAGGATTGCAGCCTTTGATGTAATGGTCTGGGGGCGTTGTTATGTTTCGGTAGCTGAGGAGTGCAGTAAAAAAGGCAATACACCAGAGCAGTTGGAATCTATGAGATTGCAGTACCCTGACTAACCACCACAACTAGAGGCAGCCGTGGAGCGTTCCTACGTTGGTCCTAGATGCCTCGTCACAGCCTGAGAAACTAACTACACCTAAAGATAGAAATAGGAAAGCTATCTGCCCCGGAGCAGAACCCCAAAGATAATAGAAAGCCCCCAAACAAGTAATGGCGGTTAGACAAGAAGAAATACTGACACAGAAAGAAAATAGTATGAGCAAATGCTGGGGCCCAAACTAACTAAATAGAAAAGGATAGGAAGGGTACTTACTGCAATCCCAGAAAACCCTGAAAAGCACCAACTCTACTAATTTCAAAAACACCCGAGATCACACGACCTCTACCACCTAAATTAGTTCTCTGGTGTAACAAAATCAAAACAGCAGCCACTGAAAAAACTGGAAAAAGCAAAAGTACAAACATCAGTGGCTGAACTAAACTGAGAGGGCAAAAGCCCCCGGAGGGGACCCTGAAGGCCCCCACAGAAGTGCAGGACAAAATGCAAAAATATAGCACAAAAACAAAAAGAAGAAAATGTCTTATCTGTTAGCAGGAGATGCAGACACAACACAGCAGGCTACAAGGGAAACAGGAATGAAGGATTCAGACCAGAACAATTGATCACCGGCAACCCTGATGGGAAGGTGACTCCCTTATATAAGACCAGTCAGTAACACCTGATTCCCAGTCCTCACAATCTTCACTGGACAGACCAGCACCGCTTGTAACCACCAGAGGAAGCCTCTGCTCAGAACTCATCTCAAACCCATTCACAACAGTACCCCCCCCCCCTTGAGGAGGGGTCACCGAACCCTCATTTGAGCAACCAGGTCGGTCAGGATGAGTTCTATGATACGCACGGATAAGTCTCCTAGCATGGATGTCCGAAGCAAACACCCAAGAATTGTCTTCCTGACCATAACCTCTCCATTTAACCAAATACTGGAGTTTCCGTCTAGAAAAACGAGAACCTAATATTTTCTCAACCACATACTCCAGATTGCCCTCAACCAAAACAGGGTCAGGAGGCACAGCAGCAGGAACCACTGGCTCAACAAACCTCTTCAACAAGGACTTGTGGAACACGTTATGGATCTTAAATGTCCCTGGAAGAAGCAAACGAAAAGAAACAGAATTAATAATCTCCATGATCTTATAAGGTTCAATGAACCTAGGCTTAAATTTAGGAGATGCTACTCTCATAGGAATATTCTTTGAGGAAAACCAGACCAAGTCCCCCACTTTAAACCGAGGACCATCAGTCCTATGCCGGTTAGCAAACCGCTGGGCCTTCTCCTGAGAGAGGGACAACCTCTCCACTACCTGGTCCCAAATCTGTTGCATACGCTCCACAACAGAGTCAACACCTGGACAGACAGAAGCCTCCGTCTGTCCTGAAGAAAATCGAGGGTGAAACCCAGAATTACAGAAAAACGGAGACATCAAGGTGGCAGAGCTAGCCCTATTATTAAGAGCAAACTCAGCCAAAGGCAAAAAAGAGACCCAGTCATCCTGATCAGCAGACACAAAGCATCTTAGATAAGTCTCCAATGTCTGGTTTGTTCTCTCAGTTTGACCATTGGTCTGAGGATGAAATGCCGAGGAGAAAGACAATTGAACACCCAGTTTAGAACAAAAAGTCCTCCAAAATCTGGAAACAAACTGGACTCCTCTGTCAGACACAATGTTCTCAGGAATGCCGTGTAAACGAACCATGTGCTGAAGGAACAACGGCACCAATTCAGAGGAGGAAGGCAACTTAGGTAATGGCACAAGATGTATCATTTTGGAAAACCTATCACAAATTACCCAGATGGTGGTCATTCTCTGAAAAACAGGAAGGTCAGAAATGAAATCCATAGAGATATGGGTCCATGGTCTCTTGGGCACAGGCAATGGCATCAACAAACCACTAGAGCGAGAGCAAGGCTTGGAGCGAGAGCAAGTCCCGCAGGACTGCACAAACTCTCTAACATCACGAGACAAGGTAGGCCACCAAAAGGACCGACTAACCAAGTCTCTGGTACCAAAAATTCCGGGATGTCCAGCCAATGCGGAACAATGAATCTCAGACATCACACTCTTTTTCCACTGGTCCGGGACAAACAATTTTCCAACAGGGCAGCACTCGGGCCTATCCTCCTGACACCCCTCCAGAGCAAGTCTCAAATTGGGCGAGATGGCGGAAAGAACTACACCCTCTTTCAAAATAACAGAAGGATCAGATAACTCAGGAGAGTCCGCAAGGAAACTCCTCGAGAGGGCATCCGCCTTAACATTCTTAGTGCCAGGAAGAAAGGAAACCACAAAATTAAAACGTGTGAAAAACAAGGCCCACCTGGCCTGTCTAGGATTGAGTCGCTTGGCAGATTCCAGATAGACCAGATTCTTATGGTCCGTAAGGACCACCACCTGATGTTTGGCTCCCTCCAGCCAATGTCTCCACTCTTCAAAAGCCCACTTCATGGCCAATAACTCCCGATTACCCACGTCATAATTACGATCAGTAGGAGAAAATTTTCGAGAGAAAAAGGCACAAGGGTTACTTTTAGAGGTCTCTGGATCTTTTTGGGACAAAACGGCACCTGCCCCAATTTCAGAGGCATCAACCTCCACCTGAAATGGCAGAGAAACATCAGGCTGCCGTACAACAGGAGCATAAGTGAATCTCTGCTTAAGTTCCTGAAATGCAGAGACTGCCTCAGGAGGCCAATTCACCACATCAGAACCCTTTCTGGTCAAATCAGTTAATGGTTTAACAATAACCGAGAAATTACCAATAAATTTACGATAAAAATTGGCAAAACCCAAAAATCTCTGAAGAGCCTTTAATGAAGTAGGTTGGACCCAATCACAGATGGCCTGAACCTTGACCGGGTCCATTTCAATAACAGATGGGGACAAAATGAATCCCAGAAATGAGATCCTCTGTACGCCAAAAAGACACTTTGATCCCTTCACATACAGAGCATTCTCTCTCAAAATCTGGAATACAGTTCGAACATGTTTCACATGAGAGTCCCAGTCATTAGAAAAAATCAAGATATCATCCAAATAAACAATCAGAAATTTGTCCACAAAATCCCTTAAAATGTCATTCATGAAGGACTGGAAGACGGAAGGAGTATTAGTGAGCCCAAAGGGCATCACTAGGTACTCAAAATGCCCTTCAGGGGTATTGAATGCCGTCTTCCATTCATCCCCGTGCTTAATGCGAATAAGGTTATACGCCCCCCTGAGGTCAAGCTTGGTAAACCAAGTAGCGTTTTTCACCCTGGAAAACAGGTCAGAAATCAAGGGTAACGGGTATTGATATTTCACAGTAATATTGTTCAAGAGACGATAATCAATACACGGCCTTAATGAACCATCCTTTTTGGCCACAAAGAAAAAACCGGCACCTAAGGGTGAAGAGGATGGTCTGATATGACCCTTCTCCAATGACTCCTTGATATAAGACCGCATAGCGTCATGTTCAGGTACAGACAAGTTAAAAAGGCGACCTTTAGGGAATTTACTACCTGGCACTAATTCAATAGCGCAGTCATAGCTCCTATGGGGAGGCAAGGATGCAGATTTACTTTCGCTAAACACATCAGAAAAATCAATCAAAAAGTCAGGAACATCCTGAGCCTGGGGGGAGGCAGAAAAAACAGGAGTGTTGGTATTAACACATTGGCAGCCCCAACTGGTTACAGACACAGATTTCCAATCCAAAACAGGATTATGAGACTGTAACCAAGGGAAACCCAGCACGATAATGTCATGCAGATTATACAGAACCAAAAATTTGCAGCACTCCTGGTGATCAGGTTCAACCCTCATTATCACCTGAGTAGAAAACTGGGGTTTATTCTCAGCCAAAGGGGTAGAATCGATCCCCAGTAGGGAATAGACTTCTGTAGGGGTATCAAGGGAAACCCACAACGTTTAGCAAATCATAATCCATCAGGTTAATAGCTGCTCCAGAATCAACGAAAGCCTGAGCAGAAAATGAGGACAGAGAGCATATCAGAGTGACAGTTAATAAAAACTTAGTCTGAACACTACCCAAGACAACTGAGCGTGCAAAACGTCTTCCCCGCTTAGGGCAGACTGAAATAGCATGAGAGGCATCACCACAGTAGAAACATAACCCATTGCGCTTTCGAAACTCATGACGCTGTGCCCCAGACACCACTCTATCACACTGCATGAGTTCAGAAGCTGGTTCACAAGGCAACACCATTCCACGCATACTTCTCCGCTCACGAAAACGTCTGTCAATTTGAATCGCTAATGACATAGAATCATTGAGACCAGAGGGGACAGGGAATCCCACCATAACATCCTTTACATTATCTGACAGACCCTTCCGGAAAAGGGCTGCCAAAGCGTCGTCATTCCATTTGGTCAGGACTGCCCACCTACGGAATCTCTGACAGTATAACTCAGCGTCATAAGGCCCTGATTTAATGCCAACAAGGCTTTTTCAGCTTGATCAGTGACATTAGGCTCATCGTACAATAACCCCAAAGCCTGAAAAAATCCATCAACATCACTCAAAACAGGATCCCCAGGTGTCAGGGAAAAAGCCCAATCCTGAGGATCGCCGCGCAGGAGAGAGATGATAATTTGAACCTGCTGTGCTGCGTTCCCTGGGGACTTAGATTTTAAGGCAAAAAACAATTTACAATTATTTTTGAAATTCTGAAACTTAGCTCGATCCCCTAAAAACAAATCTGGCATGGGAATCCTAGGTTCCACAACAGGCAACCTAGCAAGATATGCAGCAATACTCTGAACCTCAGTGGCAAGCTGATCCACACGGCCAGACAACCGTGCAAACTCCATTGAGAGAAAAGATCCTCCCCAGCACCCAGAGATACAGAGGGAAAAAAAAATGCAACAAACAGAAAAATATCTCTGACAACTCTGACAACCTTTTTTCTTTCACAATATTTTTTCCCTTCTGTGAGTACCATACAATTTTCAATTTTTTGGCCGGTGATACTGTTATGTTTCGGTAGCTGAGGAGTACAGGTAAAAAAGGCAATACACCAGAGCAGTTGGAATCTATGAGATTGCAGTACCCTGACTAACCACCACAACTAGAGGCAGCCGTGGAGCGTTCCTACGTTGGTCCTAGACGCCTCGTCACAGCCTGAGAAACTAACTACACCTAAAGATAGAAATAGGAAAGCTATCTGCCCCGGAGCAGAACCCAAAAGATAATAGAAAGCCCCCAAACAAGTAATGGCGGTTAGACAAGAAGAAATACTGACACAGAAAGAAAATAGTATGAGCAAACGCTGGGGCCCAAACTAACTAAATAGAAAAGGATAGGAAGGGTACTTACTGCAATCCCAGAAAACCCTGAAAAGCACCAACTCTACTAATTTCAAAAACACCTGAGATCACACGACCTCTACCACCTAAATTAGTTCTCTGGTGTAACAAAATCAAAACAGCAGCCACTGAAAAAACTGGAAAAAGCAAAAGTACAAACATCAGTGGCTGAACTAAACTGAGAGGGCAAAAGCCCCCAGAGGGGACCCTGAAGGCCCCCACAGAAGTGCAGGACAAAATGCAAAAATATAGCACAAAAACAAAAAGAAGAAAATGTCTTATTTGTTAGCAGGAGATGCAGACACAACACAGCAGGCTACAAGGGAAACAGGAATGAAGGATTCAGACCAGAACAATTGATCACCGGCAACCCTGATGGGAAGGTGACTCCCTTATATAAGACCAGTCAGTAACACCTGATTCCCAGTCCTCACAATCTTCACTGGACAGACCAGCACCGCTTGTAACCACCAGAGGAAGCCTCTGCTCAGAACTCATCTCAAACCCATTCACAACAGGGCGTCATGTCGCATTTGGAGAGCCCCTTATGTGCCTAAACAGTGGAAACCCCACACAAGTGACCCCATTTTGGAAAATAGACCCCACAAGGAACTTATCTAGATGTGTGGTGAGCGCTATGAAGCCCCAAGTGCTTCACAGAAGTTTATAACGTACAGCCGTATAAAAACAAAAAAATCATTTTTTTTTTACAAAAATTATATTTTCTCCCCAAATTTTTTATTTTCCCAAGGGAAACAGAAGAAATTGGACCCCAAGAGTTATTGTGCAATTTGTCCTGAGTACACTGATACCCCATATGTGGGGGTAAACTACTGTTTGGGCGCATGGCAGAGCTCAGAAGTGAAGGAGCACCGTTTGACTTTTTCAATGCAGAATTGGCTGGAATTGAGATCAGATGCCATGTCACATTTGGAGAGCCCCTGATGTGCCTAAACAGTGGAAAACCTCCAATTCTAATGCTAACCCTAACCCCAACACACCCCTAACCCTAGTCCCAACCCTAACCGTAACCACAAACCTAACCCTAACACACCCCTAACCCTAATCCCAACCCTAACCCTAATCCTAACTTTATCCTCAACCCTAACCCTAACTTTAGCCGCAACCCTAACCCTAACCCTAATGGGAAAATGGAAATAAATACATCTTTTTAATTTTATTATTTTTTCCTAACTAAGGAGGTGATAAAGGGGGGTTTGATTTACTATTTATAGCGGGTTTTTATGATTGACAGCTGTCACGCTAAAAGATGCTTTTTATTGCAAAAAATAGTTTTTTACATCACCACATTTTGAGAGCTATAATTTTTGCATATTTTGGCCCACAGAGTCATTTGAGGTCTTATTCTTTGCGGTACGAGTTGACGCTTTTATTGGTACCATTTTTGAGCGCGTAACATTTTTTGATCGCTTTTTATTTCAATTATTGGGAGGTTAGAATGAACAAAAATCAGCAATTCATGAATTTCTTTTGGGGGGCGTTTATACCGTTCCGCATGTGGTAAAATTGATAAAGCAGTTTTATTCTTCGGGTCAATACGATTACGGCGATACCTCATTTATATCATTTTTTTATGTTATGGCGCTTTTATACAATAAAAACAATTTTATATAAAAAATAATTATTTTTGCATCGCTTTATTCTGCGAGCTATAACGTTTTTATTTTTTCGCTGATGATGCTGAATGGCAGCTCGATTTTTGCGGGACAAGATGACGTTTTCAGCGGTCCCATGTTTATTTATATCGGTCTTTTTGATCGCGTGTTATTCCACTTTTTGTTTGACGGTATGATGATAAAGCATTGACTTTTTGCTTTGTTTTTTTAAGGGGTTCACTAAAGGGGTTAATTAGTGGGACAGTTTTATAGGGGGGGTTGTTTCGGACGCGGCGATACCAAATATGTGTACTTTTATTGTTTTGTTTTTTTTTATTCACAGGACGAAATTAATTTATTGGGGAATATTTTTTTTTCTTTTCCTTTATTGTGGATTTTTTTTTTTTACACATGTGATTTTGATTTTTTTTAACTTTTTTACTTTGTCCCAGGGTGGGACATCGCTGTATTTTATCAGATCGCTGGTCTCACAGTGTGCGCAGCACTGTGTGAGACCAGGGATCTCTGTTATGTTTCGGTAGCTGAGGAGTGCAGGTAAAAAAGGCAATACACCAGAGCAGTTGGAATCTATGAGATTGCAGTACCCTGACTAACCACCACAACTAGAGGCAGCCGTGGAGCGTTCCTACGTTGGTCCTAGACGCCTCGTCACAGCCTGAGAAACTAACTACACCTAAAGATAGATATAGGAAAGCTATCTGCCCCGGAGCAGAACCCCAAAGATAATAGAAAGCCCCCAAACATGTAATGGCGGTTAGACAAGAAGAAATACTGACACAGACAGAAAATAGTATGAGCAAACGTTGGGGCCCAAACTAACTAAATAGAAAAGGATAGGAAGGGTACTTACTGCAATCCCAGAAAACCCTGAAAAGCACCAACTCTACTAATTTCAAAAACACCTGAGATCACACGACCTCTACCACCTAAATTAGTTCTCTGGTGTAACAAAATCAAAACAGCAGCCACTGAAAAAACTGGAAAAAGCAAAAGTACAAACATCAGTGGCTGAACTAAACTGAGAGGGCAAAAGCCCCCGGAGGGGACCCTGAAGGCCCCCACAGAAGTGCAGGACAAAATGCAAAAATCAAGCACAAAAACAAAAAGAAGAAAATGTCTTATCTGTTAGCAGGAGATGCAGACACGACACAGCAGGCTACAAGGGAAACAGGAATCAAGGATAGAGACCAGAACAATTGATCACCGGCAACCCTAATGGGAAGGTGACTCCCTTATATAAGACCAATCAGTAACACCTGATTCCCACTCCTCACAATCTTCACAATCTTCACTGGACAGACCAGCACCGCTTGTAACCACCAGAGGGAGCCTCTGCTCAGAACTCATCCCAAGCCCACTCACAACAGTACCCCCCCCTTGAGGAGGGGTCACCGAACCCTCATTTGAGCAACCAGGTCGGTCAGGATGAGTTCTATGGTACGCACGGATGAGTCTCCTAGCATGGATGTCCGAAGCAAACACCCAAGAATTGTCCTCCTGACCATAACCTCTCCACTTAACCAAATACTGGAGTTTCCGTCTAGAAAAACGAGAATCTAATATTTTCTCAACCACATACTCCAGATTGCCCTCAACCAAAACAGGGTCAGGAGGCACAGCAGCAGGAACCACTGGCTCAACAAACCTCTTCAACAAGGACTTGTGGAACACGTTATGGATCTTAAATGTCCCTGGAAGAAGAAAACGAAAAGAAACAGGATTAAGAATCTCCATGATCTTATAAGGTCCAATGAACCTAGGCTTAAATTTAGGAGATGCTACTCTCATAGGAATATTTTTTGAGGACAAATAGACCAAGTCCCCTACTTTAAACCGAGGACCATCAGTCCTATGCCGGTTAGCAAACCGCTGGGCCCTCTCCTGAGAGAGGGACAACCTCTCCACTACCTGGTCCCAAATCTGTTGCATACGCTCCACAACAGAGTCAACACCTGGACAGACAGAAGCCTCCGTCTGTCCTGAAGAAAATCGAGGGTGAAACCCAGAATTACAGAAAAACTGAGACATCAAAGTGGCAGAGCTAGCCCTATTATTAAGAGCAAACTCAGCCAAAGGCAAAAAAGAGACCCAGTCATCCTGATCAGCAGACACAAAGCATCTTAGATAAGTCTCCAATGTCTGGTTTGTTCTCTCAGTTTGACCATTGGTCTGAGGATGAAATGCCGAGGAGAAAGACAATTGAACACCCAGTTTAGAACAAAAAGTCCTCCAAAATCTGGAAACAAACTGGACTCCTCTGTCAGACACTATGTTCTCAGGAATGCCGTGTAAACGAACCACGTGCTGAAGGAACAACGGCACCAATTCAGAGGAGGAAGGCAACTTAGGTAATGGCACAAGATGTATCATCTTGGAAAACCTATCACAAATCACCCAGATGGCGGTCATTCTCTGAGAAACAGGAAGGTCGGAAATGAAATCCATAGAGATATGGGTCCATGGTCTCTTGGGCACAGGCAATGGCATCAACAAACCACTAGAGCGAGAGCAAGGCTTGGAGCGAGAGCAAGTCCCGCAGGACTGCACAAATTCCCTGACATCACGAGACAAGGTAGGCCACCAAAAGGACCGACTAACCAAGTCTCTGGTACCAAAAATTCCGGGATGCCCAGCCAACGCGGAACAATGAATCTCAGACATCACACTCTTTTTCCACTGGTCCGGGACAAACAATTTTCCAACAGGGCAGCGCTCGGGCCTATCCTCCTGACACCCCTCCAGAGCAAGTCTCAAATTAGGTGAGATGGCGGAAAGAACTACACCCTCTTTCAAAATAACAGAAGGATCAGATAACTCAGGAGAGTCCGCAAGGAAGCTCCTCGAGAGGGCATCCGCCTTAACATTCTTAGTGCCAGGAAGAAAGGAAACCACAAAATTAAAACGTGTGAAAAACAAGGCCCACCTGGCCTGTCTAGGATTGAGTCGCTTGGCAGATTCCAGATAAACCAGATTCTTATGGTCAGTAAGGACCACCACCTGATGTTTGGCTCCCTCCAGCCAATGTCTCCACTCTTCAAAAGCCCACTTCATGGCCAATAACTCCCGATTACCCACGTCATAATTACGTTCAGTAGGAGAAAATTTTCGAAAGAAAAAGGCACAAGGGTTACTTTTAGAGGTCTCTGGATCTTTTTGGGACAAAACGGCACCTGCCCCAATTTCAGAAGCATCAACCTCCACCTGAAATGGCAGAGAAACATCAGGCTGCCGTAGAACAGGAGCATAAGTGAATCTCTGCTTTAAGTTCCTGAAATGCAGAGACTGCCTCAGGAGGCCAATTCACCACATCAGAACCCTTTTGGTCAAATCAGTTAATGGTTTAACAATAACCGAGAAATTACCAATAAATTTACGATAAAAATTGGCAAAACCCAAAAATCTTTGAAGAGCCTTTAATGAAGTAGGTTGGACCCAATCACAGATGGCCTGAACCTTGACCGGGTCCATTTCAATAACAGATGGGGACAAAATGAATCCCAGAAATGAGATCCTCTGCACGCCAAAAAGACACTTTGATCCCTTCACATACAGAGCATTCTCTCTCAAAATCTGGAATACAGTTCGAACATGTTTCACATGAGAGTCCCAGTCATTAGAAAAAATCAAGATATCATCCAAATAAACAATCAGAAATTTATCCACAAAATCCCTGAAAATTCATTCATGAAGGACTGGAAGACAGAAGGAGCATTAGTGAGCCCAAAGGGCATCACAAGGTACTCAAAATGCCCCTCCGGGGTATTGAATGCCGTCTTCCATTCATCCCCGTGCTTAATGCGAATAAGGTTATATGCCCCCCTGAGGTCAAGCTTGGTAAACCAAGTAGCGTTTTTCACCCTGGAAAACAGGTCAGAAATCAAGGGTAACGGGTATTGATATTTCACAGTAATATTGTTCAAAAGACGATAATCAATACACGGCCTTAATGAACCATCCTTTTTGGCCACAAAGAAAAAACCGGCACCTAAGGGTGAAGAGGATGGTCTGATATGACCCTTCTCCAATGACTCCTTGATATAAGACCGCATAGCGTCATGTTCAGGTACAGACAAGTTAAAAAGGCGACCTTTAGGGAATTTACTACCAGGCACTAATTCAATAGCGCAGTCATAGCTCCTATGGGCAGGCAAGGATGCAGATTTACTTTCGCTAAATACATCAGAAAAATCAATCAAAAAGTCAGGAACATCCTGAGCCTGGGGGGAGGCAGAAAAAACAGGAGTGTTGGTATTAACACATTGGCAGCCCCAACTGGTTACAGACACAGATTTCCAATCCAAAACAGGATTATGAGACTGTAACCAAGGGAAACCCAGTACGATAATATCATGCAGATTATACAGAACCAAAAATTTGCAGCACTCTTGATGATCAGGTTCAACCCTCATTATCACCTGAGTAGAGAACTGAGGTTTATTCTCAGCCAAAGGGATAGAATCGATCCCCAGTAGGGGAATATACTTCTGTAGGGGTATCAAGGGAAACCCACAACGTTTAGCAAAATCATAATCCATCAGGTTAATAGCTGCTCCAGAATCAACGAAAGCCTGAGCAGAAAATGAGGACAGAGAGCATATCAGAGTGACAGTTAATAAAAACTTAGTCTGAACACTACCCAAGACAACTGAGTGTGCAAAACGTCTTCCCGCTTAGGGCAGACTGAAATAGCATGAGAGGCATCACCACAGTAGAAACATAACCCATTGCGCTTTCGAAACTCATGACGCTGTGCCCCAGACACCACTCTATCACACTGCATGGATTCAGAAGCAGGTTCACAAGGCAACACTATTCCACGCATACTTCTCCGCTCACGCAAACGTCTGTCAATTTGAATCGCTAATGACATAGAATCATTGAGACCAGAGGGGACAGGGAATCCCACCATAACATCCTTTACATTATCAGACAGACCCTTCCGAAAAAGGGCCGCCAAAGCGTCGTCATTCCACTTGGTCAGGACTGCCCACCTACGGAATCTCTGACAGTATAACTCAGCATCATCAAGCCCCTGATTTAATGCCAACAAGGCTTTTTCAGCTTGATCAGTGACATTAGGCTCATCGTACAATAACCCCAAAGCCTGAAAAAATGCATCAACATCACTCAAAACAGGATCCCCAGGTGTCAGGGAAAAAGCCCAATCCTGAGGATCGCCGCGCAGGAGAGAGATGACAATTTGAACCTGCTGCGCTGCGTTCCCTGAGGACTTAGATTTTAAGGCAAAAAACAATTTACAATTAATTTTGAAATTCTGAAACTTAGCTCGATCCCCTAAAAACAAATCTGGCATGGGAATCCTAGGTTCCACAACAGGCAACCTAGCAAGATAGGTAGCAATACTCCGAACTTCAGTGGCAAGCTGATCCACACGGCCAGACAACTGTGCAAACTCCATTGAGAGAAAAAATCCTCCCAGCACCCAGAGATACAGAGGGAAAAAAAAAAAAATGCAACAAACAGAAAAATATCTCTGACAACTCTGACAACCGTTTTTTCTGTCACAAATTTTTTCCCTTCTGTGAGTACCATACAATTTTAAATTTTTGGCCGGTGATACTGTTATGTTTCGGTAGCTGAGGAGTGCAGGTAAAAAAGGCAATACACCAGAGCAGTTGGAATCTATGAGATTGCAGTACCCTGACTAACCACCACAATTAGAGGCAGCCGTGGAGCGTTCCTACGTTGGTCCTAGACGCCTCGTCACAGCCTGAGAAACTAACTACACCTAAAGATAGATATAGGAAAGCTATCTGCCCCGGAGCAGAACCCCAAAGATAATAGAAAGCCCCCAAACATGTAATGGCGGTTAGACAAGAAGAAATACTGACACAGACAGAAAATAGTATGAGCAAACGTTGGGGCCCAAACTAACTAAATAGAAAAGGATAGGAAGGGTACTTACTGCAATCCCAGAAAACCCTGAAAAGCACCAACTCTACTAATTTCAAAAACACCTGAGATCACACAACCTCTACCACCTAAATTAGTTCTCTGGTGTAACAAAATCAAAACAGCAGCCACTGAAAAAACTGGAAAAAGCAAAAGTACAAACATCAGTGGCTGAACTAAACTGAGAGGGCAAAAGCCCCCGGAGGGGACCCTGAAGGCCCCCACAGAAGTGCAGGACTAAATGCAAAAATCAAGCACAAAAACAAAAAGAAGAAAATGTCTTATCTGTTAGCAGGAGATGCAGACACGACACAGCAGGCTACAAGGGAAACAGGAATCAAGGATAGAGACCAGAACAATTGATCACCGGCAACCCTGATGGGAAGGTGACTCCCTTATATAAGACCAATCAGTAACACCTGATTCCCACTCCTCACAATCTACATCTTACTGGACAGACCAGCACCGCTTGTAACCACCAGAGGGAGCCTCTGCTCAGAACTCATCCCAAGCCCACTCACAACAGATCTCACAGGCAGTACTGCAGGCTTCCTCAGCGCCTGCTCTCAGCAGGCACTGAGGAAGCCGCCTTCCTGCAGGACCCGGCGGCCATCTTGGATCCGTGGTCCTGCAGGGAAGAGGCCTTCAGAACAGCGCGGTCACATCGCGCTGTTCTGAGGGCCTCAGGGGAGCATGCAGGGAGCCCCCTCCCTGTGCGATGCTCCCCTGTGCCAGGGGTTAATGTGCCCATGTTAATGTGATAATCAGCTGATCACCTTGGACGTACTATCCCGTCCATGGGCAGATTGGCACGGGTTTCATGGACGGGACAGTACGTCTGATGACAGAGAGGGGTTAAGGACCTGTTCAGATTGAAATTAACTTTGAGTTAGGGACCTATAGATTTGTAACTTCCCATAAGTGATCCCATTTTAAAAATCCTACCCCTCAAATACTTCAAAATTGTTGTCAGAAATGTTTTTAACCCTTTAGGTACTACACAGAAAAAAAACATTGTCATTTTTCCTCTAAATTGTTTCTTTAGCCTAATCTTTTCACTTTTACAAGAAAAATCATGAGAAAATGGAACACATAATTTGTTACCAAGTTTCTTCTAAGCGCACTGATATCCCACATGTGGTAAGAAACCTCTATTTATACAAATGACAGTGCTCGGAAAGGAAGGAGCACCATTTGAATTTTGGAACTCAAATTTGGCTGAAATAGATTGTGGGCACCATGCAACATTTGCAGGGTCCCTAAGGTGCCTAAGCAGCAGAAACCCCCATCAATTGATCACATTGTGGAAACTATACCACTTAAGGATTTTATAGTGAGCATTTTGAACCAGCAGTTACTACACAAAGTTTGATAACATAGGTCATCATATTCAAAAATCTTAATTCTTTTCACAAAAATGTTGCTTCATCCCCAAATTTTCACTTTTGCAAGAGGAAAAGCAAAAAAATGGACCACACAGTTTGTTACCCACAAAGATACCCCACATGTAATCAAAAAGAATTGTTTGATAGCAAGGCAGGGCCCGGAAGGGAAGAAGCAATATTTAGTATTTGGAATGTAAATTTGGCTGGATTAGATCCCACACATGTCTCATGTCACGTGACCCCATTTTGGAAACAAAACTAATCAAGGAATTCATCCAAGGTTGTGTTGAGCAAGTTGAACCAACAGTTTCTTCACAGAACTTTAAAATGTAGATGTGAAAATGAAAATTACGTTTTGTCCTCTAAAATGTTTTAGTCCCAAATTTACAGCTAACAAAGTGTTTGTTTAATATAAGGTAGGGACATAACTATTTTACATAAACAACCCCTAAAATGTTTCTTTTTTAAGATCTAAACCATAACATTCACAATAGATGTATATATTAAAAATAGCCCTTTAAGATATGGGTTAAGCCAATTACATATATATATATATATGTATTGTCTTAGCATACAAATATATATATATACAGTGGGTTCAGAAAGTATTCAGACCCCTCCTTTAAATTTTTCACTCTTTGTTTCATTGCAGTCATTTGGTAAATGCAAAAAAAGTTCATTTTTTTCCCATTAATGTACACTATGCACCCTATCTTGACTGATAAAGACCAGAAATGTAGACATTTTTGCAAATTTATTAAAAAAGGAAAACTGAAATATCACATGGTCATAACTATTCAGACCCTTTGTTCAGACATTCATATTTAAGTCACATGCTGTTCATTTCCTTGTGATCCTCCTTGAGATGGTTCTACTTCTTCTTTGGAGTCCAGCTGTGTATAATTTTACTGATAGGACTTGATTTGTAAAGGCACACACCTATCTATATAAGACCTCACAGGTCACAGTGCATGTCAGACCAAATGAGAATCATGAGGTCAAAGGAACTGGCCAAGGAGCTCAGAGACAGAATTGTGGCAAGGCACACATCTGGCCAAGGTTACAAAAGGATTTCTGCAGTATCAATGTTCCTAAGAGCAAAGTTGCCTCCATAATCCTTAAATGGAAGAAGTTTGGGACCTGGTCTTCCTAGACCTGGCCGTCAAGCCTAACTGAGCAATCATGGGAGAAGAGCCTTGGTGAGAGAGGTAAAGAAGAACCCCAATATCACTGTGGCTGAGGCTCCACAGATGCAGTAGGGAGATGGGAGAAAGTTCCACAAAGTCAACTGTCACTGCAACTGGCTAAGACGATGGTGCAGGTAACATCGATTCGGATTCCTGGACCACAGTGTGAATTACCTGTACGACAGACTCCTCACCAGAGACAGACTGTACCTCAACAAAGCTGAGAAACACACATTCACCAGAAGACTCACTCAGGGTTACAGTCTGTTTAGAAAGGATCATAAAAATCGGAGAGGAGGAGGGTTTGTCTTTATGTAAAGTCTGGTCTAAAGTCCACTTTAAGGGAGGATATTAGCGAAGGAAAAGACAATGTCGAGCCCGAGCCCATATGGGTCAAAATACAGGAGGAAAAATAGTAACAAAATTCTCATTGGGGTCTGTTACAAACCCCAAATATAACAGAAATCATGGAAAGTATACTACTAAGGCAGATAGATGAAGCTGCAACTCATAATGAGGTCCTTGTTATAGGGGACTTTAACTACCCGGATATTAACTGGGAAACAGAGACCTGCGAAACCCATAAAGGCAACAGGTTTCTGCTAATAACCAAGAAAAAGTCATCTTTCACAATTGGTGCAGAATCCAACCAGAGAAGCAGCACTTTTAGACCTAATACTATCTAATAGACCTGACAGAATAACAAATCTGCAGGTCGTCGGGCATCTAGGAAATAGCGACCACAATATTGTACAGTTTCACTTGTCTTTCGCTAGGGGGACTTGTCAGGGAGTCACAAAAACACTGAACTTTAGGAAGGCAAAGTTTGAGCAGTTTAGAAATTCCCTTAATCTGGTTGACTGGTACAATGACCTCAGAAATAAGAATACAGATAATAAATGGGAAATGTTTAAGAACATCCAAAATAGGCACTGTAAGCAGTTTATACTTTGTAGTAATAAAAGGACAAGAAATAGGAAAAACCCAATGTGGCTAAACAAAGAAGTAAGAGGGGCAATTAACAGTAAAAAGAAAGCATTTAAACTACTAAAGCAGGATGGCACCGTTGAAGCTCTAAAAAACTATAGGGAGAAAAATACTTTATCTATAAAACTAATTAAAGCTGACAAAAAGGAAACAGAGAAGCACATTGCTAAGGATTCATCTTCTCTCTTCACACAGGTATGCACTCCATTCATTGGAAGCAAACAGCTGAATGGTACAATTCCCACCCCTGCTGCCTGTCTTGTCTGCTGCAATATATGCTAATGGTATGCACTCCATTCATTGAAAGCAAACAGCTGAATGGTACAATTCCCACACCTGCTGCCTGTCTTGTCTGCTGCAATATATACTAATGGTATGCACTCCATTCATTGAAAGCAAACAGCTGAATGGTACAATTCCCACCCCTGCTGCCTGTCTTGTCTGCTGCAATATATACTAATGGTACAACTCCATACTTCTGCTTGCTGTCATCCGCTGCTTTACCATCTTGCAACATATTTTAATGCGCCTGCTAAAGCTTTGGTATAATTCATGTGTTGCACTTTATTTAATACTTACTGCTTTATATTCGTGTGACTGGGGCCTCTCTAGATCATATCAGGTGGAAGTTGCTAAAGCATATAGATGTAGCCAGGTCTAGGGCCTTTGATGATCTAACCACCCCTGGTGTGCTGGCCCCAGCTGCCAAATTATCCCAAACCAGCTCCCACAATCCTCTCTCCTGACCCTGTAGTGTGGGCAATATATTTAGGAGTAGTCTAAGGGGAGCACGCAGTGTGGGGTGCACACAGTCCATAAGCAAAGCATCACAGAAGATAAGCATCATGTAAACGGCAGTTATCCATGGCAGTTAATCAGGGCAGGAATCAGGTAATCCACACTTTGCTTTCCTTTTAATCATGTACTTTATCTCTATCCTCCTGTGTTCCCTTGCCATCCACATTCACCGCCCCATCCCCCTCCATCACGACTCATGCATATCAGCCCCTCTATACTTCCCTCTCCCATGTACAGCTCCCATGCACTCCTTACCTTCTTGAAAAACCTCAGCCCATCTTGCCCAAACACATCATAGAAAAAACCTACTTACAATTCCAACAACTACTTGCTCTTTATCTTCCTACTCCTACTGATTTCAGGGGACATCTCCCCCAACCCTGGTCCACCATCCCCCAACCTCAACCCTACCTCATATCGAAACCATAATAATCTTATTAATATTACTTGCACTCCCTCATCTCCTTCTTTTAATTGTGCCCTCTGGAATCCACGGTCTGTATGCAACAAGCTATCCTTCCTGCACAACTACTTTCTGAACAACTCTCTTCATCTGTTGGCCAACACAAAAACCTGGATTCAGGATTCTGACACTGTCTCCCCTGCTGCCATTTCCAATGGTGGCTTACAGTTTCTCCCATTCCCCGAGACCCATAAACAGACATGGTGGTGGAGTCGGCATACTCCTGTCCCCACAATGCACTTTCCAGGTCATCCCCCCAATTCCATCACTCTCATTCCCTTCTTTTGAGGTCCACACCATCAGGCTCTTCTGTCCCCTCTCCCTCAGAGTAGCGGTCATATATCAGCCCCCAGGCTCGCCCACCCAGTTCCTTGACCACTTCTCAGCCTGGCTGCCACACTTCATGTCCTCAGAACTACCAACCCTTATCCTTGGAGACTTTAACATCCCCATTAACAGCCCTACTTCCACATCCTCATCTCAGCTTCTATCACTAACCACTTCTCTTGGCCTCTCACAGCTTTCAACCTCTGAGACACACAAGGATGGTAACACCCTTGACCTTGTCTTTGTCCGGCTCTGTTCAATCTCCCACTTAAATAACTCACCACTTCCACTCTCTGACCACAACATTCTCTCCTTCACGCTCACAAATCCTCGACCGCCCCAGCGCACTCCTACCTACCACACATTCAGAAATCTACAAGTCATTAACCCTCAGACACTTTCTGACTCCCTACACTCATCACTGTCCCCAATCTCCTCTTTTTCCTGTCCTGATCTGGCTGTTCATCACTACAATGACACTCTTAGAAGCACCCTTGATCAAGTAGCGCCGCTCACCCTCAGAACTTCCAAACACACAGTAAAACAGCCCTGGCTCACATTGCAAACTCAACTTCTTCAGCGATGCTCTAGGAGTGCTGAATGCCTTTGGAGAAAAACCCGCACACCAGAAGACTTCATCCACTTTAAACTTATGCTAAGAACTTATAACGCTGCCCTTCATCTCGCCAAACAGACCTACTTCACCACCCTGATCTCCTCACTAGCCAACAACCCCAAGAAACTTTTTGACAATTTTCACTCCCTCCTCAGGCCAAAAACACAAGCCCCTATCACAGACATTTGTGCTGATGACCTTGCCTCCCACTTTATAGAAAAAATAGCTACTATCCATCAGGAAATCTGCTCTCAACCACCAAGTGCTGTGACACCCATCCCTCCCTGCATTTCCCATGGCTCACTTTCCACATTTGATCCCATCACAGAAGAAGAAGTCTCCAGACTCCTCTCTTCCACTCGTCCGACTATATGCACTACCAACCCCATTCCCTCACAGCTCCTCCAGTCTCTCTCTCTCCAGTTGTCACAACTCACCTAACTACAATCTTTAATCTCTCCCTCTCCTCTGGCATTTTCCCATCATCCTTCAAACACTCCATCGTTACTCCATTACTAAAGAAACCCGCTCTCGACCCTTCCTGCACAAACAACTACAGACCGTTCTCCAAACTCCCCTTCATCTCTAAACTTTTGGAGCACCTAGTCTACTCCCGCCTTACCCGTTACCTCTCCACCCACTCCCTTCTTGACCCTTCACAGTCCAGCTTCCTCCCCCTACATTCGACTGAAACTGCACTCATCAAAGTGACCAATGACCTTCTGACAGCAAAATGTAACGGTGACCACTCTCTGCTCATTCTTCTAGACCTTTCTGCAGCTTTCGACACAGTTGACCACCGTCTCCTACTGTCTAGGCTCCAGTCACTAGATATTAAGGACACTGCTCTCTCCTGGCTCTCTTCCTATCTTTCTGACCGCTCCCTCAGTGTTTCGTTCTCTGGCTTCATGTCATCTCCTCTTCCTCTCGCTGTCGGGGTACCCCAGGGCTCAGTCTGTGGCCCCCTTCTCTTCTCTCTCTACACGGCCCCAATTGGACAGACCATCAGCAGATTTGGCTTTCAGTACCATCTTTATGTTGATGACACACAACTATACACGTCATCCCCTGACCTTACCCCCGCTGTACTACAGAACGCCAGTGACTGTCTGTCCGCAGTCTACTAACCTCCCTAAATTTGACATTTCCCATTGACCGCTCCTTCAGTGTTTCGTTCTCTGGCTTCACGTCATCTCCTCTTCCTCTCGCTGTCGGGGTACTCCAGGGCTCAGTCCGTGGCCCCCTTCTCTTCTTTCTCTACACGGCCCCAATTGGACAGACCATCAGCAGATTTGGCTTTCAGTACCATCTTTATGTTGATGACACACAACTATACACGCCATCCCCTGACCTTACCCCCGCTGTACTACAGAACGCCAGTGACTGTCTGTCCGCAGTCTCCAACATCATGCTTGCTCTCTATCTGAAACTCAACCTCTCCAAAACTGAACTTCTTCTGCTCCCGCCGTCTACTAACCTCCCTAAATTTGACATTTCCCTCTCCGTGGGCGGAACCATAATAACACCCAGGCAGCAGGCTCGCTGTCTGGGTGTTATGTTTGACACCAATCTCTCCTTCACCTCCCATATACAATCTCTTGCCCGCTCTTGCCGCCTACACCTTAAGAACATCTCTAGAATCCGCCCTTTTCTCACCATGGAAACAGCAAAAACCCTCACTGTAGCATTGATCCACTCCCGCCTGGACTACTGCAACGCTCTATTACTTGGCCTCCCCATTACTCGACTATCCCCTCTCCAGTCCATCCTTAATGCAGTAGCCAGGGTCATCCATCTGGCTAATCGCTACTCGGACGAGCACCGAGCATTTCCGGGATTACTCGTCAGGAACTCAGGTCTTCACCCAGCTTTTTTGGCGGACTTTACAGACCCAATCACGATACAGGGATTGTCTGCCAGGCAATAAAATGCCGCAGCCATCTTTGTTGTGGTCGTGCAGTGATTGGCTGGCCACACAGCATCATCAGGGTATAAGAGACCGGACGCCGCCCAGCTCGGTGAATTCAGCTTCAGACTGAGATAGTGTAGGGAGAGCTGCTGCCGAGATAGGGTCAGAATTGGGGATTTATTAGACAGTGTGGGGTCTACCATCCTAAACTACTCAAATCCATCTAAACCAACAGTCCTTCTAAGGACTAATTCCGGAGTATATAGGTTCCAGTGTTAGGTAGGCAGGGTAGTGTACATCACTCTGTACACATCAGTGCAAGTCCTGCAGGCACTGTATGTGTGTATATATAGAACAGAAAAAAAGTTTGGACACATCTTCTCATTCAAAGATTTTTCTGTATTTTCATGACTATGAAAATTGTACATTCACACTGAAGGCATCAAAACTAAGAATTAACAAGTGTGGAATTATAAACTTAACAAAAAAGTGTGAAACAACTGAAAATATGTCTTATATTCTAGGTTCTTCAAAGTAGCCACCTTTTGCTTTGATTACTGCTTTGCAGACTCTTGGCATTCTCTTGATGAGCCTCAAGAGGTAGTCACTGGAAATGGTCTTCCAACAGTCTTGAAGGAGTTCCCAGAGATGCTTAGCATTGTTGGCCCTTTTGCCTTCACTCTGCAGTCCAGCTCACCGCAAACCATCTCGATTGGCTTCAGGTCTGGTGACTGTGGAGGCCTGGTCATCTGGCGTAGCACCCCATCACTCTCCTTCTTGGTCAAACAGCCCTTACACAGCCTGAAGGTGTGTTTGGGGTCATTGTCCTGTTGAAAAATAAATGATGGTCCAACTAAACGCAAACCGGATGGAATAGCATGCCGCTGCAAGATGCTGTGGTAGCCATGCTGGTCAATTTTGAATAAATCCCCAACAGTGTCACCAGCAAAGCACCCCCACACCATCACACCTCCTCCTCCATGCTTCACGGTGGGAACCAGGCATGTAGAGTCCATCCGTTCACCTTTTCTGCATCGCACAAAGACACGGTGGTTGGAACCAAAGATCTCAAATTCAGACCAAAGCACAGATTTCCACTGGTCTAATGTCCATTTCTTGTGTTCTTTAGCCCAAACAGGTCTCTTTGGCTTGTTGCTTGTCCTTAGCAGTGGTTTCCTAGCAGCTATTTTACCTTGAAGGCCTGATGCACAAAGTCTCCTCTTAATAGTTGTTGTAGAGATGTGTCTGCTGCTAGAACTCTGTGTGGCATTGACCTGGTCTCTAATCTGAGCTGCTGTTAACCTGCGATTTCTGAGGCTGGTGACTCAGATAAACTTATCCTCAGAAGCAGAGGTAACTCTTGGTCTTCCTTTCCTGGGGTGGTCCTCATGTGAGCAAATTTCTTTGTAGCGCTTGATGGTTTTTGCAACTGCACTTGGGGACACTTTCAAAGTTTTCCCAATTTTTTGGACTGACTGACCTTCATTTCTTAAAGTAATGATGGCCACTCGTTTTTCTTAGCTGCTTTTTTCTTGCCATAATACACATTCTAACAGTCTATTCAGTAGGACTATCAGCTGTGTATCCACCAGACCTCTGCACAACACAACTGATGGTCCCAACCCCATTTATAAGGCAAGAAATCACACTTATTAAACCTGACAGGGCACACCTGTGAAGTGAAAACCATTTCCGGTGACTACCTCTTGAAGCTCATCAAGAGAATGCCAAGAGTCTGCAAAGCAGTAATCAAAGCAAAGGGTGGCTACTTTGAAGAACCTAGAATATAACACATATTTTCAGTTGTTTCACACTTTTCTGTTAAGTATATAATTCCACACTTGTTAATTCTTAGTTTTGATGCCTTCAGTGTGAATGTACAATTTTCACAGTCATGAAAATACAGAAAAATCTTTAAATGAAAAGGTGTGTCCAAACTTTTGGTTTGTACTGTAGATCATTGCATACATCAAGAGGGTCCATTCCCTTCCAGTGTTCTGGTGCTGCTGCTGCTACCTGTAGGATATATTGGCTGTATATAGCTAGCCCCAGATGTAATTGGAATATAGGCCACACATTTTTTTTGTGTGGTATCTCCATGCCAGCTCATATCTGTGCGTGCTTAAAGTATGGCCAGTAACTATAAATATAGAAGGGGGTGCTCACTAGCTTGTCAGTGCTCAGGAGAAAAATAGTAATAAAATATAATAAACTCCGGCACACTAAGAATTGTTGCAAAAAAAGTCACTCTTTATTCAAAAGATGATAATCACACACAGGTGAAAATGAGATAGTTCATCCAAGTATATATCCATATGATAGGATTCATTCAAAAACATACTTACCTTAATTCTCACTAAAAACTTTTTTCTTTTGGTGATCAATTTTATTTGCAGAAGAAGGGAACTGCAATGGGGTCCAATATGGCACCTCCGTATGCTAATATATATATGGATTTATTTGAAACAACCTTTGTGTATCCCCATTCTATTTTTGCAACAAAAGTATTATATTGGCGACGATACATCGTCGACGTTTTCATGATTTGGACCGGTGATGTCGAAACTCTTCTTTTTTTCCATACACACCTTAATTCATGTATTCCTGACATTACATTTTCTATGCAGTATGATAACCATTCCATCAATTTTTTGGATACGCTGGTCAAGGTTTCCATGGAGTGTATTATAGAAACAGATCTGTATGTTAAACTACTGATAAAAATAGCCTTCTCCTGTAAACTAGTAGTCATCCAAAACATGTTAAAAAGTCATTACCCAAGTCACAGCACGATAGGATTCGGAAGATCGTATCTGCTCAGATTACTCGTAACTTGAGACAAGATGCAATGGACAATAAATTTCGTGATAGGGGTTACCCTGATAAAATTTTGGCCGATACTCGAAAGGAGAAGTGTTGTGAATGTGTTAGAAATGAATTCTGAGCAGAAGCTCCCTCTGGTGGTTACAAACAGTACTGAACATTCAATGAAGATTGTGAAGATTGGCAATCAGGAGTTCTTGTCTCAACTTTGGTTCCTGGTTCACTTGGAAGCTTGCTGAGTCTTGCCTGCATCTTCTGCTAACAGATAAGATATTTTCTGCTTTTATTTTTGTGCTTGCTTTTTGCATTTTTTCCTGCACTTCTGTGGAGGTCAGCCAGGTCCCCTCCGGGGGCTTGTGCTCCTCTCAGTTTATCTGAGCCACTGTTATTTGTTCATTTGCCTTTTCCAGTTTTTTCAGTGGCTGCGGCTTAGTTTTGTTACACCAGAGAACTAATTTAGGTGGTAGAGGTCGTGTGATCTCACGTGTTTTTGCAATTAGTAGAGTTGGTATTTTTTAGGGTTTTTTGGATTGCAGTAAGTGTCCTTCCTATCCTTTTCTTTCTAGGAAGATTGGGCCCCAACGTTTGCTCATACTATTTTCTGTCTGTGTCTGTATTTCCGCTTGTCTAACCGCCATTACATGTTTGGGGGCTTCCTATGTTCCTTGGGGATCTGCTCCGGGGCAGATAGCTTTCCTCTTTCTATCTTTAGGTGTAGTTAACCTCTCAGGCTGTGACGAGGCGTCTAGGACCAACGTAGGTACGCTCCACGGCTGCCTTTAGTTGTGGTGGTTAGTCAGGGTACTGCAATCCAGTAGATTCCAACCTCTCTGGTGTATTGCCGTTTTTTCCTGCTCTCCTCAGCTACCAAATCATAACAGAGAAGGTTAAACCACGGTCTTTGTGAGACAATCATTCTAGAGTTGCATTTGTTAATGTTTTTCACCCCTTCAAACAAGGTATCTATCAATGTATCATGAGACATTGGAATGTTTTGCAAACTTCCTATCCTAATATTGCGGAATTTATGGATAAACCTATGGTATGTAATAGAAAATCAAATAATTTAAGGAATTTTTTGGTTAGGGCCGACATTGGTTCTAATAGGATGGGATCAGGACAAAGTTTGTTGCGTATCCCTAAGAATGGGACCTTCCCATGTCTTGGATGCTTACAATGCTCAAATATTTCTATGGGAGACAGTTTCACACATCCACGGACGGGACAGAGATTTTGTATTAAAGGCTATTACACGTGTGACTCATCTTATGTCATATATTTTATCAAGTGCCCATGCGGTCTCGGATATGTTGGTGAGACCACTCAACATATCCGGGACCGCATTTCCCTACATAAGTCCACAATCCGATGTGGACGCACACTCATCAATTCCTGCCCATTTTCTGGAAAATAGACATACCATTGCCCAATTGAAGTATCAAATTATTGATCATGTTCCTAAAGCAAGGAGGGGTGGTGACAGAATCGCCAGATTAAAAGAACGTGAATCTTATTGGATACATACCTTGCAAACACTTTCTCCTTATGGCCTAAACAGGGAGTATGAGCTCTCGTATTGATTTATTGATCCATCAAGGTGTTCTATTATTATGGTCAATAATTCTTATCGATTCCACCTTCGTTTACTATATAATGGTGGTACTAATCTCTTTGGTCAATCGATGCTATCTCCATAACATTTTTGTTATACCATTTATGTTTTCGTTATGCCCATAATTATTCATAAATATATCTAAAATAGTGATTTTTTTGTATAAATAGCCCTGTTGTGTTAGGTTCATAATATACATAACAGCCATACTGTGCTATATTTACAATATCTACTATATATTAGCTGAGGCTACACCATGTTGATAGCATATTCAGATGCTAGACATACTCTAAGTATGACCCATGTTTCAGCTTTGTATTTTAAATATGCGCAGTGGGCAGTTCAATATAATTATTCGCAGTCATTATTATACTTATTATAACTTAGACACGACGTCATATACAACAATATGAGTATAGTAATACTGAAGCAAAGTTGCTTCATCCCAAATCTGGCCCCATGGCCCATAGGTGAAGAGTGACAATTCAAAATTTAAGTGATTTTAATACAATTTTCAGATATTGGTTAGTCTCACCGGTGCACTTAAATTTTGAATTGTCACTTTGGATTTACTTTATAGTTATCCTTAGTTTTCAGCACTCTTTCCCAAAATGTCCGCCTAGTTGGTCTCCAAAAAGATGGCCGCTGTGGTGCGCGCATGCGCCGTACTCACGTGCCTCCTCTATCTTCCTTCTGGCTGTCGATGATGCTGCAGGCGCATACTGATGACGTCATGAGGCGACATTTCGCCTGTATGCACGTGGGGCAGCGACGGCCGGGGGAAGGAGGTGGTAATTGATCGGCGTGTGATGTCAGACGCATGTGCGCCGCTACACACCGGTAATATCTTGATTATGGCTAGCATATATAAACCTTGGGGTTATGACATCTGGCATCCCCTTTTGAGAAAGCACTGCCGCGAAACGCGCGTCAGGGGGTCGCAGGGGACGCACAGTCTGAACCGTTTAATATGGGTAAGAACTAGTGACTACTTATATGGCGCATATGGCACTATACCTGGATTAATGTTGATCTTATGGGTCTCTATTATATACCGCTTGTATGTGATATGCATCTTCTATTTGCACAATTTTAGTGCTATAGTAAAATGTTCTGTTATACCCTGGCTACTAACTAGTCTGTGCAACCCCTGCATTTAAACCCGGTTTTTTGCCTCCATTTTTTACTCTGTATTGTGTGCCATTATTGTTGGCATTGTATAGCCTATTAATAAAGTCTTTTGTAATTTTATAAATGATGGAGTCCATACTTCTTCTCTTTGGTATATATTATTATAACTTGGTTGCGCTGGACTTGTATTACACATAATAGCCTTGTTGATTTATGCATACCTCCCAACTTTTGAAGATGGGAAAGAGGGACAGAGTTAGCGGCGCGCAGAGCGCGCCGCGGCAAGTTTTAGGCCACGCCCCCTGACCACACCCATTTCACAACTAATCACACCCATGTCCACGCCCCAACTACACCCATTTAGCCCTACTGATCACACGGACTGGTACTGAGGGCACAGTGGCTGGCATTATGGGATCAGTGGCTGGTACTGTGCGCACACTGACCGGTACTGAGGAAAAGAAAGAAAGAGCAGAGTTTTAAAGTGCTCCTCGGGGCTCCGCCGTGTACTCCTGTGTCCACGGGGAAAGTAAGCTGCCAGCCGAGACAGCGGGGCAGACCTTCTCTCAAAATCGGGACTGTTGGGAGGTATGAATGCTCCCCACCATACACCTTGTACATGCACGGCTCCGCACACCTCATACACACACGGTTCCCCTCTGTACACCTCGCGCACACACGGCTCCGCTCCGTACACGGCTCCACTCCGTACACCTCGCGCACACATGGCTCCACTCAGTACACACACGGCTTCACTCCGTAAACCTCGTACATACGCAGCCACGCTCCGTAAACCTTGTACACATGTGGCTTTGCACCATACACCTCGTATACATGCAGTTCCTCTCCGTACACCTCGTACACATGCGTTTCCGCTCCGTACACCTCGTACACACGCGGCTCCACTTCTCTACACCCCGTACACACACGGTTCTGCTCCGTACACACACGGCTCAAGCACGGAGCCCTGTGTGTATGGAGATGAGCGGCTCAGCTCCGTACACACACTGTACTGCTACAGCCACCTCGTACACACACAGCTCCGCTCCATACACCTCGCACACATGCGGTTCCACTCCGTACACCTCGTACACACGCGGCTCCACTTCTCTACACCCCGTACACACACGGTTCTGCTCCGTACACACACGGCTCAAGCACGGAGCCCTGTGTGTATGGAGATGAGTGGCTCCGCTCCGTACACACACTGCACTGCTACAGCCACCTCGTACACACACAGCTCTGCTCCATACACCTCGCACACATGCGGTTCCGCTTCGTACACCTCGTACACACGCGGCTCCACTTCTCTACACCCCGTACACACACGGTTCTGCTCCGTACACACACGGCTCAAGCACGGAGCCCTGTGTGTACGGAGATGAGTGGCTCCGCTCCGTACACACACTGCACTGCTACAGCCACCTCGTACACACACAGCTCTGCTCCATACACCTCGCACACATGCGGTTCCGCTCTGTACACCTCGTACACACGCGGCTCCACTTCTCTACACCCCGTACACACACGGTTCTGCTCCGTACACACACGGCTCAAGCACGGAGCCCTGTGTGTACGGAGATGAGTGGCTCCGCTCCGTACACACACTGCACTGCTACAGCCACCTCGTACACACACAGCTCTGCTCCATACACCTCATACACACACGGCTCTGCTCCGTACACCTCGTACACACACGGCTACGCTCCATACACTTTTCACACACGGCTCCGCTCTATACACCTCGTACACACACGACTCTGCGACATCCACACTGTAAATCCCTCCTGACCCCTCACATAAACTTACCCTCAGCCACTGCAGCCAGCACCCATGACAACCAGCTCAGCAGACTTGTACAGGAGCCTGGCCATGTGACACCCAACTCCTCCCCTCCTGTGACCTCATCACAGGTCCTGTGTGCACAGAGTAGGAAGCTCAGCAGCAGGTCATTGCTCTGCTGTGAGAAGCTAAAGTGCAGCGCTGGAAGGCAACTATAGGGTGTATGGGGGGCGTGGCGGCTCAGCTCACTGCGGCGGGACAGCGGGAGGAGGGGGTCAGAATCGGGACTGTCCCGGCCAAATCGGGACGGTTGGGAGGTATGATTTATGTTTGCAAGATATATCCAATAGCCCGGGTTGCGCTATGTTTTGCATAATATACATGCTAGGTTTGCAGTGTATCACATATATGACCCCCCCTTTTTTTCTGTCTTGCAGCATGTCGGCACCGATCCTATGGCATGATTCCCCCTTTGAACATGCACAGTGGACTACTAAACACTCATCTTTCTCCGGCCACTTTCGGCTCTTATCAGCTTTTACCACATGCGCACTGGCAGTCTGACCTTTTCAGTCTGACCCGGAAGTCTCACACACGGCGTTCCTCGTGCTCTTATAAAATCACACCGTGCACATACCTTTCCAGTTAACTGCTGCTGCACTGCTCCTGGGACGTGGTCTCTCACTATAAAGATTCATCAGAAGGTATGATCTCATTTATCTTTCAGGGCTTTCGCCTTCTTTTCTGAACATTTATGTTTTTTACCTTTGTGGCAACCATTCTTAATCACTCTGTGCATACCGTAATATGTTGCTTTATTATATTGGTCCATCTTATTTTTATATTACAGGGACCCTTGCATGTATATTATTCTCACCTCTACTTCCACATTTAACCCTATCAATAATTTATCTAGCTCCATATAATTGCTATTTGAGACACCATTTGGACTCAGTAATGTCTATTTTTGTGAGAGTAATATACCTATTTACTGGCTGTGACCGTTTTTTCCATTACTTATATTAATATATAACAATACATATATATTAATTATTTTATAATAATAAATAATAATAATAATTATATTTTATTGTATCTTTTTTTATATTATAAACTGATGTACTCCTTGGGCATTATCTTTTTATTATTATTTTTTTTATGTCTGAGCTTATTCCATCTGTATGATATATTGATATATGTATCCTTTTTCTTTTCTTTTCTTGTATATAGTTAAAAGGTACTTCTTGATAAAGGCTGGATATGCCGAAACGTTGATGAAATTATTATGTACCTGGATAAACCTATGTGATATTATTTTGGATGAATCGTATCATTTTTTTGAATGAATCCTATCATATGGATATATACTTGGATGAACTATCTCATTTTCACCTGTGTGTGATTATCATCTTTTGAATAAAGAGTGACTTTTTTTGCAACAATTCTTAGTGTGCCGGAGTTTATTATATTTTAAAGTATGGCCAGTTTATGTCAGTTTTCTTTTTTGTCTTGGGTGTCACTGTACTTACATACAGCAGTATTTGACCTCAAAAAAAGAAAAAGAAAAAAAAAACACATTTGTCGTAGTGGTATCTCTGTGCCAGCTCATGTCTGTGCGTGCTCAAAGTTTGGCCAGTTTAGGCCGGTTTTCCTTTTTTTAGAAAATGAACTCGGCACTCAACTTTAGTATAGTGAGAATAAAGATTTTTATTCACAGTAGTAACACGAAACGTTTCGGTCCTATATCATGGACCTTCATCAGTCACTACATTTATAAAAAACAGAAGAAAAAATTATATTAACAAAATAAAGTATGTACAATCAAAATTTGGTCAATAGTAAAGGTAGAGAGTAGTTGTATACAATGCTTCAGGAGATTTAGGGAGCAATCATAGGTCAGAGTTGTATCAGAGGTATCACAAAGGCAGAAAGAATATATATGGTGAGGACATACCAGATACTACTGGGAAGGGGGTTGATCCACATAGGGAAGAAAGAAAGGGCTGGATATAGCTGTAGGTGAAAATAAGATAAACGTAAGTGCCGATATACTTTTATGTATAAGATTTTGTGCCTATGCCTGTAGATGTGACATACCCTGTGTTGGTGGGGTGAGATGAGGAAGAGGACAATGCCTCTATTGCACTAGTAACCTGTAGAAACAGCGCAAAACATAGATACCATAAATATCACAACTATCAATGTGATGGTGAAGCGGTGGAGCCGCTATACTTGTCTGTGACTGACCTGTTGTGAAGGAGTCCGGCAGTGAGGATAGGTCTCTGCATTGGACGCGGTGTCCACCGCTAGCTGAGTGCAGAGAAAGCTAGAAAGCAGCATGTATATGAGAGGAAGAGGCGGGACTATAGTGTCAGTCAAACAGAGCATCAGACAGGAAGTGAGGTGGCAGGAAGTTAATGGACATGTGTTCCAAGTGAATACTAGGTAACCAGAGGCCGTCCTACAGGTGGGAGGAGTAAAGGAGCGGCGTGCTGATGGAGATGTGCCCAA
The DNA here is from genome assembly GCA_033576555.1 of Oophaga sylvatica. Lineage (NCBI taxonomy): Eukaryota > Metazoa > Chordata > Amphibia > Anura > Dendrobatidae > Oophaga > Oophaga sylvatica. The sequence goes on along the minus strand of JARQOD010000004.1, from coordinate 184,764,529 downwards.
CAGGATGACGTGGCAGCATTATAGTATTTAATACAAGCGGCTCTAAAGTGAATGAAAGAGAGGCATGTTAGTACAAGCATGAAGGAGTTTACAGCAATAAATATTGCGATCTTATACATTAGCTTAAAGCGATATACATAACAGGCTTGCAGCATCAGTATGCGTCAACAGGGGCATAACAGTAATATGAGTACTGATTTAGTACATTATCATAAGACAGTATGGAAGACAAATCTGCAGGCAACAAGGACTAATTAATAAACACCTAACAGAGATCAAAGCAGCATGTGGTAAATGACAGGTGATGTGTAAACATCTGTATGCATCATTTATAAAGTAAAAGGGTGTCACAGCAAAATTCATATTGGTATAGTGCGTTATCAGAAGACAGTATGGGAAAATGGCAGCACGGATTATTAAATAAATAAACACCTGGCTGAGATCAACATATCATGTGGTATATGGTAAGTGATGTATAAAAAAGGGGGGGTGGGGGAATTATAGCCTCAGTGGTCATATGCAGAATTACATGAAGGAGAGTAAATCGTATTCACGATTAAGACCCTTAGGTGATAGAGTGTCTAGGGTGTGTATCCAATACGCCTCTCTCCTTTTCAATTGACGTATGCGGTCGCCTCCTCGTCGTGAATGTGGTATTTGTTCCAAAACTTGGTATTTTAATTGGGCTATGGTATGTCCCATTGTGATGAAGTGGTGTGGGATGGGGAGTAAGGTATTCTTACATCTTATGGTTGATTTGTGTTTTGAAATGCGTTGTTTTACAGGTTGACTAGTTTCCCCAACATATAATAACCCACAAGGACACTTAATCACGTATATCACAAAGGCCGTGTCGCAAGTAAAGAAACCACGGACTCTAAATGTTTTTCCCGTATATGGGTGATGGATGGTTTCTCCTCTGAGTACGTTATTACATTGAGTGCATCCCAGACATGGGAAAGTGCCCGTTCTTGGTTTTTTCAGGAATTGTTGTGTAGTTCCTGACTTTTTAGGGCCTAAGTCAGCTCTGATCAATGCATCCCTTAGGTTGGGTGCACGGCGGAAGCATGGGAGAAAAGGTCTAGAGAATTCTTTAATGTCCGGGTGCGCAGTCTGGAGGAGCGGCCAATGTTGGCGAATGGATTTGTGTAATATATACGCATAGGGGTGGTAATGGTGTACGAAAGCAATTCTGCCCCCCATATCTTGTTTATTGCGAGTGACCGTAGTTCTGGAACGATCCAGGACCCCTTGTGGATAGCCCCTCTCTCTAAATTTTGAATTCATTTCTGAGAGGCGGGTTTCCTGAGTGGTATGATCGGAGACGATCTTTTTGACCCGATAGAATTGGGATGTCGGAATGGATTTCTTCATGGCGACTGGATGGAAGCTATTAAAATGAAGTAAGCTGTTACGATCTGTCGGTTTGACATATAGATCAGTGGATAAACAGCCACTGGAATCCTTTATAATCACAGTGTCTAGGAAATTGATCCTGGAGTGGTCGTGTGAGATGGTAAAGCTGAGTCCGGGCCAAGAGCAATTCAGAAATTGATGAAAGAGTGCTAAGGACTCGAACGTGCCCCCCCATATGCAGAAGACATCGTCTATGTAACGTTTCCAGACAATGGCGTTGTTCTTGAATAGAGGGTTTGTGTAGATCAATGTCTCCTCAAAATGGGCCATGTAGCAATTTGCATATGGGGGTGCTACGTTCGAGCCCATCGCGGTCCCGCGTATCTGCAGGTAGAAATCATCCTGGAACATAAAGTAGTTGTGTTTAAGTACGATGGTTAACAGATCCAGACAGAGAGCGATCTCTGCTGGATTAAAGTCCGATTTTTCAAGTAAGCGTTGGACAGACCGTATACCGTTCTCATGAGGTATGGAAGTGTAGAGGTCTTTTACGTCAAATGTGACTAATAGGGAATTAGCTGGAACTTGATTGATGGAGCGGATCATGTCCAGAAACGCTCCAGTGTCCAAAATGAATGATTTGCTAGTTTTGATTAGAGGAGTGAAGATTTTTTCTAGATAAATTGCCAATGGTGAGAAAATGGAGTCCGAGGCGGCCACGATTGGCCTGCCAGGGGGTTGCTGGAGGTTCTTATGGATTTTGGGGAGTATGTAGAATACAGGGATGATCGGATTATGAGAGATTAGAAACTCATGAGTTTTACTGTCCAGGATGCCTGCATCACAATGTTGTCTTAGTGTGTCGCTAATGTGGGTCCGTATATCATTGGTGGGATCACGCGGTAATTTCTGATAAATAGTGATGTTGTCGAGTTGCCGGAGTGCCTCAGAGATGTAATATGAGCGGTCCATCACGACAATTGCACCCCCTTTATCCGCAGGTTTTATGATGATATTTTTATCATCTTGTAAGGATTTAAGGGCATGATGATCAGTAGCCGTGAGGTTATGTGGGTAGTGTAATTTGCCTTTTTCCATGTCAGATTTAAGACCATGGAAAGAGGAATAAATGAAATCAATAAAGGTCTCAAGAGCGTTCGATCCAGGGGGAGGTCTGAAGAGGCTCTTTGTTCTCAGGCCCAGAGTAGTGGCTGAGAGTCGTCCCGGTTCTCCCGGAGACTGTATAGGTCTAGGTGCGGGAGGTTGAGAAAAATACACCCGTAGTCGTAGGGAACGAAAAAACCTTTGAAGGTCCATTTCAAGTTCAAATGTCCTATATTTGTAAGAGGGGCAGAAGGAAAGGCAAAAAGGCAAATTACACTACCCACATAACCTCACGGCTACTGATCATCATGCCCTTAAATCCTTACAAGATGATAAAAATATCATCATAAAACCTGCGGATAAAGGGGGTGCAATTGTCGTGATGGACCGCTCATATTACATCTCTGAGGCACTCCGGCAACTCGACAACATCACTATTTATCAGAAATTACCGCGTGATCCCACCAATGATATACGGACCCACATTAGCGACACACTAAGACAACATTGTGATGCAGGCATCCTGGACAGTAAAACTCATGAGTTTCTAATCTCTCATAATCCGATCATCCCTGTATTCTACATACTCCCCAAAATCCATAAGAACCTCCAGCAACCCCTGGCAGGCCAATCGTGGCCGCCTCGGACTCCATTTTCTCACCATTGGCAATTTATCTAGAAAAAATCTTCACTCCTCTAATCAAAACTAGCAAATCATTCATTTTGGACACTGGAGCGTTTCTGGACATGATCCGCTCCATCAATCAAGTTCCAGCTAATTCCCTATTAGTCACATTTGACGTAAAAGACCTCTACACTTCCATACCTCATGAGAACGGTATACGGTCTGTCCAACGCTTACTTGAAAAATCGGACTTTAATCCAGCAGAGATCGCTCTCTGTCTGGATCTGTTAACCATCGTACTTAAACACAACTACTTTATGTTCCAGGATGATTTCTACCTGCAGATACGCGGGACCGCGATGGGCTCGAACGTAGCACCCCCATATGCAAATTGCTACATGGCCCATTTTGAGGAGACATTGATCTACACAAACCCTCTATTCAAGAACAACGCCATTGTCTGGAAACGTTACATAGACGATGTCTTCTGCATATGGGGGGCACGTTCGAGTCCTTAGCACTCTTTCATCAATTTCTGAATTGCTCTTGGCCCGGACTCAGCTTTACCATCTCACACGACCACTCCAGGATCAATTTCCTAGACACTGTGATTATAAAGGATTCCAGTGGCTGTTTATCCACTGATCTATATGTCAAACCGACAGATCGTAACAGCTTACTTCATTTTAATAGCTTCCATCCAGTCGCCATGAAGAAATCCATTCCGACATCCCAATTCTATCGGGTCAAAAAGATTGTCTCCGATCATACCACTCAGGAAACCCGCCTCTCAGAAATGAATTCAAAATTTAGAGAGAGGGGCTATCCACAAGGGGTCCTGGATCGTTCCAGAACTACGGTCACTCGCAATAAACAAGATATGGGGGGCAGAATTGCTTTCGTACACCATTACCACCCCTATGCGTATATATTACACAAATCCATTCGCCAACATTGGCCGCTCCTCCAGACTGCGCACCCGGACATTAAAGAATTCTCTAGACCTTTTCTCCCATGCTTCCGCCGTGCACCCAACCTAAGGGATGCATTGATCAGAGCTGACTTAGGCCCTAAAAAGTCAGGAACTACACAACAATTCCTGAAAAAACCAAGAACGGGCACTTTCCCATGTCTGGGATGCACTCAATGTAATAACGTACTCAGAGGAGAAACCATCCATCACCCATATACGGGAAAAACATTTAGAGTCCGTGGTTTCTTTACTTGCGACACGGCCTTTGTGATATACGTGATTAAGTGTCCTTGTGGGTTATTATATGTTGGGGAAACTAGTCAACCTGTAAAACAACGCATTTCAAAACACAAATCAACCATAAGATGTAAGAATACCTTACTCCCCATCCCACACCACTTCATCACAATGGGACATACCATAGCCCAATTAAAATACCAAGTTTTGGAACAAATACCACATTCACGACGAGGAGGCGACCGCATACGTCAATTGAAAAGGAGAGAGGCGTATTGGATACACACCCTAGACACTCTATCACCTAAGGGTCTTAATCGTGAATACGATTTACTCTCCTTCATGTAATTCTGCATATGACCACTGAGGCTATAATTCCCCCACCCCCCCTTTTTTATACATCACTTACCATAACCACATGATATGTTGATCTCAGCCAGGTGTTTATTTATTTAATAATCCGTGCTGCCATTTTCCCATACTGTCTTCTGATAACGCACTATACCAATATGAATTTTGCTGTGACACCCTTTTACTTTATAAATGATGCATACAGATGTTTACACATCACCTGTCATTTACCACATGCTGCTTTGATCTCTGTTAGGTGTTTATTAATTAGTCCTTGTTGCCTGCAGATTTGTCTTCCATACTGTCTTATGATAATGTACTAAATCAGTACTCATATTACTGTTATGCCCCTTTTGACGCATACTGATGCTGCAAGCCTGTTATGTATTCCTATCGCTTTAAGCTAATGTACAAGATCGCAATGTTTATTGCTGTAAACTCCTTTATGCTTGTACTAACATGCCTCTCTTTCATTCACTTTAGAGCCGCTTGTATTAAATACTATAATGCTGCCACGTCATCCTGTTGGGCACATCTCCATCAGCACGCTGCTCCTTTACTCCTCCCACCTGTAGGACGGCCTCTGGTTACCTAGTATTCACTTGGAACACATGTCCATTAACTTCCTGCCACCTCACTTCCTGTCTGATGCTCTGTTTGACTGACACTATAGTCCCGCCTCTTCCTCTCATATACATGCTGCTTTCTAGCTTTCTCTGCACTCAGACTAGCGGTGGACACCGCGTCCAATGCAGAGACCTATCCTCACTGCCGGACTCCTTCACAACAGGTCAGTCACAGACAAGTATAGCGGCTCCACCGCTTCACCATCACATTGATAGTTGTGATATTTATGGTATCTATGTTTTGCGCTGTTTCTACAGGTTACTAGTGCAATAGAGGCATTGTCCTCTTCCTCATCTCACCCCACCAATACAGGGTATGTCACATCTACAGGCATAGGCACAAAATCTACTTATACATAAAAGTATATCGGCACTTACGTTTATCTTATTTTCACCTACAGCTATATCCAGCCCTTTCTTTCTTCCCTATGTGGATCAACCCCCTTCCCAGTAGTATCTGGTATGTCCTCACCATTTATATTCTTTCTGCCTTTGTGATACCTCTGATACAACTCTGACCTATGATTGCTCCCTAAATCTCCTGAAGCATTGTATACAACTACTCTCTACCTTTACTATTGACCAAATTTTGATTGTACATACTTTATTTTGTTAATATAATTTTTTCTTCTGTTTTTTATAAATGTAGTGACTGATGAAGGTCCATGATATAGGACCGAAACGTTTCGTGTTACTACTGTGAATAAAAATCTTTATTCTCACTATACTAAAGTTGAGTGCCGAGTTCATTTTCTATTAGATACGGTGTGGGAACCTACTCTGGCACCTTCTTGGTTGTGCACACGGTTATTTTTTCATATGGTTTTCCTTTTTTTGTCTTGGGTGTCACAGTACTGATATACAGCACTAGTTAGCCCAAAAAAAAAAACAAAAACAGTAGACACATTTGTCATAGTGGCAGCTCATATCTGTGTGTGCTCAAAGTTTGGCCAGTTTACAGCGGTTTTCTTTTTGTTGTCTTGGGTGTCACTGTACTTATATACAGCAGTATTTACCACAAAAAAAAAAAAAAACACACATTTGTCATAGTAGTTCCTCCGTGGCAGCTCATATCTGTGCGTGCTCAAAGTTTGGCCAGTTTAGGCCGGTTTTCTTTTTTTGTACTGGGTGTCACAGTACTGATTTACAGCACTAGTTAGCCAAAAAATAAAAAAAGGGCATACATTTGTCGTAGTTGTATCTCCGTGCCAGCTCATATCTGCGTGAGCTCAAAGTTTGGCTAGTTTAGGCAAAAACATTGTATTTTTTTTCAGTCTGTTAATGTAATTATTAAATCTGTTAAGACCAAAAACATTTTTACCTAAAGTCCAGATAGGTAAAAGTGTGGTTTTCAAGCACACGTATCACATAAAAGTTGACTCCCAAATCACCCTTTTGTAGTGAATGTGTATAATATTCCATTCCATTTACAATGGGCAAGGCGTGTGGCAAGGGACGGTGAAGTGGACATGATGGTGAGGGTGCAGGCCGAGGCCGTTGGCAAGCTGAAATTGGCCCACTGAAAACACCCACATCTGCGGTAAGACAGGATTATTGAAGCCCAAGCAGTGTGAAAAGGTTGTTGGTTGGATAGCAGATAATACTTCCAGTTACTTATCCAGCACCCTGTTTTCAACACGGTCAATAGTAGAAAAAGAACTCGGCACTCAACTTAAATTGATAAGTGAACAATTTTAATCAAGTCCATGCAGAGTAGTACAGAGAACGTTTCGGTCACATGACCTTCATCAGCTACTACAAAAAAATAATAAAAATAACAGAAAATAATAATATATAAAAACGAAAAGCAAAACAACTGAAGTATATACAGTAAAATGTCAACATGAAGGGATGTCCAGAGAGTAAAAGGATGGAAAAAGCAGACATGTCAAGTGTCAAATACACAGGCCTTTATGATAGTAATCCAATCAGAAAGGAAAAAAGGAGGGAGTGGGTTGGGTGCCCGTGTGATGTACAGGGAAATAATATGATGAAAAGAAGTCATACCCGTTTGTCAGTACTGCGTGGTATTGATGGACCCGTTTCAGACCTGCTTATGCAGGAAGCAGTATAGTAAAAAATGAAAGTATCTATATAAATATATAGGAAAGGTATCAACCACTGAGGACTGTATACTGAGGACTGTATAGTAAGGAGGAGGAGAAATAAATCACAGGTGAGGGATTGTGCATGGAAAAAGCAGTGTGGGTGGATCCAAGAGATGAGGACGGTCATGGTTAATGTAGTCGACTCTAAAACGGAAAGAGATAGAGTTAATACTTGTAAAGGCAAACAGAATATAATCATAAAACATGATCGCATGACCAGCCATATATATATATATATATATATATAATGAAATATTCCACAACCACACACGTTTCATCAATATCATTGTGAATGTATACCACTATATTATGTGTGTTGGATCATATTAGTGGACACACCAATCATATATAATGAGCAACCAGAAAATGCCAAACGGCAAGAACAAAGGGTACTAGTCCATAAGATAGATTTAAATAACAATTTTATTATTAAAATACATGTATCAAAATTTAAACTTACAAAATAGACACAGGGTAAGCAAAAAAATGGAGAGAATAATTAAAAAAATAATTAATTTGCACAAAATCTAGCACCATTATTAATTATTTTTTTCATTATTCTCTCCATTTTTTGCTTAGCCTGTGTCTTTTTTGTGAGTTTAAATTTTGATACATGTATTTTAATAATAAAATTGTTTTATATATATATATATGTAGCAAACCACATGTACCAAGAAATATCGCAAAGAGATATGTAAACCATGGCAGTAATATGAAGTAGTACATGGTAGGAAGGACTTAAGGTGAAGGTACAAGAGATATATAGCAGTACATTCTATAACAAGGTATAACTATGGTAAAGTGCTAAATACAGTTAAATGGAGCAAAGGATGTCAGTGGTAAAATGTAGATGCACCAGACAATGTATCCATAGTGAAGTATATAAGAGATCTAAGGTCAACAGAAAACAACCATGATGAGTGATAAATAAACCAGACAATATAATGGGTGTGAAGTATAATCAGTGAAAGGACAGTGTAACCACTGGCATGTCAATCTACAACACCCCCAAGGCAATCTAATAACCATGTGTAAGTATATAAGGGGACAATACAAATATCTCTCTGAGGATCTGTTTTTCCACCAACATAGAAGAAAATTCTTTACTGTTAGGGTACATGTCCACGTACTGGATTCTCTGCGCTTTGGACGGAGCGGAAACCCAGCTCCGCCCAAAGCCCTACCCCCTTCTATATGCGCGGTGATTCCGGATGTGTTCATTGAACACATCCGGAATTGCCGCACCATATACATAGAATTCTGTTATTTACCTTGCGGCGACGAAGCGTTGCCGCAAGGTAAACAGACATGCTGCGGTCTAAAAAGACTCACCACGTGTCCGGAAACTGAGGGCCACCGGATGCGTGTTCGCACGCATAGTAGAGACGGGATTTCATAAAATCCCTCCACTATGCTGGAATATCTGGCCGCCGTAGATTAAATGCTGCGGTAGGACGCAGCGTTCAATCCGCAGCTAATACTGATAGTTTCCGCTACGTGGAAACATAGCCTTAGGGCAGTGAGAATCTGGAATTACATGCCTGAGGAGGTGATGATGGCGATCTCAGTCAAGGGGTTCAAGAGAGGCCTGGATATCTTCCTGGAGCGTAACAATGTTGAATCTTACAGTTATTAGGTTCTTTAGAAGGACGTAGATCTGGGGATTTATTCTGACAGAATATAGGCTGAACTGGATGGACAAATGTCTTACTGCAGCCCTCCACTAGTCAGGCCTTTATGGCAGAGTGTCCCAACGGAAGCCTCTCCTCAATACAAGACATATTAAAGCCCGCATAGAGTTTGCTAAAAAACACATGAAGGACTCCCAGACTATGAGAAATAAGATTATCTGGTCTAATGAGAAGAAAAAAGATAGAACTTTTTAGTGATAATTCTAAGCGGTATGTGTGGAGAAGATCAGGCACTTCTCATCACCTGCCCAATACAATCCCAACAGTGAAACATGGTGGTGGCAGCATCATGCTATGGGGGTGTTTTTCTAGCTGCAGGGACAGGACAACTGGTTGCCATTGAAGGAAACATGAATGCAGCCAAGTACAGAGATATCCTGGATGAAAACCTCTTCCAGAGTGTTCTGGACCTCAGACTTGGCGAAGGTTCACCTTCCAACAAGACAATGACCCTATGCACACAGCTAAAATAACAAAGAATTGGCTTGAGAACAACTCTGTGACCATTCTTGAGTGGCCCAGCCAGAGCCCTAACCTAAACCCAATTGAGCGTCTCTGGAGAGACCTGAAAATGGCTGTTCACCAATGTTCACCATCCAACCTGATGGAACTAGAGAGGATCTGCAAGGAAGAATGGCAAAGGATCCCCAAATCCAGGTGTGAAAAACTTGTTGCATCATTCCCAAGAAGACTCATGGCTGTACTAGCTCAAAATGGTGCTTCCACGGAATATTGAGCAAAGGGTCTGAATATTTATGACCGTGTGATATTTCAGTTTTTCTTTTTTAATAAATTTGCAAAAATTTCTACATTTCTGTTTTGTTTCAGTTAAGATGGCGTGCAGAGTGTACATTAATGAGATAAAAAATTAACTTTTTTGCATTTACCAAATGGCTGCAATGAAACAAAGAGTGAAAAATTTAAAGAGGTCTGAATACCTTCAGAACCCACTGTATATACAGTACAGACCAAAAGTTTGGACACATCTTCTCATTTAAAGATTTTTCTTAAAGAAATCACACTTATTAAACCTGACAGGGCACACCTGTGAAATGAAAACCATTTCCGGTGACTACCTCTTGAAGCTCATCAAGAGAATGCCAAGAGTGAGCAATGCAGTCATCAAAGCAAAAGGTGGCTACTTTGAAGAACCTAGAATATAAGACATATTTTCCGTTGTTTCACACTTTTTTGTTAATTATATAATTCCACATGTGTTAATTCATAGTTTTGATTCCTTCAGTGTGAATGTACAATTTTCATAGTCATGAAAATACAAAAAAATCTTTAAATGAGAAAGTGTGACCAAACTACCTCATTTAAAGATTTTTCTGTATTTTGTGTAGTGTATTTTATGGTTTAGCAGATGTTTCTGCATCCTAAATAAGTCCGGTATATCTTTTTATTAATCCATCGTTTGATCACATCAGTCCTGTGTCTACCCCTGAGGTGCCAGATGGGCAGAACCCCCAAAGTGAACCCATAACTTCATATTAGAGACTTTACTGCTTAATGTTTTCATCTAGAGGTCTAGTGAGTATTTCAAGCACATAGGTGCCTCAATTAATTTTATAATATTGAGATGTGAAAACATAACATTTTAGTGGTAAAAATGTTAAATAGGTAGAAACTGGACCCCACAATTTATTGCACAATTTCTCTCCAGCACAATGATGCCCCATATGTCATGAGAAAATATTGTTACGCCACATACCAGGGCTGAGAAGGAAGATTTTGGAGTGCAGATTTTACTATAATAGTGTCAGGAACACCGCATTGCACTTGCTCACTGAGCCAGTGCGCATGTCCTGATTAAACAAATTGTTCCCAAAGATACCTGTGGAGTGAGGCAGCAGCGGTGAAGATGCGTGCTTCAGACAAACAGGACTTGAAGCACGTGACTGCCAAGGGGCGGAGCCGGCCACAGGTCTCTCAGAGGAAGCAGGAGCAGAGAGAGATTGCTTCAGGCCAGATAGGACCTGAAGCACCTGACTGCTTGGGGTGTGGCCTATGCTCCAAAGAGCTAGCAGCTGAAGGAAAACTCCTAGAAGGGTAACTACGTGACAAAGTTACCAAGGGGCATAGACAGAACGGATAGTCAGGATGTAGCCAAGGAGTCATATACAGAGAGGGCAGTGCAGTACAAGAGGCAGAGGGTAGTCAGGACATAGCCAAGGGGTCATAGTATAAGCGACAGGGAATGGCCCCACAATGAGGCTATAAGAAGCCTCCCAGAATCCCAGAATGAGGCCATCCAGGTTAACCCTAAAACCACCTAATCCCAAAAATTCAGCAGACCATGACAAATAGTGTGTGGCTGACATTTACAGAGCCCCTAAGGTGCCAGAACAGCAGGAAAACCCCAAAAGTTATTATTTTGCAGTGAGTATTTTGTAACATGCACACCACACTGTTTATTCTGGTGAATTGCAAATATGCCAGTTTAAGGCCCATATATGGTGCCCCCATACAGTGTAGTGCCCTTAGATATTTTAGCACCCCCATACATTTTGCTTCTCTAGACAGTCAACCCGCACTTTGTTAATTTGAATCACCCCACTACAATAATGCCAAACGTGGTCGCTTACCTCCGTTTAGGATTTTTATAAATTCTATGCCCTCTGTGCTTCTATTTCACACTGTGTAAATTCACAGGTTTACAAGCCGCAGCATATCAATTATTTGCAGCGGAGGCCCTAGTCCAGTGATGGCTAACCTTGGCACTCCAGCTGTTGTAAAACTACAACTCCCAGCATGCCCTTGCAACCTGCAGCAGTTGAGGCAGTAGTTGAGGCATGCTGGGAGTTGTAGTTCTCCAACAGCTGGAGTGCCAAGGTTCGCCATCACTGCCCTAGTCTCTACTGTGTAGTTTCTCCCATAGCCACTCATTACATGCGGTAAATCTGCATGGTTCAATGAACACATGTCGATTTACCTGTGAGATTATAACGCTGCATTTTGGATGTAGCGGAATTAAGCTGCATACAAAACGCTGCTATATCCTGATCGTGGGCACATAGCCTTAGACACAGAACGAATAATTCAGTTATTGTTTTTATATAAAAGTGATAAGACCAGTTTGTTCGTTGGATTCATTACGATTACAGTGATACCTGATTTATATTTTTTTATGCTTTGATACTTTCACAGACTAAAAATATTTTCCCAAAAAATTGTTTTTGCATCACCATATTCTGAGGGTTGTAACTTTTATATACAGCTCTAGTAAAAATTAAGAGACCACTGCACAGCTTCTCTACATGTCTGACAGCCATTCCTTTCCAGTGTCAGTTGAATTCTAACCAGAGTACACCTCATTCTACTTAATGTGCTTCTGATTAGGTGATCACCTGAACCAAATCTTATTTAACGAAGGAAAGTATAAAAGACACTGCTGTGGTGTTCACGATCCTCTTGCAATAGGACAGGGTGGATGTCAAAACAAGTGCTAGTAATATCCCAAAAGTAATAGGAATGAAAAAATAACTTTTAACCGTGCCAAAGGAGTTGAAAAGAAAAGTCTTGAGTGAGGAAAATAAGGGCTCAATTCTGGCTTCACTAGAAGAGGGATACAGTGAGCGTCATGTTGCCTCCATCCTTAAAATTCTAAGACAGCAGTCCATTACAACAAGGTCAAGCAGCAGACATTGGGGACAACAAAGCTACAGACTCTCCACTGACCGGGATGACTGTCATCTTCTTTGAATGTCACTCAGCAACCACAGGATGACATTAAGTGACCTACAAAAGGAATGGCAAATGGCAGCTGGGGTGAAGTGCACAGCAAGAGCAGTTCGTAACAGGCTCCTAGAAAAAGCCTTACATCAATGAGAAGCAAAAGAGAGCCAGGCTGAAGTTTGCCAAAGACCATAAGGATTGGACCATAGTTTGCCAAAGACCATAAGGATTGGACCATTCTCTGATGAGTCTAATTTTCAGCTTTGCCCAGCGCCTGGTCATCTAATGGTTAGATGGAGACCTGGAGAGGCGTACAAGCCACAATGTCTTGCAACCACTGTGTAATTTGTTGTTGGATTGGTGATGATCTGGGTATGCTTCAGCAAAGCTTGAATTGGGTAGGTTAATCTTTGTGAAGGACGTATGAATCAAGCTGGATACAAGTTTATCGTGGAAAAATAGTTGATTCCTTCTGCTCAGGCAATGTTCCCCAACTCTGAAGACTGTTTTTTCCAGCAGGACAATGCGCCATGCCACATAGCTAGGTCAATCAATGTGTGGATGAAGGGCCACCACATCAAATCCCTGTCATGGCCAGCCCAATCTCCAGTCCTGAACCCCATTGAAAACCTTTGGAATGTAATCAAGAGGAAGATAGATAGTCACAAGCCATAAAACAAAGAAGAAATTCTTAAATTTTTGTACCAGGAGTGGCATAAGGTCACCCAAAAGCAGTGTGAAAGACTGGTAGAAAGCCACCATGGTCACCACCCATCTTGAACAGTTTTCCCCCTCCCATATACTAATGTGCCACAAACAGGAAGTTGATATCACCAACCATTCCCATTTTATTTAGGTGTAGCCATATAAATGGCCCACCCTGTACAATGTATTCAACAGTGTTTTGTGTCCTGATGAAGAGGTCCTGCATGGCCACGAAACACATTGACTCTAAAAACCTGTAATAAATGTTCTAATTTATCATCTGTTGGATACATTGTGTATTCCTTATCAGCAGCCCATGAGCGACATCTCCTTCCAGATTTTACTGTTTGGTAGTGTTGAGCATTCCGATACTGCAAATATTGGGTATCGGCCGATATTCGCGGTATCGGAATTCCGATACTGAGTTACGATACTTTTTGCATACCGACACCGCACAGCATCAGTGACGTCAGAGGGAGTCCCGGCTGACCTGAAGTGAACTGATTAGCCTGGGAAGCAATCAAAAAAGCTTCCCAGCTAATCACTTCCTCTCCTGTCGGCTGGGAGAGGAACTCATTCATTCGGGGGCTTACAGCTGAGCTGCCAGCATTAGCTGCGCAGCTTGCTGTAAGCCAGTCAACCCTTTGTGAAGGATTACAGCGTGGGACCTGACAGAGCACCGGATAGGTAGGAATAATGTTGCTTTATTATTTTATTTTTATTACAGGAGAACAAGGGCTTTGCACGGATTACCTGTAAAATAAAAGATGATCAAAAACTGTGTGATTATTTCATTGAAATGATTTTTAATTAAAGTGTGTGTTTTATTTTTATTTCATACAATAGGAATAATAATTGAGAGTTGAAAACTCTCAATTATTAACCTGGCTTAAAGCCACCTTTCAATAGCAAGGTGGCTTTAACCCATTATTAACCCATTAGCCACCGCTACAGGGCAATGGGAATAGACGAGCTAAGTGCCAGAAAGGGCGCATCTAATTATAGATTTGCCTTTTCTGGGGTGGCTGGGGGCAGATGTTAGTAGCCAGGGGGGCACAAAATAAATGCACCCTCCCTAGGCTATTATTATCTGCCCCCACTCGCTGGCTTTGTCTGTCTGGTTGAGAAAAT
>JARQOD010000004.1:184621455-184749844 GCA_033576555.1 Oophaga sylvatica | reverse complement strand
CGGTAAATCTGCATGGTTCAATGAACACATGTCGATTTACCTGTGAGATTATAACGCTGCATTTTGGATGTAGCGGAATTAAGCTGCATACAAAACGCTGCTATATCCTGATCGTGGGCACATAGCCTTAGACACAGAACGAATAATTCAGTTATTGTTTTTATATAAAAGTGATAAGACCAGTTTGTTCGTTGGATTCATTACGATTACAGTGATACCTGATTTAATTTTTTTATGCTTTGATACTTTCACAGACTAAAAATATTTTCCCAAAAAATTGTTTTTGCATCACCATATTCTGAGGGTTGTAACTTTTATATACAGCTCTAGTAAAAATTAAGAGACCACTGCACAGCTTCTCTACATGTCTGACAGCCATTCCTTTCCAGTGTCAGTTGAATTCTAACCAGAGTACACCTCATTCTACTTAATGTGCTTCTGATTAGGTGATCACCTGAACCAAATCTTATTTAACGAAGGAAAGTATAAAAGACACTGCTGTGGTGTTCACGATCCTCTTGCAATAGGACAGGGTGGATGTCAAAACAAGTGCTAGTAATATCCCAAAAGTAATAGGAATGAAAAAATAACTTTTAACCGTGCCAAAGGAGTTGAAAAGAAAAGTCTTGAGTGAGGAAAATAAGGGCTCAATTCTGGCTTCACTAGAAGAGGGATACAGTGAGCGTCATGTTGCCTCCATCCTTAAAATTCTAAGACAGCAGTCCATTACAACAAGGTCAAGCAGCAGACATTGGGGACAACAAAGCTACAGACTCTCCACTGACCGGGATGACTGTCATCTTCTTTGAATGTCACTCAGCAACCACAGGATGACATTAAGTGACCTACAAAAGGAATGGCAAATGGCAGCTGGGGTGAAGTGCACAGCAAGAGCAGTTCGTAACAGGCTCCTAGAAAAAGCCTTACATCAATGAGAAGCAAAAGAGAGCCAGGCTGAAGTTTGCCAAAGACCATAAGGATTGGACCATAGTTTGCCAAAGACCATAAGGATTGGACCATTCTCTGATGAGTCTAATTTTCAGCTTTGCCAGCGCCTGGTCATCTAATGGTTAGATGGAGACCTGGAGAGGCGTACAAGCCACAATGTCTTGCAACCACTGTGTAATTTGTTGTTGGATTGGTGATGATCTGGGTATGCTTCAGCAAAGCTTGAATTGGGTAGGTTAATCTTTGTGAAGGACGTATGAATCAAGCTGGATACAAGTTTATCGTGGAAAAATAGTTGATTCCTTCTGCTCAGGCAATGTTCCCCAACTCTGAGACTGTTTTTTCCAGCAGGACAATGCGCCATGCCACATAGCTAGGTCAATCAATGTGTGGATGAAGGGCCACCACATCAAATCCCTGTCATGGCCAGCCCAATCTCCAGTCCTGAACCCCATTGAAAACCTTTGGAATGTAATCAAGAGGAAGATAGATAGTCACAAGCCATAAAACAAAGAAGAAATTCTTAAATTTTTGTACCAGGAGTGGCATAAGGTCACCCAAAAGCAGTGTGAAAGACTGGTAGAAAGCCACCATGGTCACCACCCATCTTGAACAGTTTTCCCCCTCCCATATACTAATGTGCCACAAACAGGAAGTTGATATCACCAACCATTCCCATTTTATTTAGGTGTAGCCATATAAATGGCCCACCCTGTACAATGTATTCAACAGTGTTTTGTGTCCTGATGAAGAGGTCCTGCATGGCCACGAAACACATTGACTCTAAAACCTGTAATAAATGTTCTAATTTATCATCTGTTGGATACATTGTGTATTCCTTATCAGCAGCCCATGAGCGACATCTCCTTCCAGATTTTACTGTTTGGTAGTGTTGAGCATTCCGATACTGCAAATATTGGGTATCGGCCGATATTCGCGGTATCGGAATTCCGATACTGAGTTACGATACTTTTTGCATACCGACACCGCACAGCATCAGTGACGTCAGAGGGAGTCCCGGCTGACCTGAAGTGAACTGATTAGCCTGGGAAGCAATCAAAAAAGCTTCCCAGCTAATCACTTCCTCTCCTGTCGGCTGGGAGAGGAACTCATTCATTCGGGGGCTTACAGCTGAGCTGCCAGCATTAGCTGCGCAGCTTGCTGTAAGCCAGTCAACCCTTTGTGAAGGATTACAGCGTGGGACCTGACAGAGCACCGGATAGGTAGGAATAATGTTGCTTTATTATTTTATTTTTATTACAGGAGAACAAGGGCTTTGCACGGATTACCTGTAAAATAAAAGATGATCAAAAACTGTGTGATTATTTCATTGAAATGATTTTTAATTAAAGTGTGTGTTTTATTTTTATTTCATACAATAGGAATAATAATTGAGAGTTGAAAACTCTCAATTATTAACCTGGCTTAAAGCCACCTTTCAATAGCAAGGTGGCTTTAACCCATTATTAACCCATTAGCCACCGCTACAGGGCAATGGGAATAGACGAGCTAAGTGCCAGAAAGGGCGCATCTAATTATAGATTTGCCTTTTCTGGGGTGGCTGGGGGCAGATGTTAGTAGCCAGGGGGCACAAAATAAATGCACCCTCCCTAGGCTATTATTATCTGCCCCCACTCGCTGGCTTTGTCTGTCTGGTTGAGAAAATAGCGCGGGAGCCCACGCATTTTTTTTCAACGAATTTACACCTTTAATTAACCCCTACATGTATGAAATTTTGCACACATACACTCATGTCATTGTTAGTGAAAACCATATATCAAACTACATGAAATGACATGGTTAACTGTATGTGAACCATGTGTCATTTCATGTCGGGTTCTGTAATTTCACAAAAGCCGGCAATTGAATTAGCGGCTATTATACTATGTAGAAGTGTATGAACTGTAAATATATATATATGTGTCACAATGACATGTGTTATGTGGTGTAGTGACCCCTGATGCAGCTAGGGGGCACTGTGTATGGCCCTCGGGATATGCATGGAGGCATGTGATGGATGGACGTTATGTATCACAGAGATGGGTGGCCCTGTGATGGAAGCCTGAGCATGTTTTGTTCAGCAGAACTACTGCTGGGAGTTGTGCTATATATTGGGAGGCTTCCAGGTGACTAGGGGAGCTGGGCGGGTCCAGTCACCTACAAACCCACCCAAGGGGTATGTGTCTGAATACCCAGGATAAAGCCTGTAGGTGTTTGTGTATCAAAAGGACCTGTGATGAGGTCATGATCAGGTGACCTAACCATGTGATCCTGACCTCAGCTGTGGGCGGGGTTACGGGTATGTAACGACGTGTGCTTGGCACCTGTGAGAGAGTGTGTGGGAGTCTGCCAGTGTGGACAGGCTTCCATGTGTTCCATGTGGGACATTACAGAGAGGTCTCTGTGACTGAAGAGTGAGGCTCCAGGCGGGAGCTGAAGCATTGAAGAGTGTATTGTATGTTATCATATGGTTTATGATGCAATAAACCTAAAGACTTTTGCATAAGATCGAGTCTCCTGATTTACCTCTGAAGCAGCCGAGTGAGTAAAACCTTACAATTGGTGGATGGAATGCTTGCAGCGACCCAAGGAGCACATGTTCCAGGACTGGGAATGAGGAATCAGAGGAGGAACGGACGGTCTGTGAAAACCGTGA
The DNA here is from genome assembly GCA_033576555.1 of Oophaga sylvatica. NCBI lineage: Eukaryota > Metazoa > Chordata > Amphibia > Anura > Dendrobatidae > Oophaga > Oophaga sylvatica. The sequence continues at coordinate 184,746,240 of JARQOD010000004.1, read as the reverse complement.
GTGTGACCAGTGGTCACGAATAAACTGTGCATTTATGTTGATGTGGTGCCTCTGAAGATATGAGGTATCTGAAGACGCTGTTAAGCAGTGGTGACAGACAGGAGTCTGTGTTATGTTGACCGGGGTCATTGAAAATTGAAGTAAGCAAAAAAAAAAAAAGCATGCTGAGATGATACCTCAGAGGAGGTGTCCGGAAACCTGCATGGCCAACAGGTAACAGACAGGAGTCTGTGGTGTACTGACAGGTCAGTGAGACTGTTTTTTCCTTTGTGGGATGCCTCTCTGAGAGAGGAGGTGTCCGGAAATCTCTGTGGCCAAGAGTGACAGACAGGAGTCTGTGGTGTGCTGACGGGTCAGTGAGAAAGACTGTATTTTTGTGTTTGCTGGGTACCTCTGAGGCTGAGGTCTCCAGGAACCTGTGTGGCTGACGCCAACAGGGGACGGTCTTGACAACCATGCTAGGCTGGTCGGGATCAGTGAGAAAAATCAGTGAGAAACTATTTTTTTTTTTTGGTGTTTTTTTTCTCTGGAACACGTGTGAAGTGTGTGCTGTGGCTCATCGGAGTCATGAAGGGGACAAGCGGTTGGCTGTGACTCGTGGGGTCACGAAGGTGACAAGCGGCAAGACAGCGCAGCGTGCAGAGACTTATGGTAGCAGGAGCTACAGTGACTTGCAGCAAGAGGTTCTGCAGCAGCAAGAGCTGCAGTGGCAGCAGCGGCTTGTGCGCGGTAGCCGGAGGTGCTGGCGGAAGGTGACAGTACCAGCAGTAGCTGGGGAGGTGCCATAAGGACATCAGAGGTCCAGAGTGGGTGACCTCTTAAAGTGACAGTACCAGCCCCGAGAGACATAAGGGTCTGTGCGGACTGGGGCCTGTAAGAGCCGTGATGTGTACCCCAGTGTTGGGTGGTGTCCCTAGAGGGGGAGGAGTCCCAAAAGGGGGGCGGCAACCCAAAACAGGGATGGTTACCCAAAAGGGGGCGGAGTCCCAAAAGGGGGCGGTATCCCAAATTGGGGTGGCGGGAGGAAAAGAGGTGGCGATGATTAAGCTGAAGGACAGTGGCCAGGTTCAGGGTCCGAACAGCGCATGTCCAGGATGTTGTACTGACTTTCCATCTGACAAGGTGTCAGGGAGCTGTTCTGTAGAAGTCAATGGAGAGGGTGTGATTGGACTTCTGGACTCAGGGAGCCAGGTGACACTGGTGAGCGCCACACTCCCTGTCTATCTGATTCCGGAAGGAAGATGCAAGTCCACTGCGGACATGGAGTCTCTAGGGATTATCCGGTGTCCAGGGTAATCATTGAGACGTCCACTATTATTGCTACCCATGATGTCCCTGTAGTCCCGGACTTACCATACCCTGTAGTAATTGGCCAGGACTTTAAACGGTTTTGGGATTTGTGGGAGGAAAGAGGAGTGCTTGATTGCTCAGAAGGGAGCAAGAATGACCCTAAGGGAGTCTCACCACAGCAGGCTGCTGTAGTGAGTCCTGATGGTGTGATGTGTGAAAAGAAGATAACACCTAATATCGATAGTCTAGAGTTCCAGGTGACCAGAAGAAAGTGTGGGTCAGACCAACTCGGGGACTTGGAGGTGACGAGACGTGTGACCGTGGGAAACGGTTTAGCTCCAGAACAGGGGTCTGACACCTGTCTAGGTGGGGACGTGCTGTTCCAGGATGACAGGGGGAGTGGGAGTGACTCCTATGCAGACTGTGACTCGACCGCAAGGGAAAGCGAGTGCAGTAACGTGGAGCCGAGTAAAAATGGCCGATCTTCCTCTCGCCGCAAGGGCCGTGGAAAGGCGGGACAGGCTACATCCTCTAAGAAGCAAAATGATGAGGAAGAGTCAGGGTCAGGTACCGGTCAGGTGACTGTCCTTAATGAGGAGATAGAGCTGTGTAAAGAAACAGTGAAAGAGGCAGTCGAGCAGGAAAGGGTCCTGAGACGAATGATTGAGCACAAAGTGGAGGAGCTGGAGAAGGAAGTCTCTAAGCTCAGAGATCGTCTGTCAGCGTGTAAGAGTATGAACAAGGCTCTATGGAGAGAGACGGAGGTGCTCAGAGAGGCCCAAGAGAAACATCAGCAGGAGTGTCGCTGCTTGGCAGAAGAGCGAGATGGAGTTCTCCGAGAGCTCAAGATGGAGGAGGAGACTGGTGCCCAGCTCCAGAAATCTCTGGGAGAAGAAATCCAGCAAGGGAAGTGCCATGCAGATGGGCACACAAGGGAGAGTGATGTCTTGGAAAACTGTACTAACGCTCAGGACGAGGAGGTACAACAGTCTGTCCAAGAAGGTGACGGGTCCGTTTTCAAGTGTGTAATAGAGATACCCGAAGACAGGCGAGAAGTGTGTGCCATTGAGGAGGTGCATGAGGCCTTTAGAAAGGCAGTAGAAGCATGCAGTGTGAACTGGGTGCCAGAGATGAAACAGTTAGTCATACTGTCGACTAGGGAAGTCACAATGAAGCGGGTGGCTATCCTGAGGGACATGCACCTACATTGTCTCCGAACAAAGCAAATGATCCTGTTGAGAAATCACGAAGCCACTCGATGTCTGGAGCAAGCAAGAAAGGCTCAAAATCAGCTTGGATTGGTGGAAGACATCGTTCAAGTGCCCAGAGGTCTGGTGAAGAAAGTCATCGGAAGACTTGGGAAAATGATGCAGGAGATGGTGAATAAGTCCGGTGTGACGAGAGTCAGGATTCCGGCTGATGACGAAGTCCAGGTCAGGGTGAAGATGGGATGGTTCCATTCCTCGTTGTCAGATCCAGAGAGAGCCTTGGGAATATCCGGATGCTCCTGGAGTATCGTGTGTCATACTTGAGAGAAGTAGAGCAGCTACGACTGGAGAGGGAGCAGGTCAACAGAGAGCTGCAAGAAATGGAAAGAAGATGGCCGCCACCTTCAATCCGTAGTGTTGAGAGGCGAAGAGCGCCTGATGGAAGAGGTAGAAATAGTGATGCCTCAGTTAGCTCAGTGATGAGTGACCTAAGCAGGAGAACCTGTAGTGGATGAAATGAAAATGACTCAGACCAGACAGGACGTATGGGTGCAAGTGAATTGCGACGCAGTACTGACCGCTGGGGATGCGGGTGGTCTGACAGGGGGGCCTCGTCAGCAACAGATGTGACAGAGTCGGAGGACAGACGCCTACCAAAGAAATTAGTAGCAGGGTCCGACTTAGAGAGACGGTTTGACTGGCAGAGACGACCGAGAAGGATCTCTGGTCGGGTAACAAGTGTTCAACCCCACAAGTTTGAACAGAGGGGGGAGGTATGTGGTGTAGTGACCCCTGATGCAGCTAGGGGCACTGTGTATGGCCCTCGGGATATGCATGGAGGCATGTGATGGATGGACGTTATGTATCACAGAGATGGGTGGCCCTGTGATGGAAGCCTGAGCATGTTTTGTTCAGCAGAACTACTGCTGGGAGTTGTGCTATATATTGGGAGGCTTCCAGGTGACTAGGAGAGCTGGGCGGGTCCAGTCACCTACAAACCCACCCAAGGGGTATGTGTCTGAATACCCAGGATAAAGCCTGTAGGTGTTTGTGTATCAAAAGGACCTGTGATGAGGTCATGATCAGGTGACCTAACCATGTGATCCTGACCTCAGCTGTGGGCGGGGTTACGGGTATGTAACGACGTGTGCTTGGCACCTGTGAGAGAGTGTGTGGGAGTCTGCCAGTGTGGACAGGCTTCCATGTGTTCCATGTGAGACATTACAGAGAGGTCTCTGTGACTGAAGAGTGAGGCTCCAGGCGGGAGCTGAAGCATTGAAGAGTGTATTGTATGTTATCATATGGTTTATGATGCAATAAACCTAAAGACTTTTGCATAAGATCGAGTCTCCTGATTTACCTCTGAAGCAGCCGAGTGAGTAAAACCTTACAGTATATATATATATATATATATATATGTATTCTATGTGTATATATCTAGTGTTTACAAGGAAAGAAATGGTTTATTTTAATTCCGATATTTCTGTCCCTTTGACTTGCATTGGTTTCCGGTATCGGAATCGGCGATATACGAACTTTTTGGGTATCTGTCCGATCCAATCCAATCCGATATTTCCCAATATCGGAAAGTATCGCTCAACACTACTGTTCGGTCCTCCCAGTGACTGATGTCTTTGCAGTAGCTGATATATTTATGCCAGTTACAAATTAATTGTAACAACCACACCAGGTGAGTGGATTCCTTTCTCAGAGTCCTAATTTTTATCAGTTTAGACCCTATTGTGCTTTCTTTTGTTCCAAGTCTCTTATCTGCAACGACCAATCAAAAGCAGAAAATGGAGCTGCATATTTATAACCGCGTAGAAAGTGTCATTAACGTCTTCTGCACCAAAGGAAACCAAATTCATTTAATATGGGACCCAAACACACAGGCTAAATGGAAGTTCTTCAATTCACAATATGCAGAGATCTCTTACTCCCAGATCTCCCAGGTTGACATGAAACTTGCAACAGTACCACAGAGCACTTAATACTATATGAGTTAGTAACCTAAACTAGAAAAAAATTTAAATGTATTTTTGTAGTGCTAGATATCACAGAAATATACACTACACCACAGAATACTGTATGGGTGACAAATTGAATACAGAGAATTTTTAAAAAGCTTTTTTGAAGTGTTTTATAACACTGAAGGGTACTACAGAGCAAATAATACTATATGGATGAGTAATTGAATCCAGAAAAAGTTTTTTATGCTTTTTTGGAGTGTTGTAAATCACAGAAATGTATCACTAAGCGTGTTATAGTCTATTGATCACAATATAGTCAATTTTTGCACCCTCTAAAAAAATCTTGCCACTTGCAGCACCTATATATTTAGTAATGGACTGTGAAGCACTCATCTCTGCCTTGAGCTTTTGTCCTACCACTCTCCCTACTCCTGCAACTGTGCCTAGACTAAATGCACAATGTATCTGATACAAACAGCAAAGCACAATATTAGCACTTAGAAGAGCTGTTAGTATGATGGTTCAGCATCAGCACCAGTATCAACACTAGAGGACTCAGATTTGTTAATCTGTGCACATACAGACCTGGACAAGCACTTTCTCCCTACAATATGAAGTGTCCTTGAGCTGTGCAATGGCATCAGTGAGCAGAGCGTAGTGGCACTTGTTCTGTTATACCCCAGATGTAATACGACCAGCCAATCACAGTAATGCCATTAACAAAATGACTACGGTATTACAGTGACTAGCAGGCAATTCCCGCATGCTTAGTGGCTGTATAACAGATGCCAAACATGCAAAGCGGGGATTTGAATTTTAAATCAAGCAATGCCCAATGCTCGCTAAGTAACAAGCATATACTAGCTCCCAGATATTAGAGTGATATCTGAGTATCACCAAGCATGTTTGCTGATCCATGGTTATCATCTGTTTCTATGAAATCTCTTGGACATTACTAAGACTGCTAATTTGCATGCAGCACATGCAGCATTTTAACTTTATTTTAACTGCTCTATGATTCACAATAGTAGATAAGTTTAAACTAAACTCCACAGGCTCTATATTTTTCTGTCAACATTTTGGAGAGCATGCATGTGCTGACAGATTCCCATTAACTCCTTAGCGGCCCATGAAGGATATATGTATCTTGGAGCATGTCAGGGACTTTGTAGTAGGCTCAGAAGCAGAGCCAGCTTCACACAGGACAGATGCTAGCTATATTATATAGCTTTCATCTGCTGTTAATCTCTTAAATGGTAATTAATTGTTGCAATCGAGCACTGATATTAGTTCGGGCACCCTTTGGCTTCTCTGAGATGTGATCGCATGAAGCCAATGGGTTGATATGACAGCCAAGAGCTGGTAGAAGGATGCTGTCCCCATCAGGTTATTATTTCTGTGACATCCAGCCTGAGGGTGGGCATCATAAAACAGTGATTTTTATTATATACAGCATTACTACTATGTGTGCGTGTTTCAAATCCACAACATAAAATTAGAGATACCTGCGCTAAAAGCCTTCAGAGAAGGACAATCTATGGGAGAAAACAAAAGCTGCAAACTGGTTTGTTGTACACCCTGTCAAACGTGTGCAAACTTAAATAAGATAAACTCAACTAGCCATAAAAAGCTATATACTTTTTCGCTAATATGTCTGTTCCAGGAACACATAGGACCTACAAGTGTGCTAAATTGACAAAAGCTTTATATATACATCAATAGCACAATGGGTATATTTGTAAATGAACACCAACAAAAGGACAATAAAAAAGGGGTAGTACAGTGGGTACGAAAAGTATTCAGACCCCTTTAAATTTTTCATTCTTTTTTCATTGCAGCCATTTGGTACATTTAAAAAAAGCTCATTTTTTTCTCATTAATGTACACTCTGCACCCCATCTTGACTGAAAAAAACAGAAATGTAGAAATTTTTGCAAATATATTAAAAAAGAAAAACTGAAATATCACATGGTCATAAGTATTCAGAGAAGGGATCAGCACAGGTAGAGGAGAGGTCACTGGGGTCGTTCGGTGGTCCAGGCTGGTGCGGTGGTGGGGTGGCTGTGTTCTGTGGGGTGGCTGTGTTCTGTGGGGTGGCTGTGCTCTGTGGGGTGCCAATATACTCACAAATCCGGTGGCAGTCCCAATTCAGCCTTCCTGTGGTGCGGTGGTGGTATCGGGGCAGCAGCGGGGCTCTGTGCAGCGTGGGGGGCTCCGCCGGCATTTCGTTCTAGCTGGAAAGCCCCCCGCAGCTGCGACGCGGTGGCCTCCGGTGGCGGTCTCGATCAGCCTCTGTGGTGCGCTGGTGGTGTCGGGGCAGCAGCGGGGCTCTGTGCTGCATGGGGGGCTCCGCCGGCGTTTAGTCCCAGCCGGAAAGCCCCCCGTAGCTGCGACGCGGTGGCCTCCGGTGGCGGTCTCGATCAGCCTCCGTGGTGCGGTGGTGGTGTCGGGGCAGCAGCGGGGCTCTGGGCTGCGTGGGGGCTCCGCCGGTGTTTAGTCCCAGCCGGAAAGCCCCCCGCAGCTGCGACGCGGTGCCGTCCTGATGTCTTCCGCAAAGATGGCCGCCGCTTGCTGAAGTTCAAATCTCGCCAACGAGATCTCTTCCCGAGATCTCGTCTCGCGAGATCTTGTCCTGAGATCTCGGGAAGAGATCTCGTTAGCGAGATTTGAACTTCAGCAAGCGGCGGCCATCTTTGCGGAGGACATCAAGATAGCACCGCGTCGCAGCTGCGGGGGGCTTTCCGGCTGGGACTAAACGCCGGCGGAGCCCCCCACGCAGCCCAGAGCCCCGCTGCTGCCCCGACACCACCACCGCACCACGGAGGCTGATCGAGACCGCCACCAGAGGCCACCGCGTCGCAGCTGCGGGGGGCTTTCCGGCTGGGACTAAACACCGGCGGAGCCCCCCACGCTGCACAGAGCCCCGCTGCTGCCCCGACACCACCACCAGGGAGGCTGAATTGAGACTGCCATCACTACCGGATTTTTAGGTATGTTGCGACCATAAGACGCACCCCCATTTTCCCCCAAAATTTGGGGGGAAAAAAGTGCGTCTTATGGTCTGCAAAATACGGTAATTGGAAGTTTTGTAAGTTTCAGTTCCATTTGTTTTTAAAGAGGGTTGTAATAGTCTAATTAGCATGACTATATTCTACAATTTCAGAGCTTTCACCTTAACGAATGAGCTTCTTAATAAGACCTGACAGCCATATTAATGAGCTTTAACAAGGATAATATTTGGTTAACTTGTACATTTTGTGAACTATATGTACTGAAAGTAATATGGGCGTGTGTGCTATGAAAGGTTTAACATTAATTCCTGCACTGCACCTTGTTAAGGCTGTGGTTTCTTTGAAGTTCTTGAAAATGACAGAAACTCTTTATGATATACAGCAGCAGAAAATTAATTTAAGATGTCAACTTCTCCAAAATGAGAACTAGCAATTTTAAAAGGGTTCTTTTTGTGGTCTGATGCTATATTTGCCAGAGGAGTGACTTTTCTGTATTACTTTTTTTTCTTAAAAGGGCAATCTGCAATTAATTCAAGCAGAAAAGATTATAGCCAGGTGCAGCTTTTGATGTGACTGCCGTGCTCTTTTGTTAATTGTGTGTCTTAATACTAGTTTGGTACTGGTCATTCTCCAAGCATCCATGGAATTTGTGGCTACAGCAAGTTGGTCTGTCTAGACAAGAAGATCTGGCATTGATGGAATTTATAATAGGTTATTGAAGTTAGGCATCAACATTTAGCGAAATATAGCATTTTTTATTACAAATAAATCATTTTAATTGATCATCCAGTATTCACACAACATTCAATATACAATAATCATATGCATAACTAATACCCTAATAACTGATGTCAGAGGTCAGTGGTAGAGAGAAGCAAATCTTTTGAAATTTGAACTCTGATGACTTTAACCCAAAAATTCGATTTGCAGCAAATTCGGTAGATTTGAGCAAATTAACATACTGAAAAACTTGTAATTGTTCAAAAAATTAAACGGAGGTAGGAGAGAGAGAGAACCTACTGTATATGATCATAAGAGCTTACACTTTAGAAATGAAAAAGATCCCTGCTGACCATAAGACCCTATAATTTATGAATGAGATTGAGAGAACATCCAGCTGACCATAAGAGCTTATAATTAAAGATAGAGAGAGAGCCCGAGGACTCAACTGACCATAACAGTTTACAATTTACAGGCGTAATAGAGGACCCTGCTGACCAAAAGAGCTCACATTTTACAGGAGAGAGAGGACCCCTCTGATCATAACAGCTTACAATCTACAGAAGGGTGACTCTGGAGATGAAAAGTGTCTCTGCTGTATAAAGTGTGCTCTGCTGATCTCAGATGGCCCAGGTACTGACCACCTCTCTATCATATGGTAATCCGTCAAATATCATAGCAGCAGGACATTATGGGTAATTCCACATGGCAATGCAAAATGATGTTTGCCATCTCATTGATGCATCAGAAGTGTAGGAAATGATGCCAGGTAAGTTTTTTTCTTTTTTTTTTTTTTAAAAAAAACCCGAATCATATCTCAAAATGTTTGAATTCACATGAAAGCGCAAGTTTTAGGAAATTCAATAGTGATGATCGAATACATTCAGCAATTTTCGCTACTCGCACGAATAGTACGCTATTCTTGCTATTCATAATTTGCTATTCACCTTGGTATATTCGATTAGCCCAGCCAGCATGTTTGGTGCTTTATTTGCAGCCAATAATAATAATAATAATAATCTTTATTTATATAGCGCCAACATATTCCGCAGCGCTCTACAGTTCAACAGTTTCAAACACAACAGTCAAAAGTGACAACTTTATCAATAGTACTATGATTAAAGCAAATTAAAACAACCCTGCTAGTCAGAGCTTACAATCTACAATGAGGTGGGGGAGATACAAAGTACAGGTGTGTATTTACAGTGATGTATTTACAATGATTGTCCAGCCTTCTTGAGGGAGTGGGGGATAGGTAGAGATAGTGAATGGGCTACACACACACACTTACACATAAAATGACTGATTAGGGAACATGATAGGCTGCTCTGAACAAATGTGTTTTGAGGGAGCGCCTAAAACTGTGCAAGTTGTGGCTGGTCCTAATTTCTTGGGGTAGAACATTCCAGAGGATTGGCGCAACGCGGGAGAAGTCTTGGAGTCGAGAGTGGGAGGTACGGATTAGTGCAGAGGTTAGTCGAAAGTTGATAGACAGAAATGAGGGAGGAGATGTAATGGGGTGCTGCAACGTGGAGAGCTTTGTGGGTGAGAACAAGTATTTTGAATTGGATCTTATAATGAAAGGGCAGCCAGTGTAATGACTGGTGAAGAACGGACGCGTCCGAGTATCGATTAGCCAAATGGACGACCTTGGCTGCTGCATTAAGGATGGACTGGAGATGGAAAAGTCGAGTGAGGGGGAGGCCAATTAATAGAGCATTACAGTAGTCCAGGCGGGAGTGGATCAGGGCAACAGTGAGGGTTTTTGTTGTTTCCATGGTGAGAAAAGGGCGGATTCTAGAGATGTTCTTTAGGTGTAGGTGGCAAGAGCGGGCAAGAGATTGTATATGGGAGGTGAAGGATTGGTGTCAAACATAACACCCAGACAGCATGCCTGCTGCCGGGGTGTTATTATGGTGCCACCCACAAAGAGGGAAATGTCAGATTTAGGGAGGTTGGTAGATGGAGGGAGTACAAGAAGTTCAGTTTTGGAAAGGTTGAGTTTCAGATAGAGAGCGGACATGATGTTGGAGACTGTGGACAGACAGTCACTGGCATTCTGTAGTACAGTGGGGGTAAGGTCAGTGGATGACGTATATAGTTGTGTTAAATCTGCTGATGGTCTGTCCAATTGGGGCCATGTAGTGGGAAATGAAAAGGGGGCCAAGGACTGAGCCCAGAGGTACCCCAACAGTGAGAGAAAGAGGAGATGAAGTGGAGCATGCGAACTAGACACTGAAGAAGCGGTCAGAAAGATAGGAAGAGAAGCAGGAGAGAGCAGTGTCCTTAATGCCTAGTGATTGGAGCCTAGAGAGTAGGAAATGGTGGTCAACAGTGTTGAAAGCTGCAGAAAGGTAGAGAAGAATGAGCAGAGAGTGGTCACCATTATATTTTGCTGTCAGAAGGTCGTTGGTCATTTTGATGAGTGCAGTTTCTGTCTAATGTAGGGGGCAGAAATCTGGACTGCAAAGGGTCTAGCAGGGAGTGAGTGGAGAGGTAACGGGTAAGGTGGGAGTAAACCAGGCGCTCTAAGAGTTTACAGATGAAGGGGAGATTGGAGACTGGTCTGTAGTTGTTTGTTCAGGATGGATTGACAGTAGGTTTCTTTAATAATGGAGTAATGATAGAGTGTTTGAAGGAGGAGGGGAAAATGCCCGAGGAGAGGGAGAGATTAAAGATTGTAGTTAGGTGAGTTGTGACGACTGGAGAGAGAGACTGAAGGAGATGTGAGGGAATGGGGACAGTAGTATATGTAGTCGGACGAGAAGAAGAGAGGAGCCTGGAGGCTTCTTCTGTGATGGGATCAAATGTAGAGAGTGAGCCAGGGGAAATGCAGGGAGGGATGGGAGTCACTGCAGTTGGTGGCTGGGAGTCGATTTCCTGACGGATATTATCTATTTTCTCTATAAAGTGGGAGGACAGTTCATCAGCACAAATGTCTGTGATAGGGGCTTGTGCTTTCAGCCTGAGGAGGGAGTGAAAGGTGTCAAAAAGTTTCTTGGGGTTGTTGGATAGTGAGGAGATCAAGGTAGTGTAGTAAGTATGTTTGGCAAGGTGGAGGGCAGAATTATAGGTTCTTAATATGAATTTGAAATGTATGAAGTCTTCTGGTGTGAGTGTTTTCTTCCGTAAGCGTTCAGCACTCCTAGAGCATCGCTGGAGAATTCGAGTTTGCGATGTGAGCCAGGGCTGTTTTACTCATGAGAGGTTCTGCTCATGAGGGGAGCTGCTTGGTCAAGGGTGCTTTTAAGAGTGTCGTTGTAGTGATGTACAGCCAGATCAGGACAGGAAAAAGAGGAGATTGGGGACAATGATGAGTGTAGGGAGTCTAAAAGTGTATGAGAGTTAATGATGGCTTGTAGATTTCTGAATGTGTGGTAGGCAGTAGTGTGCTGGCATGGTAGAGGAATTGTGAGCTTGAACGAGAGAATGTTGTGGTCAGAGAGGGGAAGCGGTGAGTTATCTAGTTAGGAGATTGAACAGAGCCAGACAAAGACCAGGTCAAGGGTGTTACAGGCTTTGTGTGTTTCAGAGGTTGATAGCTGTGAGAGGCCAAGAGAAGTGGCTAGTAATAGAAGCTGGGATGCAGCTCTGGACTTGGAGCTGCTAATGGGGATGTTGAAGTCTCCCAGGATAAGGGTTTGGAGTTCTGAGGACATGAAGTGCGGCAGCCAGGCAGAGAAATGGTCAAGGAAGTGGGTGGATGAGCCTGGGGGCCAATATATGACTGCTACTCTGAGGGAGGGGGGACGGAAAAGCCTGATGGTGTGTGTTACGGCTGGCGGAACGCACAAAATAAATATAAATAGTAGATGCGTTCGCAGCCCGGGGTCCACCATGCAGGCAGAGCCTGCTGCTAGTAAGATGGCAGAAGGAGCGAACTCTGTTATCCCGCAGAGTCACAGAAATAAACGCCGTAGCGCAATATGGTGAAATGTGCGAACTCTGTTATTCCACAGAGGCACTAAACTTAAATGCTGTGGCGCTATATGGCGGTATAAGCGAACTCTGTTACTTCACAGAGTCGCTGGTATAAACACTGTATGGCACGATAAGGCGGTATAAGCGAACTCTGTTGCTTCACAGAGTCGCGACATAAACGCTGTGTCCTGCAAAGCGCTCAGGAGCACAGAGGTAACTGCTGAGCAGATAGCAGTCAGTAATAATGTAGTCAACAATGCACACAGCAAAATCCTCACCGGAGGTGCCGATATACTAGGGGCTTATTTCAGCCAGAGCCCTGAACCCATGCACACAAACTCCTCACCGGAGATGGCGGTATTCTAGGGGCTTATTTCAGCCGGGTCCCTAAACACATGCATAAGACCACACTGGCGCAAAGCACATAACAGAATTAATACTAGCGCATGGCTGTGCGGTCATGCAAGCTTTTTATAGCAGCAACAACTGCAGGACCTTCCAGAAAGGACCAATGGAAGCCTGCCCCAGAACTTGAACAGCTTCAGGACCTTCCTGTAGGACCAATGGGAGTTGCTGCAGTGCCAGAGCATGTGACCCCTAATCTCCAATGGGAGATCTTACCCTGGGCATGCTCAGAAGGAAACACACAGGACTTAGTCCCAGATACGTCTGCTCGCCACTGACCTGCACTGGTTATAATAGCAGGACCTGGAGAGGCAGCAGTCATCCTCTGCACAGTATTAGACTGGGCGAGACGCTGGGACCAACGTCTCTGCTGAGCAGACTCCACTGCGGCCGGAGATGGTTGGGGGACCGCAACGGGACTGGCTCGAGATTCCCCTTGTGCAGCAGTGGGAAATCGATCACTAACAGTGTGGACTTCAAAAGAAGGGAATGAGAGTGATGGAGCTGGGGGGATGATCTGCAAAGTGCATTGTGGGGACAAGAGTATACCGACTCCACCTCCAAGTCTGTTTGTGGGTCTCAGGGAATGGGAGAATTGTAAGCCACCATGGTAAATGGCAGCAGGGGAGACAGTGTCAGAATCCTGAATCCAGGTTTCAGTGAGGGACAGCAGATGAAGAGAGTTGTTCAGAAAGTAGTTGTGCTGGAAAGGAAGTTTGTTACATACAGACCGTGGATTCCAGAGGGCACAATTAAAAGAAGGAGATGAAGGTGTGCAACTAATATTAATAAGGTTAGTAAGGTTTTGATGTGAGGTAGGGTAGGGGTTGAGGTTGGGGGATGGTGGACCAGGATTAGGGGAGATGTCCCCTAAAATTAGTAGGAGTAGGAAGATAAAGAGCAAGTAGCTACTGGAATTGTAAGAAGTTTTTTTGTGCGATGTGTTTGGGCAAGATGGGTGAGATTTTTCAGGAAGGTGAGAAGTGCATGGGAGCTGTACATGGGAGAGGAAAGTATAGAGGGACTGATGTGTATGAGTCATGATGGAGGAGGGATGGGGCGGTGAATGTGGATGACAAGGGAACACAGGAGGATAGAAATAAAGCATATGGCTAAATGGGAGAGCAAAGTGTGGGTTATGTGACTCCTGCCGACTATTTGCCATGGAATAACTGCTTTTTCTTGATGCTTAGCTTCTGTGATGCTTTGCTGAATGAGATGCGCTTGCAAGCACCCCACAATGTGTGCACCCCTTAGAATGCTACTAAATATATAGGCCACACTACAGGATCAGGAGAGAGGGATTCTGGGAGCTGGTTTGGGATAATTTGGCAGCTGGGGCCAGCACACCAGGGGGTGGTTAGATGATCAAAGGCACTACACCTAGCTACATCTATATGCTATAGCACCTTCCACCTGATAACATCTAGACAGACCCAAATCATGGATATAAAGCAGTAAGTATTAAATGCTGTGTAACAAATTAATTATACCAAAGATTTAGCAGGCACATTAAAATATGTTACTACATGGTAAAGCAGCAGATGACAGGCAGCAAGCAGTAGTATGTAGATGTACCATTAGAATATATTGCAGCACATGAGGCAGCAGACAGGAGTATGGAGTTGTACCATTAGAATATATTGCAGCACATGAGACAGTAGACAGGAGTATGGAGTTGTACCTGTGTGAAAAGAGAAGATGGATGTTAATTCTTTGCCATGGAATAACTGCTTTTTCTTGATGCTTAGCATCTGTGATGCTTTGCTGGATGGGATGAACATGCTGGGCTTGCTTGCCAGTCATAGTAATGCCGTAGCCATTTTTGTTGTGTCATTACTGTGATTGGCTGGCCTTCCAGCACCATAGGAGGATATGTAAGCCCTGCCGGTGACATTATGCGCACATTGCATGTGGAAATAGCGTAGGGAGAGTGAAAGCAGAGTTTAGGGAGAGTTTCTGAGTTCAAAAAGCTATTTTAAGGGCTACTTAGAGTGGAGATTAGTTCTCTGTTAGGTCGAGATAGTATAGAGAGAGATTTAACACCAGTTAAAGGCAGGCAGGGTGTTAAATTGCAAGTACATGCTGCAGATTTCTGCTAGGTTGCATTGTGTATAGTGTAGGAACAGATTTTGGGAGTAGGGAGAGAGAGGCAGGGTTTCATATCCATTACCATAATATACAAAAAAGCTCTTTTTAGAGCTAAATAATATTCATCAGTAAGAGCATATACTATACCGCTTTTTTTTACAGCTAAATAATATTCCTTAGTACCAGCATCTACTAAACCGCTGTTTTACAGCTAAATAATATTCCTCAGTACCAGCATATACTAAATATCTTTTTTTAAAGCTAAACAATATTCCTTGCCTATTGCTGAAATAGCGTATATTTATTTAGCAGTTGTGCGACTGGCATAAAGCCTGCTCATATACGCAAGCGTCACTATTTACCAGTAATTTACCTGAGTCTGCTGTTGGCATATGCAATAAAGGCGATATAAAAAAATACTCTGCTATTGGTTAAATAATTTATCCAGCAGTTGTGCGACTGGCGCAAAGCCTGCTGAGATATGCAAATGTCGGTATTTACCAGTAATTTAGCTGAGTTTGCTGTTGTAATGTGTAATAAGGACGATATTAAAAAAATTACTCTGCTATTGGTTAAAGAGCGTATATTTATCTAGCAGTTGTACGACTGGCATAAAGTCTGCTGACATAAGCAAACATCACTATTTATTAGTAATTTACCTGAGTCTGCTGTTATTGTGTCTAATAAAGGTGATATTAAAAAAAAATTGCTATGCTATTGATGAAATAGCGTGCATTTATCAGCTGTGTGACTGGCGCAAAGCCTGTTGACATACGCAAAGTCACTATTTAACTGTAATTTTCCAGAGTCTGCTGTTGGTGTCATGCTCACTCCCTGACTGGTGGGCATGAGCCAGGGGGTTGTGGCCCCATTGTACCACATACCAGACTACTCTGGAAGGGGTGTGACTAGGACAGCTGCCTTGGTCTTCACTGGAGCCTCTGATGGTGAGGTCAGGCTTGTGCTGCAGGCAGCTGCCAGGTGCCACTCCAGGGTGGTGTATGGCTGTGGCTGCTGATGCCACTTGGGGAGACAGTGGCACGGATGAGTTACAGGGCAGGCAGGCACGGATGAGACACAGGGCTGGCAGGCACGGATGAGACATGGGGATGGCAGGCATGGATGAGACACAGGGCTGGCAGGCACGGATGAGACACAGGGCTGGCAGGGACGGATGAGACACAGGGCTGGCAGTCACAGATGAGACACAGGGCTGGCAGGCACGGATGAGACACAGGGCTGGCAGGCACGGATGAGACACATGGCTGGCAGCAGGGGTGAACCTAGCATCTCTGCTGCCTGAGGCGAACTGCAAAACGGCGCCCTCCCCATTGTAAAATCAGTACAAATAAATCTGGTTTACTCTTACTAGCCTAATGTGACGCACATGTGAAATACATAAACTTTTAGGGTATGTGCAGACGTTGCAGAATCTGCTGTGGAATTTTCCTAAATCCGCAGGTAAAATGACCTGCGTTTTACCTGCGGATTTAGTGCGGATTTGCTACGGTTTTTGTGCGGACTTCCCCTGCGTTTTGAGACCTGCGGATTCCTATTTAGAGCAGGTCTCAAAACTCTGCGGAACTGCACAAAAGAAGTGACATGCTGCGGATTTAAATCCGCACCAAATCCGCGCGGAAAAATCCGCAGTATGTGCACTGCGTTTCTTTATTTCCATTGAATATAATGGTACTGTACATCACTTGCAGTTCTGCTGCGGATCTGCAGCGGCAAATCCGCTGCGAATTCGCAGCAGATTCCGCAACGTGTGCACAGACCCTTAAATAGAAATATGTTTGAAACATCGATTTTTATATTTGTTAAAGTTCTCTATAAGTAGTACACCTTGTAAACACATGGCTCCACTCCGTAAACCTTGCACACATACGGCTTTGCACCATACACACGCGGCTCTGCTCCGTACACACACGGCACAAGCACGGAGCCCTGTGTGTACGGAGCTGAGCGGCTCCGCTCCGTACACCTCGTACACACATGGCTCCGCTCCGTACACCTCGTACACACACGGCTCCACTCCGTACACCTCGTACACACACGGCTCCGCTCCGTACACTTCGTACACACACGGCTCCGCTGCGTACACTTTGTACACACACGGCTCCGCTCCGTACATCTCATACACACATGGCTCCGCTCCGTACACCTCGTACACACACAGCTCCACTCCGTACACCTCGTACACACACGGCTCCGCTCCGTACACTTCGTACACACACGGCTCCGCTCCGTACACTTCGTACACACACGGCTCCACTCCGTACACCTCGTACACACACAGCTCTGCTACATCCACACTGTAAACCCCTCCTGATCCCACACATAAACTTACCTTCATCCAGCACCATGATGACCAGAACAGCAGAGTCCTGCATGCAGAGAGCCTGACCATGTGACCCCTAACTAATCCCCCTCCTGTGACCTCATCACAGGTCCTGCTCGCACATAACAGGACAGCACAGCAACGGGACTCCTGGATACGAGAAGCTAAAGTGGAAAGGTGGGAGGGTGAGGAAGGGGGTGCATGGGGGGCGTGGCTGCTTCTCACTGCGGGACATATAGCACAGTGCGCAAGAGTGTAAGACTCAGCAGGGATTAATGAGAGCTGGCACCACACCACGTGTTCTGAGTTGTGCTCTGCCACCCCCTAGCTGCCGCCTGAGACAGAAGGCTCAACTCGCCTCATTATAGGTGCGCCACTGGCTGGCAGGCACGGATGAGACACAGGGCTGGCAGGCACAGATGAGACACGGGGCTGGCAGGCACGGATGAAACACAGAGTTGGCAGGCAGGGATGAGACACAGGGTTGGCAAGCACAGATACTGACTGGAAGGTATGGTGTATGGAGGAACAGATAGAGACCTTTTCACACAGGAGGAGAACTACAAGGCTGCGGAGAAGGACTGTAGATCAGCAAGAGGTTCTACAGCGGCAGGAGCAAAGCAAAGCGGAACCACAAGGTATGCGGAGAGAAGCTGCAGCAGGAGGTTCTGCAGGTGCAGGAGTGAAACAGAGCAGAACCGCAAGATATGCGGAGAGGAGTTGCAGCAAGAGGTTCTGCAGCTGCGGGAGCAGAACAAAGCGGAACTACAAGGTATGCGGAGAGAAGCTGCAGCAAGAGGTTCTGCAGCTGCGAGGAGGAAAGCAGAACGGAACCGCAAGATATGCGGAGAGAAGTCTGCAGCAAGAAGTTCTGTAGCTGCAGGAGTGAAACAGAGCAGAACTGCAAAAGTGCAGACAAGAGGCAGAGAGAGATACAGAGAGACCACAAGGCAAGACACAGCAGGGAAGAAACCACAGACAAGGAGACTAAGAGACAGAGGTAGGACAGAGTTCAACCAAGGTAATGACACGAGACAAGGTACAGGGACAAAGACACAGGGACCAGGATATTCTGCCTCCTGGAGGGCGTACAAACAGGTACAAGACAAGATCAGGAACAAAAGCACAAAGACCAGGATATTCTGCCTCATGGAGGGCAGAGAAACAGGTACAAGGCAAAGCTAGGAGTGAAGCCTCCAAGATGGAGGAACACAAAGCAAGACCTGGCAGCTCAGTAGCTATACACTAACTGTATTAAAACAGTGCACAGGTAAGATCCACAGGGTGGAGCTGCCCTAAATACTAGAGGGCTAATGGTAATTGGTCAGTCAGGTGCACCATGACTCCATAAGAACCAGAGTGTTCTGGGCACCCCCCTATGTACACAGCCAGGAGACATGCAGAGAGCAGATAGAAAGCAAGGAGTACAGAGCCTGGAGCTGGCAGCAGACCGAAATCACAGCATGACCTGGAGCAGTGAGCAAGTAGGTGTGTGAGGGATAGGAGGCCATGCAGTGATGTTAGCAGGATTGTTACGGTTGCCGTGTGTAATAAAGGCGATAGCTAAAAAAAATTACCCACACATTGATAGATACAGGGAATTTGTACATAGCACTTCTGTGAGGGTACTTGTGACAAATAAAGCCAGGAAATTTTTTTTCATAACACATTCAATATGGGAAAGGGTGACATTAAGGATTGGAGAGGTGGATGTGGTGGTGCCCGCAAAGGCCATGTGACAGATCAGAAGGTGACTTTATCTCGTTCTAGCTTCCTGTCAAAAGTCGGTCAAACCCAGACTAGTGTGAGGATGTTGTAGGTTGGATGGCAGACAAAGGCTCCAGTGTGATGACAAGCAGCACCACTAAGTCTTTCACATGGTCCAGACTCAGAAGCCAAGAGGCTGGACTTCGCAATCATCAACCTGGTCCTCCTTCCTCCCAAATCAAGAGTCCGAGGAGACAAATGATTAGAGATAAGCGAATATTTAAATTTTTGGTTCGAATCACGAACGCCGAATTTGCAATATTTGCCAAATAATTTGTCGAATATTTGCTGAACATAAACGAACGCCATTCATCTAAATGGAAGGCAAAAAACAAACGGATGCACAACACCTTATAATGGCCCCAAATGCTGCCAAAAAACATCAAATGACGGACAGACACCAAGAAGGGGACCTCAATTCACCCACAGTACAAATTTTAGCATGGCACTGCAGCAATCAGCCAGGCATGAGGTATCGGGGTGTGGGACAGCATTTACAGCATTCAATTGAATATCACAGTAATACCAGGTGGGAGAGGGAGCGGTGTAGGCCTCCTTTGCTGTTAGCCCTGATACCACATGCAACATCTCTACCTGCTTTCATGCTCAGCCACACTCAGGTGGCACAAATATACATTTTGTAGACTACCTTTGTTAGAAAAATTTAAGGATAGTAACACGGGTAGTTGAGTCCAAGGGAGTGGAGGCCTGATGGTCTCGGACGCCTACTTCTACAGGTAACATTCATGAAGGAGACCCAACTAGGAATGTTCACATTTCCAAAAATTATTGGCAGACAATACCAAAGTGGCATCAATTTCACCATAGTAGAAATAGTATGATAGGGACCAACAGGTCTTCCACTACATCCAATCTAGCAGATGGACACCCAACCTGGAGTTTTCACATTTTAAAAAATGAGGGCCTGACACCACCGAAGTGGAATAACTGTCATGAGAATAGATATAATATAATTGGGAGCCGTCTATATCTACTAAAAGAAAGGCAGCATTTCCATGGCCAAAAGATTGCAGCTGATGGAGTTCAACCTCTTAGTTTTGTCATGCGTAGGAGGAAACAATCATTTATGTGACCACAACTGCGGAACCATGAGCTGGCTGCATTGCTGAGAGAGGGCGGAGTTCGATGAACTGGACAAACTGCTAGACCGTGGGAGAGGTGCAGGCGGAAATGTTACCGTGGATTGAGAAACTTGAGATGTGCTCGTTTTCTGAGATCGGTCAAAAACAGCAGGCATGTCGGCTTCGGTTACAGCTCACGGCGTGTTCTCAGTCAGCATTATCGAAGCGGGTAAAGAACCCGAAGTTCTGCAATCGAAGACCTGCGTCTCAATAATTGGCATGGTAACAGAGGAGGAGGAAGAAGAAGCAGCAGATGCGATTGATGGGGTGGATGATGGTTGTTGAGGTCCATTGGTCCGCATTTTTGTGTAGTGGGATTCCCACAGTAAAGCATGTTGATTGAGCATGTGAAGGTTCATACATGCAGTAGTCAAATTATTGCACTTTTTACCTCGACTTTTTTTTTGGAAAGTTGGCAGATTATGTGAGTTGGCTCATCATTTGGAGAATCACAAAAGGTCCAGGCTAGGCAACCCTTGCCACCCCTGCAAGCTGCAGACCAATGGACGCTTCTAGTCACAGACACAGTTGTTTCTGAGGATGCATTGATTGTCGTGGCTGCATCACTACATGACTGTGACATACGGTGCAACGTAACCTCCTCGTCTTCCTCCTCAGATGACCAACTCACCTGTGTGCCTCTATGTTCATGCCAGCTGGGATCTAACAGCTCATGATCATTATCCTCTGTGTTATCACATTCCTTGCCCAGGGAATCACCCTCCTCCTCTTCCTATCCTAACAGCACAGTACAGTCCGAGTGAGCCTCAGATATCTGAGTCTCATCAGGATCACCTCCCCCCAGGGGTTAATGGCTGATGATGAGGGTCAGGATGCTGTTCAGACCCTACTTCACCCTGCCCCTGATCCATGCTAAAACAATTTTTGTCATTGGTGAAGATTTCCTCCTCTTAACTGTGAAGCTTTTGAGTACACTTCTAAAGACCATGGCATAGAATGTGTGAACATTTCTTCAGAGTCACCCATCTGTGATTCCATACAATTAGTGTATGGTTGGAGAGTTGGGATGGGAGGGAAGCAAGGGGAATTTGGGTGCCACCTCTTCGGACTGTATTGGGTGTGATGGTAAGGTGGAGGAAGAGGAGGAGAGGCCATTTGTAGCTGCGCTTGCCATCCACTCGATCATATGCTCTTTCTGGGTCTCATCAAAAAGGAGAACAGCTATGTGTCTACCAAAGAATGGTAATGGAGTAGCCCATCTGGGACACCCGCCAGGGCGTGGGTTACTCGGTACCTGGCCACTGTCTTAAAGGGATGTGTCATGGTAGCAGTGACATGGTCCGTAGCCCTTAGCGTCCATGTAAAATAGGAGTTGAAGAGGAATAAAGTCTATTTGTAGATAAGTTTGTGACACCACCTATGGTTTCCGGTCAGTGGTGACCAGCGCTGCAGTGCAGATCCTCTGGGACTGGTGGTGTGATGCAGCAGAGTTGGAATAGCTCTCCACAGGCAGAGCTTGTTGTCCCAGGGCAGATGTACTTTATAGAAGGTGATGGTGTTGGTAGATGTAGCAGTGCTGAATGAGTGCTGCAGGAAGAACTTGAGAAGACACAGTCAGATGCAGTTTCCAAAGCTTTACTCACAATTCTGGTGCACACAGATGCCCACTTGGTGCCACGTCCTCCAGGTGAGGGATCTAGTCAACTTCTAGGCAGATGGAGAACACTTTTCCAGAACTCCCTGTCAGTATATGTCTACCCTGCTCGTCTCACTGTGCTGATTTCCACTCCTCTATCTTCCCAGCACCACACAATCAGTGTCCCAGGCCAGTAGCTGCGAATCCTGTCGGATAACGTGCCCAAAGCGTTTCCTTGATCCTTTCTAGCTGCCTTTCCAGAGAAGATAATTGTGGTTGTTGGCTGTGACTCCTAAAGTTGCCACAGCTGTCGGCTTGCTAGCTGAGTACTGTTGTACGCTCCACTAGTCTAGGGGTCGAGACCCTTCTGCGACCTGGATTTTCCCCCAGCTGACGTCTGTCAGCCTGGAACGAGCCCCACGGGTAACACTTGTCCTGCCCGTGCCTCTGAGAAATCCCTTCCTCCTTCAGGGAGCTTCCTTCAGTTTTTCTGTCTGCTCAGCAGCTCCTCCAGACTAGGAGCCTGCTGCATGGTTCTATCTCTTCCCGCCTTCCCCAATGGGAAGGTTGCCTATGCAAGTCTTTCCCCTTCTTCCCCTATGGGAAGACTCTCTCTCACCTCCCTATATTCTCATGCTCTAACCCTCAAGCTCCACCCATGATCTAACACCCTTTCCTAGCCAGCAGTATTGAGAGTGGAACTGCTGCTAGTGTGTGTGATGGATGTAGTGTTGTGTCAGAGCCAGGTTAGGTGTCCCCATCTTACCTGAAAGATGGGATACCACACCTCTGGTTGAGATGAAGTACCTCTGTCGCGACTGGACCCTCAGGGCCACCACACATCCTGTAACCAAAGTTGTCAGTTGTCTTTGAAAAGCATGTGAAGTTAGTTCACTAGTGCTTTCACAAACATTACCACCTACCCCAAGTACACCTTGACCACCAAGACTAATTCCCCTTCCACCACGGCCTCGCTTTTTCCCAGTCATGTTGCTCAGATAGTGTGGTAGGAGCACAGTATTTGCAACAAAAAATTGGATTTTAAAATCTGCACCACCTCTGCCATCAGATAAATTTCAGCAACAGTAAATTCAAAGTTGAAATTTGGCGAGTTGTATCATGTTAGTCACAGAAAAAAGAATTGTTTGAGTGGATGAGGCCTGTATGACAAACGAAGTTATGCTACAAACAATTTTAAAAGTCAGGTCCCTTACTGTATGATGTTAAGAATAGAAGAATTCAGGCAGTCTTAAAATTGATATGCCATGGAGATCGCAGTCATACAGCTGAAGAGTTGTGGACAGCTCTCCAGGCTGAATTTGATCAATGGATGCATCCAGGGAAGACCGTGGCCGTGTCTGATAATTGTGCGAACCTGGTGGCGGCCCTATGGCGAGGCAAGCTCACACATGTGCCTTTCATGGCTCACATCCTCAACCTAGTGGTTCAGCGATTTCTCAGCCATTATCCTGGCCTGGGAGAGCTGCTCCAAAAAGCACGTAAGCTGTGTGCTCATTAACGCCATTTGCACCCCTCTGCTCATCGACTTGCATCGATACAGAGGTCTTTGCCCATGCCAGTTAACAGGTTGATATGCGATGTGCTGACATGATGTAATTCCACTCTGCACATGTTGCAGTGACTGTGGCAGCAGCAACGAGCCCTGACACAGGATATCATGTCATATAGCCTGGGCTAACACAGTATGGACGTGGCACTTATTACGTTTACAGAGTGGACACAGATTAAGGACCTCTGCACCCTTTTGTTTTCAAATGGCTACTAAGATGGTTAGTGCTGATGAAGCTGTCATCAGCTTCACTATCCTGGTCATCTATATGCTGTAGCAGACTTTGAATATCCTGCAGGAAGAGATGGTGGTCCCAGAAGAAGAGGAGGAAGCAGAGGAGGCTGCGGAAGGGATAACATTGTCTCTAAGTTCAAGACTGTAGTCACACAGGCAGGTGCCAAGGGATGGTGGATTACTGCGATCGAGGTGAGCTGGTGATAACAGACAAACTGTTATCGAAGGTACAAGATCCAAGGAACAAATGGAGGAGGAAGAGGATAATCCTCCCCTCTCTGATGTTCATGGTTGGTGGGAGGAGACTGAGGAAATGAGACTCATTGTTACCAAGCCACCAGCACAGCATGGGCTTGGACCTCATGGTAGAGTTCGACATATGAGTACCTTCTTACTGCACTGCAACATTATCCCCGTATAGTTATGATTAATAATAATGATGACTACTGGGTTGCCACTTTATTATTTGCACATTATATAACCAAATTTTGCCAGATGATTCCCCAAGACAGATGATTTTCCCCAAGACAGCAGTGAAGCAAACAGTTGGCATCGTAGCTCTGTACTTCCAACCTCTGACCCGTCAATTCGTCAAAGTCAAAAGATTAGCAGCAGCAGCAGTGGTGGAAGTGGAAGAAGCAATTTCTGTGAGTCCTTTGACACATTTTTTAAACCAACTCGTGCACCAGCACAACAGAGTTCATGTCTTACACGTGGTGAACGAATGGAGATGATGATGTAGGAGTATCTAGAATGAAATATCAATACAATCAGGGAGGGTTTGGACCCTTTCACATTTTGGTCATCCAAAATGCATGAGTGGCCTGAGCTTTCCTCACATGCCTTGGAGGTTTTATCATGCCCGGCAGCCAGCGTTCTCTCAGAACGTGTCTTCAGTGCTGCTGGTGGTGTCCTGATGGATAAGCGGATCCTGCTGTCCCCTGAAAGTGTAGACCGCCTAACTTTCATTAAGATGAACAAGTCATGGATCTCCAAGGACTTTTGCACCACAATCACAGATTGTAAAGACAAGGTGATATTGCATTTTTTAGCGTGATGTATTATTTTCTCATAACTGCACTCTGTGATTTCTTTAGTGTCGCTTCTGTGGCTGCTGCTGCTGCTGCTGCTGATGTTATTACAAATTTGTGGAAATGTGAACAGTCATGGTTGGTCTACATCTGCTAGGTTAGCTGTAGTGGAAGATGTGTCGGTCCCAATTATACTATTTCTATTCTCGCAACAGTTATTCCACTTTGGTGGTGTCAGGCCCTCATTTTTTAAAATGTGAACACTCCTGGTTGGGTGTCCATCTGCTGGATTAGGTGTAGTGAAAGTCCTGTCGGTCCCTTTAGGGTGAGTTTCCATGGTCAGGAAACGCTGCGTGTTTGGCGCTGTGCGCTGGCGCA
Organism: Oophaga sylvatica; assembly: GCA_033576555.1. Lineage (NCBI taxonomy): Eukaryota > Metazoa > Chordata > Amphibia > Anura > Dendrobatidae > Oophaga > Oophaga sylvatica. Next base: position 184,721,564 of record JARQOD010000004.1, on the reverse strand, counting down.
GCGCCAAACACGCAGCGTCCAGATGTTACAGCATAGTGGAGGGGATTTCAAGAAATCCCGTCTCCACTATGTGTAACAATACGCAGGTGGCAGACCTGCGTAAACGGACATGCGGCGCTATGTAGCCCTGCGCTCTTTCCGGAGGTGTTCCGGAGGTGTCCTGAACACCTCCGGAAAGATCGCGCGTCATAAAGGGGGCGGGGCTTAGACGGAGCGGAATTTCCGCTCCGTCCAAAGCGCTGTGGTTCCGGACCGTGGAACCACAGCCTTAAACTATTTCTAATGCGGTGAAATTGATGCCACTTCTGTGGTGTCTGCCAATATTTTTGGAAACCTGAACACTGCTGGTTAGGTGTCCATCTGCTGGTTTGGGTGTAGTGGAAGATCTGTCGGTCCCTATTATACTATTTATACTGTGGTGAAATTGATGCCATTTCTGTGGTGTAAGGCCCTCATTGCTTGAAATGTGAACACTCTTGGTTGTGTGTCCATCTGCTGGATTGGGTGTAGTGGAAGATCTGTTGGTCCCTATTATACTATTTATACTGTGGTGAAATTGATGCCACTTCTGTGGTATAATACCCTTATTTCTTTAAATGTGAACACTCCTTGTCGGGTGTCCATCTGCTGGATTGGGTGTAGTGGAAGAACTGTCAGTCCCTATTATACTATTTCTACTGTGGTGAAATTGATGCCACTTCTGTGGTGTCTGCCAATAATTTTTGGAAATGTGAACACTCCTGGTTGGGTGTCCATCTGCTGGATTGGGTGTAGTGGAAGAACTGTCGGTCCCTATTATTCTATTTCTACTGTGTTGAAATTGATGCCACTTCTGTGGTGTCTGCCAATAATTTTTGGAAATGTGAACACTTCTGGTTGGGTGTCCATCTGCTGGATTGGATGTAGTGGAAGACCTGTCAATCCCTATTATCCATTTCTACTGTGGTGAAATTGATGCAACTTCTGTGGTGTAAGGCCCTCATTTCTTTAAATGTGAACACTTCTTGTTGAGAGTCCATCTGCTGCATTGGGTGTAGTGAAAGACCTGTCGATCCCTTTTATACTATTTCTACTGTGGTGAAGTTGATGCCACTTTTGTGATGTTTGCCAATAATTTTTGGAAATGTGAAGACTCCTGATTTGATCTCCTTCATGCATGTTGCCTGTAGAAGTAGGCCTCCGAGACCATCAGGCCTCCACTTCCTTGAACTCCACTACCCATGTTACTATCCTTGCATTTTTCTGACAATGGTAGTCTGCAAAACTAATATTTGTGCCACCTGAGTGTGGCTCAGCATGAAAGCTGGTAGAGGTGCTGCATGTGGTATCAGGGCTCCCAGCAAAGGGACCCTGCAGGGATTCCTTACTCAACTCATCTTACTGTGATGTTCAATTGAAAGCATTAAGGCTAAGTTCACACGTTGCGGAATTGCCGCGGAAATTTCCGCGGCAATCCCGCACTTCTCCCGCAGGAAATACGCACGTTTTTTGTGTGCTGATTCCCGCCAGAATAATAGCGTTTTGCAAGCGTAATTAGCTTGCAGAATGCTAGCGTTTTCCTAGCGATCTGTAGCATCGCTTGGAAAACTGATTGACAGGTTGGTCACACGAGTCAAACATAGTGTTTGACAAGTGTGACCAACTTTTTACTATTGATGCCGCCTATGTCGCATCAATAGTAAAAAGATCTAATGTAAAAATAATAAATAATGATATTCTCACCTTCCGGCGGCCCCCGCAGCCTTCCCGCCTTCAGCGACGCTCCCGGCAACTCCGGTCCCAAGGATGCTTTGCGGCAAATCACACCGATGACGTACATCTCGCGAGACCGCTATGCCATCTGGGTGATTCTTGCAAAGGACTCTTGGGACCGGAAGTTGCCGGGAGCGTCGCTGAAGGCGGGAAGGCTGCGGGGGCCGCGGGAAGGCTGCGGGGGCCGCCGGAAGGTGAGAATATCATTATTTTTTATTTTAATTATTGTTTTACCAGGGATATGGTACCCAGGGCCTGGAGGAGAGTCTCCTCTCCTCCAGACCCTGGGTACCACCGCACATGAACCGCTTACATTCCGCAAAATTAATGAACATGTTGCTATTTTTTTCCGCAAAGCGTTTTTTTCGCGGAAAAAAACGCAACATGTGGCCAAAACATGCGGAATCAATTAACATGTATAGGATGCTTAATGCTTGCGTTTTTATCGCGTTTTTACCGCGGAAAACCGCGGAAAAACCGCGAAAAAAACGCAATTATTCCTGATCGTGTGCACTTAGCCTAAATGCTGTCCCAGAACCCAATACCTCTTGCCTGGCTGATTGCTGCAGTACCATGCTAAAATCTGTACTGTGGGTGAATTGAGGCTACTTTTCTGGTGTCTGTCCCTCATTTGATGTGTTTTGGCAACATTTGGGGCCATTATAAGCTTTTGTGCATGCATTTGTTTTTGCCTCCCATTGAAGTGAATGGCGTCTGGTTATGTTCGGTGAATATTCGATGAATATTGCCAATTCGGCAAACATAATCCAAACTGAACATTGAAATATTCGCTCATCTCTAGTCCTGATCGTTGCCATGGTAACGCGATGTCATCATGTCGATGATGACATCTGAGTCACCAGAGCTAGGAAAGTTGCTTGATCATGCACAGTGCATGGTCAGCAACTTTCCCTGTCAGTGCAGAGCTGACAGTTTGCATTGTATGGGGATGCTGCTGCATCCCCATGCTATACAAGCGATCAGCCTGCAAAAAATGATAGTCCCACAGTGGGACAAAGCAGCAAAAAGTTACACATTTTTTAAAATAATTGTAAAAATATTAAAAAATAAATAAAAAATAATAATAAAAATATTAAAAGATATTGTATCTATCAATAAATATTTGTATGAAAAAAACAAATATGTGTACTTTTATTGTTATTGCTGCGTCCGCAACAACCTGACCTATAAAGCTGCCCCACTAGTTTTATGCTTTATCATACCACCAAGCAAAAAGTGGAATAAAACAATTGGAATAAAACAGCCGCAATAAAACGCAATAAAAAATACGGACATAAATAAACATGGAATCGCTGAAAATATCATCCTGTCCCGCAACTAACAAGCCTCCATACAGCTCCATCAGCGAAAAAATAAAAAAGTTATAGCTCTCAGAATAAAGTAAAGAAAAAATAATAATTTTTTTCATCAACATAGTTTTTATTGTGTAAAAACGCCAAAACATAAAAAAGGATATAAATGAGGTATCGCTGTAATTGTACTGACCCGAAGAATAAAACTACCTTATCAATTTTATCACAGACGGAACAGCATAAACTGCCCCCCCCCCAAAATATAATCCTGAATTGCTGGTTTTTGTTCATTCTGCCTCCCAAAAATAGGAATAGAGTGCAATCAAAAAATGTCATGTGCCCGAAAATGGTACCAATAAAAATGTCAACTCATCCCCCAAAAAGCGAGCCCTCACATGACTCTATGGGGCAAAATGTGGGAAAATTATAGCTCTCAAATTATGGTGATGCAAAAACTATTTTTTGCAATAAAAAGCGTCTTTTAGTGTGTGGCAGCCACCAAACAAAAAACCAATATAAATCTGGTATGGCTGTAAATGAACAGATCAGAAGAATAACGTCACTTATACCGCATCAGAAACGCCATAAAAAATAATTAAAACCAATTTTTCACTTGCTGTTGATTTTTTTCATTCTGCCTCCCAAAGAACGCAGTAAGGCTCGGCACACATTTTTCCTGTGCTCTGCATTGAACGCTTACACTGGGGTTTCCATGTAAATCTCGAAAATACGTGATTTAGATGGAACCTCTGGTGGAAGATTCCCTATAAAGAGGCAGATTTAGGCACTGTGGATGCCGTCTGACCTGTGATCCGCCGTGTCCGTCTTTTTAAGGTTGCATAAAAGTGCAGTCGGCCACAGTTTTGTGCACTTCTGAAAAGAAGGACACCAAGGAACAAAGGCCAGATGGAGACCAGAGTAACTCTGCTGCCTCATTATAGTGAATGGATCCCTGGGGTTTTATCTGAATCATATCACTTAGAGATATATATGGAAACCCTAGCATTATGTAAAATGTTCCCAATAAAAGCTTCAACTCAATCCACAAAAAACAAGCCCTCACTCAGGTTAACATCTGTTAATGAAATATAGGGGGCTTCCACATTACTGGTACTACAAAGGCTCTGGAAAAGTGAATGGCTCCATAGACCTCCAAAAGAAATTCAGCAAATTCTGCGCTCCCAAATCCAAATGCCCCACACTTTTGAGGCCCACAGTGTACCTAAACCACATATAGCATCCACATGTTTGGCATTTCTGAAACGATGAGAGCCTGCCTAACTTATGGGTGCATGCCTCCAGAAGCACGGGCTTGGCATAATGTACTGGTGACTGCAGCGTACTGGTCACTACAATGACAGTTTGCAATTTTCACTCAGCATCATTCATTGCTGCTTGTTTCTGGAAAATTCCCATTGAGTCAAAATCGTCACTACACCTGTAGATAAATTCTCAAAGGGGTATAATTTACAAAAAGGCGGTCACTTGAGATGGGATTCTGCTCTTCTAGCAATTAGGGCTATGTATATGGAATCCGCAAACTGTTCTAGGAAAATCTGCGCTCCTAGAGGCAAATAACGCTCCGTTCCTCCAGAGTCTCTCTGTATGGCTAAATAGTACTGTACAGCCACATATGGGGTATTGCCACTTTCAGTAAAAATTGTGGGACAAATTATGGTGCCATTTTTACCCACTTTTTGTGTGAAAATGTAAAATCTGGGACTAACATTTGGGTGGTAAAAAAGTAGGTTTTTTTCTTCACTGCCCAATTGTATAAAATTCTGTGTCACACCCGTGGTGTCAGTATGATCTTTGTACCCTAAGATGAATTCAATGAGAGGTGTAGTTTGTAAATTGGGGTCACTTATGGGAGGTTCTGCTGTTCTGGCACCTCATGGGCTCTCCTAGTGGGTCATGGCACCTGCAAACCATAACAGTAAAATCTGACGCGCCTTGCCTTATGAACTTTGCACTGTGCCTAAAACACATTTTCCGATTACATGTAGGGTATTCGTGCACTCAGAAAAAAATGAACCTCAGTTTGTTATTAAAAAAAATCCTATTAGCCCTTAGAAAAGTTAAAAACTTGGGGCTAAAGCAACATTTTTGAAGTAAAAATGTAATTTATTCTTTCTTCACCTCTCAATGGTCTAAAATTCTGTGAGGTACATGTGGTGTCAATATGATCACTGCACCATGTGGAGAGTAGGTTGTAAAATTAGTTCACATATAGGGAGTTTCTGTTGTTCTGGCACCTCCGGGGCTCCGCCAATGTGACACGGCACCCTCAAACCATTCCAGCAAAATCTGAACTCCAATATGGCGTCTCTTCCCTTCTGAGCTTTGCATTGTGCCTCAAAAGTAGTATTCCACCACATGTGTGGTATCAGAATACTCATGAGAAATTGCACAACAAATTTTATGATGCAATTTCTCCTGTTTCTCTTATGGAAATGCAAAATTTGGGGCTAAACTAACATTTTTGTGGGAAAATGTGATTTTATTATTTTCACCACTCAACCTAATTTCTGTGAAGCACCTGGGGGTTCAAGGTACTCATCACACACCTAAATACATTCATTGAGGGGTCTAGTTTCCAAAATGGGGTCACGTGTGGGAGATTGCACTGTTTTGACACATCAAGGGCTCTCTAAATGGGGCATGACTTCGGCCAATGATTACAGGAAATTTTATATTCAAAAAGTCAAATGCCACGCCTTCCCTTCCAAACCCTGCCGTGCACCCAAAACAGTAGTTTTCTCCCTCATATTGGGTATCAGCGTACTCTGGAGTAATTGCACAACAAAATGTATGGTGCAATTTCTCATGTTACCCTTATGAAAATGCCAAATTTGGGGCTAAAATAACATTTGTGTGAGGAAAATTTGATTTTATTATTTTCACGGCTCAAAGTTATAAATTTCTGTGAAGCACCTGGTGGATCCATTTGCTCACTACACATCTAAATACATCCCTTAAGGGGTCTAGTTTCCATTATTTAGGTATATCAGGGGCTCTCTAAATGTGACATGACGTCCGGTAATGAATCCACAAAATTTTACATTCAAAAAGTCAAATGACGCGCCTTCCCTTCCGAGACCTGCTGTGCGCCCAAACAGTTGTTTTCACCCTCATGCTTAGGAGAAATTACACAACAATTTTGGGGTCTATTTTTTCATAAAAAATATTGTATCTAAAGTAAATTTTTGTGTGAAAAAAAGTTAAATGTTAATTTTTTTTTCCACATTCCAAAAATTAGTATGAAACACCTGAAGAGTTAATAAACTTCTTGAATGTGGTTTTGAGCACATTGAGGGTGCAATTTTTATAATGGTGTCATTTTTTGAGTTTCTTCTATCATATTGACCCCTCAAAGTGACTTCAAATGTGATGTGGTCCCTAAAAAAATGGTTTTGTAAATTTTGTTGGAAAAATGAAAAATCGCTGTTCAACTTTTAACCCGTATAACTTACAAACAAAAAATGTTGGGTTCCAAAATTGTGCTGATGTAAAGTAGAAATGTGGGAAATGTTACTTATTAACTATTTTTTGCAACATTTTTCTGTGATTTCAGGGCATGAAAATTCAAAGTTGGAAAATTGCGATATTTTCAAAATTTCTGTTTTTTTCACAAATAAACACAAGTCATACTGAAGAAATTGTACCACTGTCATGAAGTACAATATGTCATGTCAAAACATTCTCAGAATCAGTAGGCTCCGTTGAAGCGTTCTACAGCTATTACCTCATAAAGTGACAGTGGTCAGAATTGTAAAAATTGGCCTGGTTATTTAACGTGCAAACCACCTTCGTATGTAAAGGCGTTATAAAGTGGTCTGCTGATTAGAACCTTCTCTATAAGCTATCCAGTTCTGACAATGTACTTGGTAACAAAAGTGACAGGCAGACAGTGTTATAGATTATCGCAGGAGCGGACATATCATTGGTGCAACCTGTGCAGCCGCACAGCGGCCCAAGAGGTGAGGGGGCCTATTTATACCTCCAAAGCAGGTGCAATTTTGCATTTTTGGCCGGGGTCAGACACAACTACAAAAAATCGGACCGTTTTAGTCGGTCGATTATCGGAACAAAATTAAAACATCACACATCCGCCTGGCATCCGATTTTCCTTCAAAGATGAGATTTAGTCGTATGTGTGTGTACCTTGTAACATCCGATTTTCATCCGACTTGCGAGAATTTCTCGCAGGCTTGCACAACTGACATATAATGGATCCAAAAGAATAGTATTTAAATCACAAAAGAAAGAATAGATATATACACATAGAACACATATATTATATATATATATATATAATACATGTCATTGTGACATGTATATATATATATATTTATAGTTCTTACACTTCTACATACTGTAATAGCCGCTAATTCAATTGCCGGCTTTTGTGAAATCACAGAAGCCGACATGAAATGATACATTGTTTAGACACAGTTAACCATGTAATTTCCTGTATTTTGATATATGGTTTGAACTTACAATTACATAAGTGTATGTGTGCCAAATTTCAGACATGTAGGGGTTAATTAAAGGTGTAAATTCGTTGAAAAAAAATGCGTGGGCTCCCGCTGTATTTTCTCCACCAGACAGACAAAGCAAGCGAGTGGGGGCAGATAATAATAGCCTAGGGAGGGTACATTTTTTTTGTGCCCCCCCTGGCTACTAACATCTGTCCCCAGACACCCCAGAAAGGGCAAATCTATAATTAGATTTGCCCTTTCTGGCACTTTGCCCGTCTATTCCCATTGCCCTGTAGCGGTGGCGAATGGGTTAATAAGGGGTTACAGCCACCTTGCAATTGAAAGGTGACTGTAAGCCAGGTTAATAATTGAGAGCTGTCAATTAGACAACTATCAATTATTAATCCTATTGTATGAAAGAAAAAAAACACACACACTTTAATAAAAAAAAAGTTTAATGAAATAATCACACAGTTTTTGACCATATTTTATTTTCATGCTAAAACCATTTCCTGTAATAAAAATAAAATAAAAAAGCAAAATTATTCTTACCAATCCGATGTACAGTCAGGTCCCACGGTGTAATCCATCAGAAAGGGTTAACAGGTTACAGCTTGCAGAGAGCTATAATGCTGTCTCCGAGCTATAACCTCCTGAATGAATAACTTCCTCTCCCAGCGAAAGGAGAGGAAGAGATGAATGAATGGAACTTAATTGATTTATTGCCACTTTCACTTCAGTGACCTGACCTAAGGTGAAAGTGGGATACAATCAATTAAGCTTCATTCATTAATCACATCCTCTCCTGTCGGCAGGAGATAAGCTCATTCATTCAGGAGCTATCAGCTGAGCACGCAGCATTAGTTGCACTGCTTAGTTGATTGCTAGTTAACCCTTTGTGAAGAATTACATCGTGGGATGTTGTTTTATTATTTTATATTTATTTTAGGAGATCAAGGGCTTCGCACGGATTAAGAGTAAAATAAAAGATGGTCAAAAAAATGTGTTTTTATTTCATTAAAATTATTTATTCTTAAAGTGTGTGTGTTTTTTTATTTACTTCAATAGGATTAATAATTGATAGTTGTCTAATTGACAGCTCTCAATTATTAACCTGGCTTACAGTCACCTTTCAATTGCAAGGTGACTGTAACCCCTTATTAACCCATTCGCCACCGCTACAAGGCAATGGGAATAGACGGGCAAAGTGCCAGAAAGGGCAAATCTAATTATAGATTTGCCCTTTCTGGGGTGTCTGGGGACAGATGTTAGTAGCCAGGGGGGGCACAAAAAAAATGTACCCTCCCAAGGCTATTATTATCTGCCCCCACTCGCTTGCTTTGTCTGTCTGGTGGAGAAAATACAGCGGGAGCCCACGCATTTTTTTTCAACGAATTTACACCTTTAATTAACCCCTACATGTCTGAAATTTGGCACACATACACTTATGTAATTGTAAGTTCAAACCATATATCAAAATACAGGAAATTACATGGTTAACTGTGTCTAAACAATGTATCATTTCATGTCGGCTTCTGTGATTTCACAAAAGCCGGCAATTGAATTAGCGGCTATTACAGTATGTAGAAGTGTAAGAACTATAAATATATGTATATATATATATGTCACAATGACATATATATATATATATATATATATATTTTATATGTATTCTATGTGTGTATATCTATTCTTTCTATTCTTTATTAAAGCTGTCAGTGTGATTTTACAGTATAGCCGGGGATGAATTGCCAGCTTTTCTAAAGGACACCGATGCGATTTAATCGCAAGTCACACGTGCGGTCCGTTTGTAATCAGATTTTTCATCGCTCCCATTGACTTGCATTGGCGATAGTCGACCCACAATCGGTGACAATCGCAGCATGCTGCGATTGCACACGGACGTTTAAAACGGACCACAAAAAATCTGATACTGGGAGCTGCTCCATAGATTAACATAGGGCAGACTGCAATACGATATTTCATCGTATTGCAGTCGTCCGATTCTGTCGCCAGTGTGACCCCGGCCTTTAGGAGCTCTTGGGCTGCAAAGGGCCTATGTATTGCTTTTGCACAGGGGCCCTTTTCTGTCTGCGTCCGCCAGTGGATTATCGAAATAATAATAGAAAACACTTTATTACTAAAATTTAAATAGAGATTTCTATTTACAGTATACACACCCAACTTGTAATGGTCAGGCAGTCCTCGATCATTAAAGGCTAGATTTTATATCACCAAGACAAGTTTTTAATAAATAGAAATTTTGTTAGAAATTTACAGTGATGTTTTTACGCTACTCTTCATGATAACATCATTTGGATACCTTTTGATCTTATTAAGTCAGACAGCACAGAAATGTCCATATTAAAGTCCATTTCACACATTTGAAAGTTGTCAATACACAGCTGCTATACCACCATATCAAGCACTAGATCTCCAAATTTGTAAACTGTAATATTCACATAACCTCACTGGGGTTAAGTTTGAATGGAGCTGTTGTCCCTTCCATGTTTATGGGGCTGCAAAGACAAATCCGGCTTGAATGCAATGTATATGATAAATTATTGCAAATTTGTCAAACTATTTAATACGACTTTTACAGCAATAAATAAGAGACATGCAAATTAAAAAATATGAACAAAAGTAAACTATTGCCTTGAAATGTTGCCAAAGCTTCCCAAAACCTCCATGACACCAGATTTTAGGTGGTTATGATTAGAGATGAGCGAATTTTTTCAGATTCGGTTCCGAATATGATCGGAATCGAATATTGTTTTTGCAATATTCGTCGAACACAGCCGAACGTCATTAGAGTCAATGGGAGTAGAAATTACCGAATATATTCAGAACCGATCATAAGACATACATTAGGCCCAAATAGTGTTCGAATATGTCAAGAATATGTCAAAATCAGATTTGGGGCCAAAATCCGAAAAAATTTGCTCATCTCTAGTTATGATGACACTTAAATATACATTAAGGGGACATAGTTATGATGTTAAAAAATCTCACTGACTCAAGTTGAAAATGCTTAAATCAAGTTAAAATAGTTTAGAATAAGACAGACTATATAGGCTTGTTTCTTTTTTATAAAATTTTGTTTCCTTCATCTATTTTTGACCATCTGGTGATTACTGATTAAAAATTAAGTAACCATTTTATTGCACACTGAACTCCAGGGAACATATCAGTTTTAGATTTCCATGCCCAGTGTAAAATGTAAGTAACACTGATTTTTATATGCTGTGGAAAATACATGAAAATTGTAAATGCACAGCAACATTTATATAACTACAACATACAAAAAAGGTTGTACTCTATCATGCTAAAGCATGTCAATGTGGAATATGTGAAATTTGAATAGCAATATGGCTTTGGAGTATTAGAAACAATATGAGACGCTTGGCATAAAATTTGGCCAAATATTATCTGCCCACCAACCGTCGTCAAGATGGTCTCAGTCTGATGGGTCCCTGACCCATGTGAAAACCTCTCTAAGGCTGATGTCTGAATTCCTGGGTGAATGTGGACACCTCTGTCAGCAATGCCTGCATTTATGGGTAAGTAGGGACCTGCTGTAATCAAAATCACCACCTGGTGGAGGACGGAGTGTTGGTCAGTAAGCTAACATACAAAAGACAAAAAAACTGACTGCCACATCCAGACCAGTGTGAATAGGTGCATACCAGGAGGAGCTACCCCCATATACAATATACAAAAAAAGGTTGCACTCTATCATGCTAAAGCATGTCAATGTGGAATATGTGAAATTTGAATAGCAATACGGCTTTGGTGCTTAGGAGTATTAGAAAAAAATTTGAGATGCATAGCATAAAATTTGGCCAAATATTATCTGCCCACCAACCATTGTCAAGGTGGTCTCAGTCTGATGGGTCCCTGACCTGTGTGAATACCTCTCTAAGGCTGATGTCTGAATTCCTGGGTGAATGTGGACACCTCTGTCAGCAATGCCTGCATTAATGGGTAAGTAGGGACCTGCTGTAATCAAAATCACCACCTGGTCTTTTGTATGTTAGCTTACTGACCGAGCACTCCGTCCTCCACCAGGTGGTGATTTTGATTATAGAAGGTCCTTACTTACGCATAAATGCAGGCATTGCTGACAGAGGTGTCCACATTCACCCAGGAATTCAGACATCAGCCTTAGAGAGGTATTCACACAGGTCAGGGACCCATCAGACTGACACTACCTTGACAATGGTTGGTGGGCAGATAATATTTGGCCAAATTTTATGCTAAGCATCTCAAATTTTTTCTAATACTCCAAAGCCGTATTGCTGTTCAAATTTCACATATTCCACATTGACATGCTTTAGCATGATAGAGTGCAACCTTTTTTGTATATTGTATATGGGGGTAGCTCCTCCTGGTGTGCACCTATTCACACTGGTCTGGATGTGCCAGTGTAATGTATGGAGTACAGTTCATATAGCGTCTTGTGCTTGGGTGCGATGAAAACACATGAGTCACAGGTTTGATATAGAAGATCTTGTATTACTTCATACAAGTGGCAAAAATAGTCACACAGTTTGCAGATACAAAAGCAGGAGACACAGCAGGCCAGAGTAACTTAAGCTCAGCAATCACTCTCCACAACAGGTTCAGGATCTCTTCTCTGTTACCGTAATTCATGCAAACGTGGATTTATCAAATAGCAGGGTTCCAGAGTCCACGAGTGTTCCAAAGTTCCTCAGTAGGAAATAGCTGGAGAACAAAGTCCAAGGCTTCCAGGAGTCAGGTCACAGGTTCACTGCAGGCTTGATTCTGAAGCACTGATTGCTCAGCTGTGGCTGCTTAAGAAGCAAGAGGGAGAGAATCAGGGCGGGAACATGAAAGCTGGAAACTCCATATTGACTGAGGGCAAGATAGCTGCAGCAAGACAGAAAGTAAAATGGCTGACGGAAAAACTGAGTTTCAAAAAACATGTACAAAGAACCTTACATTACTCCCCCCTTAGGGACAACCTCCGGATGACCTCAGACCAGGCTTGTCTGGGTACCTCTGATGAAACTGGCGGAGCAAGCGAGGAGCATTAACGTTATTGACTGGTTCCCATGAGTTGTCCTCCACTGGGTAGCCCTGCCATTTAATCAAATATTGTAACTGATTTCTGTAGAACCTGGAATCTAGAATCCTCTCCACCACAAACTCTTCCTGACCATCGACCAGCACCGGGCCAGGGCAAGGAGAAGAACGTCCAGGAAACGTATTGGGTGTTGCAGCCTTTAGCAGGGATACATGAAAGACAGGGTGGATTCTCATAGTTCTGGGCAGTTGAAGACGACAAGCAACGGCACTTATAATTTTACTGATTTTATAGGGTCCAATGTACTTATGTCCCAACTTAGACGATGGAATCCTTAACTTAAGATTTCTGGTTGACAGCCAGACCAGGTCTCCTACCTTGAAAGCTGGTGCAGGTTTACGAAATTTATCTGCTGCTTTCTTGTACCTTTCCTGAGCCAATTCCAGATTTCCCTTTAGAAGATCCATATTCTTTTGTAAAGACGTGATTCTTTCAGCCACTGCTGGCAAAGGCGTTTCTATGGGAAATCGAGGAAGAATGTTAGGATGATAACCTAAATTAGAGTAAAAAGGAGACTGCTTAGTGGAGGCGCTCTGAGAGTTGTTATAAGAGAACTCAGCCAGTGGAAGTAGATCCACCCAATCATCCTGTAGGTGGCAGATAAAGCAGTGGAGATAGTGTTCCAGGGTCTGATTGGTTCGTTCCGTCTGTCCATTAGTCTGGGGATGAAAAGCAGAAGAAAGGTTTACTTTAATGTCCAATGCGGCACAGAAATTTTGCCAGAACCTTGAAGTGAATTGCACCCCTCGATCCGAAATAACCTCATCCGGTACTCCATGTAAACGAAACACATTCTTAATCATCAAATCTGATGTCTGTTTTGCAGTGGGTAAGCCGACACAAGGAATAAAATGAGCTGCCTTTGTTAAACGATCAACCACCACTAGAATGGTGTTCTTCCCTTGAGAGGTTGGTAACTCCACAATGAAGTCCATAGAAATGGATCCCCACGGGCGGGATGGGGTGGGAAGAGGTTGTAACAGACCAGTTGGTGAGGAGCGAGGTGTTTTGCATCTTGCACAGACTTCACATGAAGTGACATAGTTTAAAACATCCTTCCTGCAAGTGGGCCACCAAAAGAAACGAGAAAGAAATTCCTGTGTCTTTAGAATTCCTCTATGCCCAGCTATCTTGGAATCGTGAATGAGTTGCAATACTCTCAATCTGACTGTTTCAGGAATATACAGACGTTGTCCCTGAATCCACACACCATTCTTAAAGACAAGACTTACGTCCCTTGGGGTTGTGCCAACCAGGAATCCGCATGGTATGCTTCCTTGATGTCCTTAAGTAGGTCTTGATTATGAATCACTCCCAGGAATCTAGAGTCAGGAAGAATAGTCTTAGGAGGAGCAAGTGGACGGGTCTCTGCTGAATAAATCCTAGAGAGTGCATCAGCCTTTCCATTGCGCGATCCTGGTCTATAAGAAATGACAAAATTAAATTGGTTTAAAAAAAGATTCCAGCGAGCCTGGCGAGGAGTCAGGCACTTAGCCGACCTGATAAATTCAAGGTTACGATGATCTGTCAGGACGACTATTTGCTGTGCAGCTCCCTGAAGAAGATGTCTCCATTCTTTGAAGGCGGCAATAATGGCCAACAACTCTCTATTGCCCACATCGTAGTTCCTCTCAGCCGAAGACAACTGCTGGGAAAAGAAGGCACAGGGATGCAAGACATTCTTCTCACCTGTTCTCTGAGAGAGTATAGCTCCAATGGCACAGTCTGAAGCATCCACCTCTATTATGAAGGCAAGCTCGGGGTTGGGATGTACTAAGATAGGTGCGGTGGTAAATTTATCTTTTAGACGGGAAAATGCTTCCTGGGCTTGGGGAGTCCAGGAGAACCTAGACTCTTTCCGGGTAAGTTGGGTGATAGGTGACACTACCTCAGAGAAATTCCTAATGAAACGTCTATAGAAGTTGGCAAACCCGATGAAGCGCTGCACCTCCTTCACATTTCTAGGAATTGGCCAATCCTTGATGGCTTGGGTCTTGCTTCCATCCATACTAATTCCTTGTGTAGACAGTACATACCCCAGAAATTGAATTTCGGTCCTATGGAATTCACACTTTTCAAGTTTGATGTAAAGATGATTTTGTCTTAGATGTTCCAAGACCATTCTCACATGTCCATGATGTTCCTCTGTGGAGTTAGAAAAAATTAGAATATCATCCAAATAAATCACCACGAATGTATCTAGGAGATCCCTGAAGATGTCATTCACCAAGTGTTGGAAAGTGGCTGGGGCGGTACTCAGACCAAAAGGCATCACTAAATATTCAAAGTGTCCATAGCGTGACCTGAATGCAGTCTTCCATTCATCCCCAGGTCTAATACGGACCAAGTTATAAGCCCCACGGAGATCCAGTTTAGAGAAAATTTTGGCATGCCGCACTCTCTCCAATAACTCAGGGATTAAAGGCAATGGATAACGGTTTCTAATAGTAACCTTATTGAGTTCCCTATAGTCTACGCAGGGTCTCAGAGATCCATCTTTCTTCTTCACAAAGAAGATGGGTGCACCTGCAGGAGATGAAGAGGGGCGTATGAAGCCCTTGGCTAGATTTTCGTCTATGTAATCCTTTAAAGCCTTTAGCTCGGGCCTCGCCAGGGGGTAGATCTTACCAAAAGGTATCTCTGCTCCAGGCAATAATTCAATTGGACAATCATATGGACGGTGAGGGGAAGCTGGTCAGCGTTCTTCTTGTCACATAAATCCACATAGTCCTGGTATACAGCTGGTAGTTCAGGGACTGACATGGTTCCTTTAGGAACAGAGCAAGCTGAAACTTCTGGACTCATCTGTTTCTCTGGAAAGTGTAATTCCTTGGTCTCCCAGTTAATGGTAGGGTTCTGAGCCTGCAGCCATGGTAGCCCTAGAATAATGGGAAAGTGGGGAGAAGAGATAAGCATAAAGGACAGTTTCTCTTGATGATCTTTACCCATAAGGACCTTCAAAGGCTCCGTTTCCTGATCCACTGGTCCAGAGGTCAGCAGGGAGCCATCCACAGTTTCCATCTGTACTGGAGTAGCCTTCTTCACTGAACGTATCCCCTGTTTCAGAGCAAAGGAGACATCCATAAAATTTCCACTTGCCCCTGAGTCGATCATAGCAGAGCTAGACACCCAGACTGAGTCAACCCAGAGTTTGATGGAAAGGAAGCAATGAGAATTGTTTTTCCTACAACTCAGCTGGGACACCGCTGAGGAAACTTGAAAAATTGCAGCGTTTACACAGTCATCGTCCTCAGAAGTAACGGAGTTTAAGTCCGAGAAATCAATATCTGTTGCTGCAGATCTCTCTGGAGCCTGGGGCTCGGACCTGACAGATCTCCTCTCGCAACACTCACAGTGAATGAGTGCTGCAGTAGTCTTACGAGAACGGCTGGGGCAGTTTATAATGAAGTGCCCTGACTTACCACAATAGAAACATAGATTTTCCTTAAAACGATGTTCTTTGCGTGCATCACTAACCCGTCTTTGTAAAGAGTCTACCTGCATGGGTTCAGGTTCAGGTTCCCGTGTGATCCTACTCAAAGGTTCCTTAGCTGGGGAGGAAGGTAGGAAAAGGTTAGTGCGATTGCTTTCGAACCATCTCTCTTGCCTGCGTTCAGTCAGACGAGCATCAATGCGGATGCAGTAGTTAATAAAGTCACCTAACGCAGTGGGAGGGTCGGCACGAGCTAGTTCATCCTTAATCAGTGGAGACAACCCTTTTCGAAAAATAGATTTTTTGGCGGAACTGTCCCAAGTGGTATCAAGGGCCCATCTCCTGAAATCCAAGGCATATTCGGCTACCGAGTGCTTACCTTGGCGCAAAGTTAACATGGCTGCTTCAGCTGTTGCACCTCGATTGGGGTCATCAAACACCTGCCCCATGGCTGAAATGAAAGCATCAAGATGATCCAAACATTCATCCTCAGTCTCAATCAGAGGGTTTGCCCACATCAAAGCTTTGTTGGTAAGCAACATAATTATAGTAAGCACTTTAGATCGTTCAGTAGGAAATTGTGAAGCATGTGCAGAAAAAAAAAGATTGCATTGATTAATAAATCCCCTGAATTTCTCACGTTCACCGCCAAAACGAAAAGGGGGCAACTTGGGAATCCCAGAACTCGGGGCTACGGCAGGAGCCTGGACTCGCTCCTCTAGAACCTCAATCCTGGCTCGCAAATCCTGGGCAGTCTGTCCAAACACTTGCAAATTGTGATTAGTGAGGTCCTGTAGGTTTGTAAAACGGGTTTTTATAGTCTGTAAATCTGCAAGGATATTATCAGTCACTCCGCAAAGTTCCTTTATGCGGGCTTCCATCTTCCAGATCTTTTAAGACAGGAGTACTGGAAGGAGAAGAGAAAAAGAGAGAAAAAAAACAAAAAACAATAGTGTTTACCTGTGGTAACACTGCAGAGAAAAAAAAATTAAGGGAACTGCTCACCTGGAATGGTTGTGAGAAGTCACAACCACTATCATCACAGAAAGTACAACCGAACATCTGATATCCACAGTTACAGCAGACACAGCCTTCCCAGACCCAGCAGACACTAACGTTTGGCTTCAGAATCTTGTAATATATGGAGTACAGTTCATATAGCGTCTTGTGCTTGGGTGCGATGAAAACACATGAGTCACAGGTTTGATATAGAAGATCTTGTATTACTTCATACAAGTGGCAAAAATAGTCACACAGTTTGCAGATACAAAAGCAGGAGACACAGCAGGCCAGAGTAACTTAAGCTCAGCAATCACTCTCCACAACAGGTTCAGGATATCTTCTCTGTTACCGTAATTCATGCAAACGTGGATTTATCAAATAGCAGGGTTCCAGAGTCCACGAGTGTTCCAAAGTTCCTCAGTAGGAAATAGCTGGAGAACAAAGTCCAAGGCTTCCAGGAGTCAGGTCACAGGTTCACTGCAGGCTTGATTCTGAAGCACTGATTGCTCAGCTGTGGCTGCTTAAGAAGCAAGGGGGAGAGAATCAGGGCGGGAACATGAAAGCTGGAAACTCCATATTGACTGAGGGCAAGATAGCTGCAGCAAGACAGAAAGTAAAATGGCTGACGGAAAAACTGAGTTTCAAAAAACATGTACAAAGAACCTTACAGCCAGTCAGTTTTTTTGTCATTTATATAACTACATAGACTATTTTAATGACTACAGAGATAAATATTTTAAATACTGATACTTGATTGAGTGCAATAAAGGTTTATTAAGATATTGGCCACTCTTTCAGTATCGTAGCTACAGAGAAAAGCAGAGGGGATGGTCGCCCTAGTCTACTCACTTGGAGGGACCCAGCCCAACCAGAGCAACCAACCCCTTTTACTGTATCCGAATGTACAGCACAATGATAGTTAAACTCTAGGGTAGAGCACTGAGATATGATCTTCTTGCACTACTATTCTCTGCTTTGTGGGCTGCATGTTTCTTTAGGCCTGTGACCTACAGAACGGCATGGTGATGCACTGGACGAGTCCTAGGCGATGGCAGAGTGACATGATGACAGCACTAGGACTCGGAGGTTGGGAAGTATATGTTGTTTATATTTTATTTTAATAGTACTTGTAGGGGGACTGTGGGAGCAGCATACAGTGTACAGATTACTTTTGGGGGCCATCAGGCCTTGTTTAGGGGGCTTTTGGAACATTATTACAAGTATAGGGAGTATTTGCTGGAATTTTACTGTGTATAGGAGGCTTTGGGGGAATTATACCATGTGGTGATTACTGTTGAAGCATATACTGTGCATGGGGGGCTTTTGGATATTATACTGTGTATAGGGGCTTTAGAGGCATTATATTGCATGAGGAATACTGTTGCGACCATCATACAGTGTGTAGGGACATTATACTGTTTATAGGGGGCTTTGGGGGGCATTATACTGTGTATAGGGGCTTGGAGGGCTAACATACTTTATATAGATGAGGTGTAGGGACATCATACTATGTATAGGGGAACTGTGGGAACATCATATTGTGTAGGGAAGCAGTGAGGGTCATCTAACTGTATATAAGTAGTTGTGGGAACATCATACTTCGAATACGAGGCTATACGGTATACGTTGAGATGGGAGGACACAATACTGTATAAAGGGAAACTTTGGGTGTCATCATATTTAGCATGAGGGATCTTTACATGTAGGGACTCGGAACATTACTGAACATGCGGACACTCTGATGACATTACAGTAAGTGGGGTGGTCTCGGGACAATATTAACCCCTTCGCCCTGAAGACTGTTTTCACCTTCCTGACCAGGCCAATGTATACAATTCTTACCACTGTCACTTTATGAGGTCATAACTCTGGAAAGCTTTAATGGATCCTGGTGATTCTGAGAATGTTTTCTCATGACATATTATAATTTTTGATAGTGGTCAAATTTATTTGATATGACTTTTGTTTATTTGTAAAAAAATGGAAATTTGGTGAAAATGTTGAAAATTTCACAATTTTCAAACTTTTAATTTTTATGCCCTTAAATAAAAGAGCCATATCTAACAAAATAGTTAACAAATAATATTTCCCACATGTCTACTTTACATGAGCACAATTTTGGAAACATATTTTTTTTTTTTGGAAGTTATAAGGGTTAAAAGTTGACCATCGATTTCTCATTTTTACAGCGATATTTGCAAAACCATTTTTTTAGGTATCACCTCAAAATTGAAGTGACTTTGAGGGGCGTATATGACAGAAAATACACAAAAATGACACCTTTCTAAAAACTGCACCCCTCAACATACTCAAGACCACATTTAAGAAGTTTATTAATCCTTCAGATGCTTCACATGAATTTTTGGAACGTGGAAAGAAAAAATAAACATTTACTTTTCTTTCACAAAAATTTTCCTTTAGACCTATTTTTTTTAACTTTTGCAAGGGTAACAGGAAAAAATGGACCATAAATTTTGTTGTGCAATTTTTTTCTGAGCATGCCGATACCCCATATGTAGGGGAAATCTACTGTTTTGGCACACAGCAGTGCTCGGAAGGAAAGGAGCGCCATTTGACCTTTTGAATGTAAAATATGCTGGAATAATTAGTGGTTGCCATGTCACGTTTGGAGAGCCCCTGATGTGCCTAAACAGTGGAAACCCCCACAAGTGAAACCATTTTGGAAACTAGACCCCTTAGGGAACTTATCTAGATATGAAAAAGGAAGGGTTATTTCAGGCACCAAAATCCAGCATTAGAGAGTGCTCACACTACCTGTGTCCTCTTAATTAGCCTCGCAGGAAATCTGGGTGGTGCAAATGCTTGCAGTGCATATAATGAATCATAAGAAATAGAAAGAAATGCAGCACTCACCCAATCCTGTATGAACTTGTGGTTTACTCCATTAAGTAGAAAAAATGGTTGTATGTGGTGGTGTTGGTGTCAGGAGAGTGATTCATAAGAATAGGAGACCTGATGGACTACTGCCGGTTCATACTTTTCTGGCGCTTCTACGGGACCATAAATGTCAGAGACCTTCCCATACATCCTTTTATGGGGAAGGGGAAAAAACGAGTGATTCCAACATTGCAGATGAAACAGAAATTAGCATACAATTAGACAATGCAAAAATTCAGGGCAACATTTGTAATAAAACCAACATATCTAATTTATCGTTCAGACCTAATGGTCCTTGAACATCTATTCTCAAAATCCATTTAGCTTCTTTTGTTAATAGCAAATAATTATAAAAACCTCCCTCTTTTGAGACACTTACATATTCTAATCCTGCAAATCGCAGAACCTTTAGGTCTGCACAATGACAATCGTAAATGTGCTTTATTAGTTAAAGGGAACCTTTTTGGGTAGTAATAGAATGAAAATGTTCTCTAAAGTGAATGATTGTCTTTCCAATATAAAAAATTTGACAGGGACAGTATATAACATAAACTACATGCTTTGTACCATTCTCAGATTTTTACTTACAAAAAGCATGTGACAAAATGAACAGCTATTGCAACGAAAATTGCCTACTGGGCTAATTTCATTTATCCACATTGGTTGGGCTTTATTTCCCTTGAACCTTTTATATACTAAAACATCACTAAGATTCCTACTGCGTCTAAAAGCCACTAATGGTTTATTCTTTGCTATCATTGCTAAATCTTTGTCGCTATTAACTGCCAGTTCCTCTTTATTGCCAATCTACTATACAATTGTCTAACTTTTCAATTCCGTCTGTAACGGAAATCCTGCATCGCTGATTGGTCGCGTCTAATCACTTCTGACCGGGCGCGACCAATCATGGCACAGGATTTCAACCAGGCATGCCACTTCTATCGTCGGGAGATCAGCGGCGCTAGCCGCTGATCTCCTGACGGTAGCTGTTGTGAATAGGCTGGAAATGAGTTCTGAGCAGAAGCTCCCTCTGGTGGTTACAAACGGTACTGGACTGTCCAGTGAAGATTGTGAGGATTGGGAGTCAGGTGTTACTGACTGGTCTTATATAAGGGAGTCGCCTTCCCATCAGGGTTGCCGGTGATCAATTGTTCTGGTCTCAATCCTTGATTCCTGTTTCCTTGGTAGCCTGCTGTGTCGTGTCTGAATCTCCTGCTAACAGATAAGACATTTTCTTCTTTTTGTTTTTGTGCTTGATTTTTGCATTTTGTCCTGCACTTCTGTGGGGGCCTTCAGGGTCCCTTCTGGGGGCTTTTGCCCTCTCAGTTCAGTTCAGCCACTGATGTTTGTACATTTGCTTTTCCCAGTTTTTTCAGTGGCTGCTGTTTTGTTTTTGGTTACACCAGAGAACTAATTTAGGTGGTAGAGGTCGTGTGACCTCAGGTGTTTTTGAAATTAGTAGAGTTGGTGCTTTTCAGGGTTTTTTGGGATTGCAGTAAGTGCCCTTCCTATCCTTTTCTATTTAGTAAGTTTGGGCCCCAACGTTTGCTCATACTATTTTCTGTCTGTGTCAGTATTTCTTCTTGTCTAACCGCCATTACATGTTTGGGGGCTTTCTATGTTCTTTGGGGATCTGCTCCGGGGCAGATAGCTTTCCTCTTTCTATCTTTAGGTGTAGTTAGTTTCTCACGCTGTGACGAGGCGTCTAGGACCAACGTAGGAACGCTCCACGGCTGCCTCTAGTTGTGGTGGTTAGTCAGGGTACTGCAATCTCATAGTTTCCAACTGCTCTGGTGTATTTCCTTTTTTGCCTGCTCTCCTCAGCTACCAAATCATAACAGTATCACCGGCCTAAACTGAAAATTATATGGTACTCACAGAAGGGAAAAATATTGTGGAAAGAAAAAAGTTGTCAGAGTTGTCAGAGATTTTTTTTTTTTTTTTCTGTTTGTTGCACTTTTTTTTTTTTTCCCTCTGTATCTCTGGGTGCTGAGGAGGATTTTTTTTTCTCTCTCAATGGAGTTTGCACAGTTGTCTGGCCGTGTGGATCAGCTTGCCACTGAAGTTCGGAGTATTGCTACCTATCTTGCTAGGTTGCCTGTTGTGGAACCTAGGATTCCCATGCCAGATTTGTTTTTAGGGGATCGAGCTAAGTTTCTGAATTTCAAAAATAACTGTAAATTGTTTTTTGCCTTAAAATCTAAGTCCTCAGGGAACGCAGCGCAGCAGGTTCAAATTGTCATCTCTCTCCTGCGCGGCGACCCTCAGGATTGGGCTTTTTCCCTGACACCTGGGGATCCTGTTTTCAGTGATGTTGATGAGTTTTTTCAGGCTTTGGGGTTATTGTACGATGAGCCTAATGTCACTGATCAAGCTGAAAAAACTTTGTTGGCATTAAGTCAGGGGCTTGAGGACGCTGAGTTATACTGTCAGAGATTCCGTAGGTGGGCAGTCCTGACCAAATGGAATGACGACGCTTTGGCAGCTCTTTTTCGGAAGGGACTGTCAGATAATGTAAAGGATGTTATGGTGGGATTCCCTGTTCCCTCTGGTCTCAATGATTCTATGTCATTAGCAATTCAAATTGACAGACGTTTGCGTGAGCGGAAAGGTATGCGTGGAATAATGTTGCCTTGTGAACCTGCTTCTGAATCCATGCATTGTGATAGAGTGGTTTCTGGGGCACAGCGTCATGAATTTCGAAAGCGCAATGGGTTGTGTTTCTACTGTGGTGATGCCTCTCATGCTATTTCAGTCTGCCCTAAGCGGGGAAGACGTTTTGCACGCTCAGTTGTCTTGGGTAGTGTTCAGACTAAGTTTTTATTAACTGTTACCCTGTTATGCTCTCTGTCCTCATTTTCTGCTCAGGCTTTTGTTGATTCTGGAGCAGCTATTAACCTGATGGATTTTGATTTTGCTAAACGTTGTGGGTTTCCCTTGATACCCCTACGGAAGTCTATTCCCCTACTGGGGATCGATTCTACCCCTTTGGCTGAGAATAAACCTCAGTTCTCTACTCAGGTGATAATGAGGGTAGAACCTGATCATCAGGAGAGTTGCAAATTTTTGGTTCTGTATAATCTGCATGACATTATCGTACTGGGTTTCCCTTGGTTACAGTCTCATAATCCTGTTTTGGATTGGAAATCTGTGTCTGTTACCAGTTGGGGCTGCCAATGTGTTAATACCAACACTCCTGTTTTTTCTGCCTCCCCCCAGGCTCAGGATGTTCCTGACTTTTTGATTGATTTTTCTGATGTGTTTAGCGAAAGTAAATCTGCATCCTTACCTCCCCATAGGAGCTATGACTGCGCTATTGAATTAGTGCCTGGTAGAAAATTCCCTAAAGGTCGCCTTTTTAACTTGTCTGTACCTGAACATGACGCTATGCGGTCTTATATCAAGGAGTCATTGGAGAAGGGTCATATCAGACCATCCTCTTCACCCTTAGGTACCGTTTTTTTCTTTGTGGCCAAAAAGGATGGTTCATTAAGGCCGTGTATTGATTATCGTCTCTTGAACAATATTACTGTGAAATATCAATATCCTTTACCCTTGATCTCTGATCTGTTTTCCAGGGTGAAAAACGCTATTTGGTTTACCAAGCTTGACCTCAGGGGGGCATATAACCTTATTCGCATTAAGCACGGGGATGAATGGAAGACGGCATTTAATACCCCTGAAGGGCATTTTGAGTACCTTGTGATGCCCTTTGGGCTCACTAATGCTCCTTCTGTCTTCCAGTCCTTCATGAATGACATTTTCAGGGATTTTGTGGATAAATTTCTGATTGTTTATTTGGATGATATCTTGATTTTTTTCCAATGACTGGGACTCTCATGTAAAACATGTTCGGACTGTGTTCCAGATTTTGAGAGAGAATGCTCTGTATGTGAAGGGATCAAAGTGTCTTTTTGGCGTTCAGAGGATCTCATTTCTGGGATTCATTTTGTCTCCATCTGTTATTGAAATGGACCCGGTCAAAGTTCAGGCCATCTGTGATTGGGTCCAACCTACTTCATTAAAGGCTCTTCAAAGATTCTTGGGTTTTGCCAATTTTTATCGTAAATTTATTGGTAATTTCTCTGTTATTGTTAAACCATTAACTGATTTGACCAAGAAGGGTTCTGATGTGGTGAATTGGCCTCCTGAGGCAGTCTCTGCATTTCAGGAACTTAAGCAGAGATTCACTTCTGCTCCTGTTCTACGGCAGCCTGATGTTTCTCTACCATTTCAGGTGGAGGTTGATGCCTCTGAAATTGGGGCAGGTGCCGTTTTGTCCCAAAGAGATCCAGAGACCTCTAAAAGTAACCCTTGTGCCTTTTTCTCTCGAAAATTTTCTCCTACTGATCGTAATTATGACGTGGGTAATCGGGAGTTATTGGCCATGAAGTGGGCTTTTGAAGAGTGGAGACATTGGCTGGAGGGAGCCAAACATCAGGTGGTGGTCCTTACGGACCGTAAGAATCTAGTTTATCTGGAATCTGCCAAGCGACTTAATCCTAGACAGGCCAGGTGGGCCTTGTTTTTCACACGTTTTAATTTTGTGGTTTCATTTCTTCCTGGCACTAAAAATGTTAAGGCGGATGCCCTCTCGAGGAGTTTCCTGGTGGACTCTCCTGAGTTATCTGATCCTTCTGTTATTTTGAAAGAGGGTGTAGTTCTTTCCGCCATCTCGCCCAATTTGAGACTGGCTCTGGAGGGGTGTCAGGAGGATAAGCCCGAGCGCTGCCCTGTTGGGAAATTGTTTGTCCCGGACCAGTGGAAAAAGAGTGTAATGTCTGAGATTCATTGTTCCGCGTTGGCCGGTCATCCCGGAATTTTTGGTACCAGAGACTTGGTTAGTCGGTCCTTTTGGTGGTCTACCATGTCTCGTGATGTCAGAGAGTTTGTGCAGTCCTGCGGGACTTGCTCTCGCTCCAAGCCTTGCTCTCGTTCTAGTGGTTTGTTGATGCCATTACCTGTGCCCAAGAGACCATGGACCCATATCTCTATGGATTTCATTTCCGACCTCCCTGTTTCTCAGAGAATGACCGTCATCTGGGTGATTTGCGATAGGTTTTCCAAGATGATACATCTTGTGCCATTACCTAAGTTGCCTTCCTCCTCTGAATTGGTGCCTTTGTTCCTTCAGCACGTGGTTCGTTTACACGGCATTCCTGAGAACATTGTGTCTGACAGAGGAGTCCAGTTTGTTTCCAGATTTTGGAGGACCTTTTGTTCTAAAATTGGTGTTCAATTGTCTTTCTCCTCGGCGTTTCATCCTCAGACCAATGGTCAAACTGAGAGAACAAACCAGACATTGGAGACTTATCTAAGATGCTTTGTGTCTGCTGATCCCGATGACTGGGTCTCTTTTTTGCCTTTGGCTGAGTTTGCTCTTAATAATAGGGCTAGCTCTGCCACTTTGATGTCTCCATTTTTCTGTAATTCTGGGTTTCACCCTCGATTTTCTTCAGGACAGACGGAGCCTTCTGTCTGTCCAGGTGTTGACTCTGTTGTGGAGCGTATGCAACAGATTTGGGACCAGGTTGTGGAGAGGTTGTCCCTCTCTCAGGAGAGGGCCCAGCGGTTTGCTAACCGGCATAGGACTGATGGTCCTCGGTTTAAAGTGGGGGACTTGGTCTGGTTGTCCTCAAGAAATATTCCTATGAGAGTGGCATCTCCTAAATTTAAGCCTAGGTTCATTGGACCTTATAAGATCATGAAGATTCTTAATCCTGTTTCTTTTCGTTTGCTTCTTCCAGGGACATTTAAGATCCATAACGTGTTCCACAAGTCAATGTTGAAGAGGTTTGTTGAGCCAGTGGTTCCTACTACTGTGCCTCCTGACCCTGTTTTGGTTGAGGGCAATCTGGAGTATGTGGTTGAGAAAATATTGAATTCTCGTTTTTCTAGACGGAAACTCCAGTATTTGGTTAAATGGAGAGGTTATGGTCAGGAAGACAATTCTTGGGTGTTTGCTTCGGACATCCATGCTGGGAGACTCATCCGTGCGTATCATAGAACTCATCCTGACCGACCTGGTTGCTCAAATGAGGGTTCGGTGACCCCTCCTCAAGGGGGGGTACTGTTGTGAATAGGCTGGAAATGAGTTCTGAGCAGAAGCTCCCTCTGGTGGTTACAAACGGTACTGGACTGTCCAGTGAAGATTGTGAGGATTGGGAGTCAGGTGTTACTGACTGGTCTTATATAAGGGAGTCGCCTTCCCATCAGGGTTGCCGGTGATCAATTGTTCTGGTCTCAATCCTTGATTCCTGTTTCCTTGGTAGCCTGCTGTGTCGTGTCTGAATCTCCTGCTAACAGATAAGACATTTTCTTCTTTTTGTTTTTGTGCTTGATTTTTGCATTTTGTCCTGCACTTCTGTGGGGGCCTTCAGGGTCCCTTCTGGGGGCTTTTGCCCTCTCTGTTCAGTTCAGCCACTGATGTTTGTACATTTGCTTTTCCCAGTTTTTTCAGTGGCTGCTGTTTTGTTTTTGGTTACACCAGAGAACTAATTTAGGTGGTAGAGGTCGTGTGATCTCAGGTGTTTTTGAAATTAGTAAAGTTGGTGCTTTTCAGGGTTTTTTGGGATTGCAGTAAGTGCCCTTCCTATCCTTTTCTATTTAGTAAGTTTGGGCCCCAACGTTTGCTCATACTATTTTCTGTCTGTGTCAGTATTTCTTCTTGTCTAACCGCCATTACATGTTTGGGGGCTTTCTATGTTCTTTGGGGATCTGCTCCGGGGCAGATAGCTTTCCTCTTTCTATCTTTAGGTGTAGTTAGTTTCTCAGGCTGTGACGAGGCGTCTAGGACCAACGTAGGAACGCTCCACGGCTGCCTCTAGTTGTGGTGGTTAGTCAGGGTACTGCAATCTCATAGTTTCCAACTGCTCTGGTGTATTTCCTTTTTTGCCTGCTCTCCTCAGCTACCAAATCATAACAGGTAACCACGGGTCATCTCCACGTACATACTCACCTTCCTTCCCTGCATCACTGTCCCGGTGCGTCTGCATATATCCTGTGTGGCGCGGTCATGTAGTACCGCTCATTAAGGTCATTAATATGGACGCGACTCCACTCCCATAGGCGTGGTGTCCATATTCATGACCTTAATGAGCGGTAGCACGTGACCACACTACAGACGAAGAAGCTGATGCGCCGGAATAGAGATGCAGGGACAGAGCGAGGAGGGTAAGTATGATGGGGGAGAATGGGGGAGCCCAGTGGAGGGTGGGAGTGGAGCCATGTATATAGAATTGGAGGGTGGGAGCAGAGCCATGTATATAGGATTGGAAGGTGAGAGCGGAGCCATGTATATATGATGGGAGGGTGGGAGCGGAGCCATGTATATAGAATTGGAGGGTGGGAGCCGAGCCATGTATATAGGATGGGAGGGAAGGAGCGGAGCCATGCATACAGGATGGGAGGGTGGGAGCGGAGCCATGTATATAGAATTGGAGGGTGGGAGCGGAGCCGTGTATATAGGATTGGAGGGAGGGAGCGGAGTCATGTATATAGGATGGGAGGGTGGGAGCGGAGCCATGTATATAGGATGGGAGGGTGGGAGCGGAGCCATGTATATAGGATTGGATAGAGGGAGCGGAGCCATGTATACAGGATGGGATGGTGGGAGCGGAGCCATGTATACAGGACGGGAGGGTGGGAGCAGAGCCATGTATATAGACCAAAAGTTTGGACACACCTCATTTAAAGATTTTTCTGTATTTTCATGACTATGAAAATTGTGCATTCACACTGAAGGCATCAAAACTATGAATTAACACGTGGAATTATATACTTAACAAAAAAGTGTGTAACAACTGAAATTATTCTTATATTCTAGGTTCTTCAAAGTAGCCACCTTTTGCTTTGATGACTGCTTTGCACACTCTTGCCATTCTCTTGATGAGCTTCAAGAGGTAGTCACCGGAAATGTTTTTCACTTCACAGGTGTGCCCTGTCTGGTTTAATAAGTAGAATTTCTGGCCTTATAAATGGGGTTGGGACCATCAGTTGTGTTGTGCAGAAGTCTGGTGGATACACAGCTGATAGTCCTACTGTTAGAATTTGTATTATGGCAAGAAAAAAACAGCTAAGTAAAGAAAAACGAGTGGCCATCATTACTTTAAGAAATAAAGGTTAGTCAGTCCGTAAAATTGGGAAAACTTTGAAAGTGTCCCCAAGTGCAGTTGCAAAAACCATCAAGCGCTACAAAGAAAGTGGCTCACATGAGGACCACCCCAGGAAAGGAAGACCAAGAGTCACCTCTGCTTCTGAGGATAAGTTTATCCGAGTCACCATCCTCAGAAATCGCAGGTTTACTGTTATGATCTGCTACAAGCACTAAGGAAAGGTGAGAATTCTGTCCCTACAATAGGACTGAGCTGGATCCCTACGATGTAACGGGGAACCTGATCCTGCGACCAGACCCGCTAAAGTCCTCAGCTAGTCTGAACGAAGACCTATAGTTGCGAGGGAGGAATCCCTACAAGATCTAGGGACTGGGTGAAAAGGTGGACACCTCCTAACAGAAAGTGTAGCAGGGAATAAAAAACAGAAAACAAATACTAAGAGATCCTAAGATCAAGCAAAACTGACAGAGTAAGGCACCTAAGCACCCGGCTAGCTTAAGAGTAGATAATACAATGAAGTCCAGCAAAGCCAGAAGGGCGGAGCCAGACTAAATAGGGTAAAAAGGTCATGTGACCAGCAAACTGAAACAAAATCTAACAAGAGGGTTCTAACAGTACCCTCCCTTCAAAGAGGATCCTCCGGATCCACTAGGACTTAGGCTTATCCGGAAACCTCTTGTGAAACGCTCTAACAAGTCTAGACGCAGAAATATCATCCGCCCTCACCCATGAGTTATCCTCGGGTCCATAACCCTTCCAAGCAACGAGGTACTGCAAACTCCCTCTATACCGTCTAGAATTTAGGATGCGGGAAATCTCATATTGCCCGTCCTCCACCACCAGGGGAACAGTGGCCGAGACGTCTCCATCTGAGACCTCAGCTTTTTTCAAGAGAGAAACATGAAACACCGGATTAATCTTCCAGGAGGTAGGAAGCTCCAACTTAACAGCAGATTGGTTAATAACCTGAAGCACCTTAAAGGGCCCTACAAACTTGGGACCCAATTTCTTAGACGGAATCCTCAAGCGCAGATTCTTAGAGGACAACCAAACCATGTCACCAATAGCAAACAAAACCTCTTGTCGTTTTCTATCAAAATACACTTTGGATCTTTTGTTAGCCTCCTAAAGATTACCACGCACATCAGTCCAAACTCTCTCCAAAACACCAGAAAAATTCTCCTCTTCAGGTACAGCCGATCCCAACTTGGAAAATGACCCAAAAGACGGATGTCTCCCAGTACAACAAAAAAAAGGCGAACAACCAGCAGAAGCGGATGTATGATTGTTAAGAGCAAACTCAGCAAGTGGCAGAAACTCAGACCACCCCTCTTGATTATCAGTCACAAAACAACGCAAGAACTGCTCAACATCCTGGTTTTTCCTTTCTGTCTGGCCATTAGACTCAGGATGATATCCGGAAGAAAATGACAAATGAACCCCCAACCTGTCACAAAAAGCGCGCCAAAAACGAGCCACAAACTGAGGTCCCCTATCGGAAACAATGTCAGTAGGAACGCCATGTAGTCTGACTATTTCCTTGACAAAGGCCTTAGCGAGAGTCTTAGCGCAGGGCAGTTTGATGAAAGGAACCAATGTGACACATCTTGCTAAAACGGTCCACGACCACCCAGATGACAGTGAAACCCTCAGAGGGGGGAAGGTCAGTAATAAAGTCCATAGCCAAATGTGTCCAAGGTGCACTAGGGACCTCCAGAGGGCAAAGCAACCCCGCAGCAGGAGTATGAGAAGACTTAGATCTAGCACACACAGTGCATTGACGCACCCACTTAATGACTTCCTTCTGCCATCCTGGCCACCAAAAACTGCGACCCACAAGTCTCTTGGTCTCAGAGATTCCAGGATGACCTGCCAACCGAGAGTCATGACATTCAACAAACAAATCTCTCCTCAGGGTACCAGGCACAAACAACCTCCCATGCGGCGTGTTAGATGGGGCATTCTCCTGTGCTTTAAGAATCTCATCTTCCAACACGGAGTCCAAAACAGCAATAACAACCCCTCTTGCAAGATGTTTTCCTCCTCCTCCTCAGTACCCACCATAGGAGAAAAGCTGCGAGACAAAGCATCAGCTTTAACATTTTTAGTACCTGGGATGTAAGTAACGGTAAAATTAAACCGTGAGAAAAACAGTGCCCACCTAGCCTGACGGGCATTCAAGCGTTTGGCAGCATCAAGGTAGATCAGATTTTTATGATCGGTGAAGACTTGAATGGGAAATTCCGCTCCCTCCAAAAAATGACGCCAGTGTTCAAATGCGAGTTTAATTGCCAACAATTCCCGATTACCGATATCATAATTTAGTTCAGACTCAGAAAATTTCTTTGAAAAAAAAGCACAGGGATGTACTCCATCCGTCTTTGCCTGAGACAACACCGCGCCGACCCCCACAGAAGAAGCATCAACCTCAACCAAAAATGGTTTAGTCACATCAGGCTGCGTAAGGATGGGAGCAGAGCTGAACCTCTCCTTTAGCAACACAAAAGCCTCAATGGCCTCAGTAGTCCACTGAACCGCATCAGCACCTTTCCTGGTGAGATCGGTCAGAGGTTTGGCAATCACAGAAATTTTTTTTATGAATTTTCTATAATAATTGGCGAACCCCAAAAACCTCTTTATTGATTTCACACCAATAGGTCTAGGCCAATCCTGCACAGCTTGCACCTTCACTGGGTCCATCTCAAAACCTTCACTGGAGACAATGTAGCCCAAAAAACTAAGTCTCTGTACAGCGAACTCACATTTTTCTAGTTTGGCAAAAAGTGAATTATCACTCAGTAACTGTAATACTTCACGCACACTCCTCCAATGAGACTCCAAATCTGATGAATAAATCAAAATGTCATCCAAATACACAACCACACTTCTGCCGATCAAAGGTCTAAGGATGTCATTGATAAGATTCTGAAAAAATGCCGGAGCACTGGAAAGCCCAAAAGGCATAACCAGATTCTCAAAATGACCCAGTGGAGTGTTAAACGCAGTCTTCCATTCATCCCCCTCCTTCATGCGCAACAAATTGTATGCTCCTCGAAGATCAATTTTCGAGAACCACTTGGCCCCCACTAACTGATTAAACAAATCAGGAATCAATGGCAGTGGGTAAGGATTGCGTACAGTAATCTTATTAATCTCACGAAAGTCTAGACAAGGCCGTAAACCGCCGTCCTTTTTTTTAACAAAAAAAAAATCCAACCGCCACAGGAGATTTGGAAGGCCTAATGTGACCGGCGGCCAAGCTTGTCTGTATGTATTCCTCCAAAGCCTTTCTCTCAGGAATAGTCAAATTAAATAAACGACTTTTAGGAAGAGTCGCTCCAGGGACAAATTCAATTGCACAATCATAATCTCTATGAGGAGGCAATACCTGCGATTCCTTATCAGAAAAAACTTTCCAAAAATCCTGAATAGGTACAGGTAACTCCCCTTTAACTACAGCAGCAATACGCCCGTTACAACACTTGTCATAACAATTGGGACTCCAGGACTTAATTTCATTGGTAGACCAATCCAGTACCGGATTGTGCAATTTTAACCAGGGTAACCCCAAAATCACCGGTGAGGGCAAATTATTCAAAACTACCAAATCCAAATTCTCTTGATGAACACCATTAATAGTAAGAGGAAATTCACAGATATGGTGAGTAACATTTTTCAAGTGAGAACCATCCACAGACACCACATTAATAGGAGAAGACAGAAGTTTGGGTTTTAATTTTAGTTTTTCCAAAAATTTCCCATCAATCACATTGAGAGTTGAACCACAATCCACAAATACCCGAAACTCCATTAATTCCTCCTCAACAGCAGTGGTAGCAGAAAGAAAGACACCTTTATTGTTTAAACAAGCTATGCGGGCAAAACTGACCTCATTTTTTTTTCTCTCTTTATTCATTCGAAGCGCACAGTTCTTAATAAAATGCTCAGATTTGCCACAATAGAAACACAAGCCCTTAGCAAATCTGCGTTCTTTTTCTCGAGAGTGAGGTGCCATTGCTCCAATTTCCATCGGCTCTGCAATGTCAGTACATTCCTTCTCCAAACTTGGAGCTGACAAGGCAGATTTACTCTCATTAACCCTTGCACACAGTCTCCTATCCACCCGTATGGCTAATTGCATAGCCTCTTGCAAGTTACCAGGTATGGGATAAGCAATCAGCAAATCTTTAACCCTCTCACTTAACCCTGCAAGAAATAAACTTTTCAAAGCTGAATCGTTCCAGCCCACCTGAGTGGACCACCTTCGGAAGTGAGTACAATATTTTTCCACATTACCTGATCCCTGTCTCAAACGTCTCAATTCTGTCTCAGCTGATGAAACACGATCCGGATCGTCATACAATAACCCCAAAGCAGAAAAAAAACTATCCACTGATCTAATGCATGGATCACCAGACTGCAGAGAAAAGGCCCAGTCCTGAGGTTCTTTGCGCAAAAGTGACATTATGAACGCTATGCGCTGTGATTCATCACCAGAGGATCTGGGTCTCAAACGGAAATACAATAAGCAAGCATTTTTAAAAGAAAAAAAATATTGTTGTTCACCAAAAAATAAATCAGGCAAACGTACCTTTGGCTCCACGAAATGTGCTCCAGAACAACTACTCACGTGTTGCTTTATCTCAGCCACCTCCAGAGAAAGTCCCTGCAGGCGTTGAACCAAATCCTGAACCGAGACCATGATGAAACAGAAAATCTTTCCTTAGAGATTTTTTTTTATTTATTTATTTTTTTCTTGGCTGGACTTACTGTTATGATCTGCTACAAGCACTAAGGAAAGGTGAGAATTCTGTCCCTACAATAGGACTGAGCTGGATCCCTACGATGTAACGGGGAACCTGATCCTGCGACCAGACCCGCTAAAGTCCTCAGCTAGTCTGAACGAAGACCTATAGTTGCGAGGGAGGAATCCCTACAAGATCTAGGGACTGGGTGAAAAGGTGGACACCTCCTAACAGAAAGTGTAGCAGGGAATAAAAAACAGAAAACAAATACTAAGAGATCCTAAGATCAAGCAAAACTGACAGAGTAGGCACCTAAGCACCCGGCTAGCTTAAGAGTAGATAATACAATGAAGTCCAGCAAAGCCAGAAGGGCGGAGCCAGACTAAATAGGGTAAAAAGGTCATGTGACCAGCAAACTGAAACAAAATCTAACAAGAGGGTTCTAACATTTACAGCAGCTCAGATTAGAGACCAGGTCAATGTCACACAGAGTTCTAGCAGCAGACACATCTCTACAACAATTGTTAAGAGGAGGCTTTGTGCAGCAGGCCTTCATGGTAAAATAGTTGCTAGGAAACCACTGCTAAGGACAGGCAACAAGCAGAAGATACTTGTTTGGGCTAAAGAACACAAGGAATGGACATTAGACCAGTGGAAATCTGTGCGTTGGTCTGATGAGTCCAAATTTGAGATCTTTGGTTCCAACCACCATGTCTTTGTGTGACGCAGAAAAGGTGAATGGATGGGCTCTACATGCCTGGTTCCCACTGTGAAGCATGGAGGAGGAGGTGTGATGGTGTGCGGGTGCATTGCTGGTGACACTGTTGGGGATTTATTCAAAATTTAAGGCATACTGAACCAGCATGGCTACCACAGCATCTTGCAGCGGCATGCTATTCCATCTGGTTTGCGTTTAGTTGGACCATCATTTATTTTTCAACAGGACAATGACCCCAAACACACCTCCAGGCTGTGTAAGGACTATTTGACCAAGTAGGAGAGTGATGGGATGCTACGCCAGATGACCTGGCCTCCACAGTCACCAGACCTGAACCCAATCGAGATGGTTTGGGGTGAGCTGGACTGCAGAGTGAAGGCAAAAGGGCCAACAAGTGCTAAGCATCTCTGGGAACTCCTTCAAGATTGTTGGAAGACCATTTCCGGTGACTACCTCTTGAAGCTCATGAAGAGAATGCCAAGAGTGTGCAAAGCAGTCATCAAAGCAAAAGGTGGCTACTTTGAAGAACTTAGAATATAAGACATATTTTCAGTTGTTTCACACTTTTTTGTTAAGTATGTAATTCCACATGTGTTAATTCATAGTTTTGTTGCCTTCAGTGTGAATGTACAATTTTCATAGTCATGAAAATACAGAAAAATCTTTAAATGAGACAGTGTGTCCAAACTTTTGGACTGTACTGTATATAGGATGGGAGGGTGGGAGTGGAGCCATGTATATAGGATTGGATAGTGGGAGTGGAGCCATGTATACAGTATGGGAGGGTTGCAGCGAAGCCATGTATATAGGATTGGAGGGTGGGAGCGGAGCCACTTATATCGGATGGGAGGGTGGGAGCGGAGCCATGTATACAGGATGGGAGGGTGGGAGCGGAGCCATGTATACAGGATGGGAGGGTGGGAGCGGAGCCATGTGTACAGGATGGGAGGGTGGAAGCGGAGCCATGCATACAAGGATGGGAGGGTGGAGCGGAGCCATGTATGCAGAATGGGAGGGTGGGAGCGGAGCCATGCATACAAGGATGGCAGGGTGGGAGTGGAGCCATGTATACAGGATGGGAGGGTGGAGCGGAGCCATGTATACAAGGATGGGAGGGTGGAGAAGAGCCATGTTTACAGGATGGGAGGATGGAGCAGAGCCATGTATACAGGATGGTAGGGTGGAGCGGAGCCATGTATACAAGGATGGGAGGGTGGAACGGAGCCATGTAAAGAGGATGGGAGGGTGGAGTGGAGCCATGTATACAGGATGGGAGAGGGGAGCCATGCATACAAGGATGGGAGGGTGGGAGCGGAGCCATGCATACAAGGATGGGAGGGTGGGAGCGGAGCCATGCATAAATAAACTACATACATATTCTAGAATACCCGATGCATTAGAATTGGGCCACCATCTAGTTTTATCATATTCATATTTGGGATTTGCTTGAAACTAAAACTAAATCTCTTGTTATCATTTTGCGACTTGATAATTTTTTTACTCTGATTTTGAACTAATTCAATTTGTGTTTTTTCTCTCTCCTGAGCTTCTTTTAATAATGTTGCTGGATATCCTCTTCTTACCAAATTATTTGTTAATTCCTTAGTTTGCATGAGAAAACCTTCCTCTTTAACTGCTGTTATTTTTTATGATTCTCAGATATTTTTTTTGTGTGCCCTGGATTAGCACTATTATAGTGTAACGGCATATTAATTTCTGTTGGTTTTTTGAAAGCTTTTGTTACTATTTTACCCTTATCAATCGTTAAATTGACGTCCGGAAAATTGAGGGTATGTTCATTAAATTCTGATGTGAACTTCATATTCATAGTATTTTCTTCATTAAGATACTGTACAAATTCAACAAAATCCCCTTTTTCATGTCAATATTTTTGTTGATCGCCTGGTTGAGGCACAAGTACAGGTGTGTGTCAAGTGATATTTGTTCACCGGACAATGTATTGTCAATATGGAGTGTGACCCTGAGTCGCAAAATGATAGTAAGAGGTTTATTTTTAGTTTCAAACAAAACCCAAATATGAATATGATAAAATTGGCAATAAAGAGGAACTGGCAGTTAATAGAAAGCAACAAAGAATTAGCTACAATAGCAAAGAATAATCCATTAGTGGCTTAAAGACGCAGTAGGAATCTTAGTGAAGTTTTAGTACATAAAATGATCCAGGGAAATAAACCCAAACCAATGTGGTTAAATGAAATTAGCCCAGTAGGTAATTTTTGTTGCGGTAGCTGTTCATTTTGTCTCATACATGTTGTAGGTAAAAATCTGAGAATGGGTGCGGTATCAAAGCAGGTGAAACAATTAGTCACGTGTCGTACAAAGCATGTAGTTTATATTATATACTGTCCCTGTCAATTTTAAAAGCATGTAGTTTATATTATATACTGTTGCTGTAATTTTTTTTTATATTGAAAGACAATCAGACCATTATATATTCGCTTTAGAGAACATTTTCATTCTATTACTACACAAAAAGGTTCCCTCAAACTTATAAAGCACATTCATGATTGTAATGGTGCAGATCCAAAGGTTCTGCGATTTGCAGGATTAGAATATGTAAGTTACCCAAAAGAGGGAGGTGATTATAATCATTTGCTATTAACAAAAGAAGCTAAATGGATTTTGAGAACAAGATGCTCAAGGACCACTAGGTCTGAACGATAAATTAGATATGTCGGTTTTATTATATATGTTGCCCTGAATTTTTGCATTGGAATCACTCCCCTTTTCCCCTTCCCCCATAAAAAGAAGTGTGGGAAGGTGTTACGCTCGCGCACTGACTGGTTGGCGCGAGCGTGGGGGTGTGACCTCACAGTGCCACAAACTAGATTACCCTGGAAAGGGCGTCACTAAGCAGCTACCTTGGTGTTCACTGGAGCCTCTGATGGTGAGGTCAGGCTTGTGCAGCAGGTAGCTGCCAGGTTCCACTCTAGGGTGGTGTCTGGCTGTGACAGCTTATCCCACTGAGGGATGGAATGCTAGGACGGGAGTGGGCTCGACTGGCGGACAGGCAGGGAGCACTCTGGTGGGCTGGCGGGCACGGGTGAGACGCTGGCAGGCAGGCACAGCTGAGAAAAAAGGGACAGGAAAAGACTTGGAGGACCCAGGAACGCGGGCAGGTATGAGTAGTGTATGGGAAGAGGTAGAGACCTGTTCAGACTGGAGGAGCAGGGACAAATAAAGAACTGCTGGAAGTGGGACAAGAGCGGAGCAGAACCGCAAGGTTGCAGAGCGGAGAGCAGAAAAGAGTCGCTGGTTGCAGTGCAGTGAGTTGAACTGCAGGAGTGTGGAGCAACGGCAGAACCGCAGGAGTGCGGTGCAATGGCAGAACTGCAAGAGTGCAGAGCAACAGCAGAACCGTAAGAGTGCGGAGCAACGGCAGAACCACAGGAGTGCGGAGCAACGGCAGAACCGCAAGAGTGCAAAGCAACGGCAGAACTGCAAGAGTGCGGAACAAAGGCAGAACCACAAGAGTACGGAGCAAAGGCAGAACCACAAGAGTGTGGAGCAAAGGCAGAACCGCAAGAGTGCGGAGCAAAGGCAGAATCGCAAGAGTGTGGAGCAAAGGCAGAAACGCAAGAGTGCGGAGAACGGCAGAACCACAAGAGTGCAGAGCAAAGGCAGAATCGCAAGAGTGCGGAGCAAAGGCAGAAACACAAGAGTGCGGAGCAATGGCAGAACCACAGGAGTGCGGAGCAAAGGCAGAATCGCAAGAGTGCGGAGCAAAGGCAGAACCGCAGGAGTGCGGAGCAAAGGCAGAACCGCAGGAGTGCAGAGCAGTGGCAGAACCGCAGGAGTGCAGAGCAAAGGCAGAACCACAGGAGTGCGGAGCAATGGCAGAACCGCAAGAGTGCAGAGCAACGGCAGAACCGCAAGTGTGCGGAGCAAAGGCAGAACCACAAAGGTGCGGAGCAAAGGCACAACCGCAAGAGTGCGGAGAACGGCAGAACCGCAAGAGTGCGGAGCAAAGGCAGGAGTGCGGAGAAAAGGCAGAACCGCAGGAGTGCAGAGCAAAGGCAGAACCGCAGGAGTGCGGAGCAAAGGCAGAACCGCAGGAGTGCGGAGCAAAGGCAGAACCGCAGGAGTGTGGAGCAAAGGCAGAACAGCAGGAGTGCGGAGCAAAGGCAGAACTGCAGGAGTACGGAGCAAAGGCAGAACCGCAAGAGCGCGGAGCAAAGGCAGAACCTCAGGAGTGCGGAGCAAAGGCAGAACCGCAAGAGTGCGGAGCAAGGGCAGAACTGCAGGGACCAGGATTGAGAGCATGGCAGATCGAGAGGACACAGCAGGGAAAGGCTACAGACAAGGATACAATGGACAGAGAAATAGGACTGAGTACAGACAAGGTCAGGTACAGGAACAGGTACAAGAACTAAGGACGAAGGCCTGGGTATTCTTCCCCCAGGGTGGCGGACTAAGCAAGAAACACTGTTAAAGACAGAGGTATGAAAACACAGCAACAGGTCTGGGTATTAAGCCCCCAGAGAAGGCAGAAAACAGGACAGGACCTGGCAGCTCAGCAGCAAGATACTGACTGAGATAGAGTGTTGCACAGGCATCCTCCTACGGGCAAGGATGCCTTAAATACCAGAGGCCTCTTGGCAGTTGGCTGTGGACACCTTAGGAAGGTGCACACTGATTCTATAACAACCAGGAAGTGCCAGTGCCGCCCCCCTATGCACACAGCCAGGAAGCATGCACGGAGCAGGCAGGAGACATGAGGCACACAGCATGGAGCTGGCAACAGACAGAATTCACAGCATGGCCCAGAGTAGTGAGTAAGTTGGTGTGTAAGGCAGGTGGGGGATGGGAGGCCATGCAGTGATGCCGGCAGGGTTGGTACAGAAGGTCTCTGACCTTTATGGACCTGTAGAAGCGCCAAAAAGGCGTGAAATGGCTATAGTCCGTTAGGTCTCCTATTCTTATTAATCACTACCACATGTAACCATGTTTTCTACTTAATGGAATAAACCACAAGTTCATACAGGATTGAGTGATTGCTGCATTTCTTTCTATTTCTTATGAAATTATCTAGATTGGTATTGAGCACCTTGAACCCACAGGTGCTTCACAGAAGTTTATAATGTAGAGCCATGGAAATTAAAAAAAAAAAAAAATTCCCAAATAAATCTTTTTAGCTCCAAATTTTGCATTTACATAAGGGTAAATGGAGAAATTGCGCCATACAGTTTGTTTTGCAATTTCTCCTGAGTACGCCGATACCCAATATGTGGAGGAAAACAACTGTTTGGGCACATGGTAGGGCTTGGAAGAGAATGAGTGCCATTTGACGTTTTGAATGCAAAATTTGATGGAATAATTAGCGGAAGCCATGTCGCGTTTGAAGAGCCATTGATGTGCCTAAACAGTGAAAACTCCCCACAAGTGACACCATTTTGGAAACTAAAACCTAATCTAGATGTGTATTGAGCACCTTGAACCCCCAGGGGCTTCACAGAAGTTTATAATGTTAAGCCGTGAAAATAAAAAAAAAATCACATTTTTCCCACAAAAATCTATGTTCGCTACAAATTTTGTATTTTCACAAGGGCAAAAGTAGAAAATGGACCCAAAGTTTGCTGTGCAATTTCTCCTGAGTGCACAAATACCCCATATGTAGTCGAAAACTACTTTTGAGGCACAGTGCAAAGCTCAGAAAGGAAGTAGAACCATATTATAGTGCAGATTTTGTGTTACATTTTATGTAACAATGCCAGAGCCCTTGAGGTGCCAGAAAATCACAACCCGCATAAGTGACCGCATTTTACCAATTAAACCTCTCAATTAATTCATCTATGGGTGCAGTGAATATATTGATATCACAGGTGTGTCACAAATCTTTATACCATAGGGCAGTGAAGAAAAAATAATTTACATTTTTACCACTAAGATTATGTGTTAGCCTCAAGTTTTACATTTTCACACTGGGAAATGGGTAAAAATGGCACCATAATTTGTCCCACAATTTCTGCTGAATGTGGAAATACCCCATATGTGGCTGCACTGTACTACTTTGCCATACGGAGAGACTCGGGAGGGACAGAGCGCTATTTGCCTCCTGGAGCTCAGATTTTCATAGACTAGTTGGTGGATTACATATAAAGAGCCCCTAAGTGCTAGAAAAGCAGAAGCCCCCCTCAAGCGACCCCATTTTGGAAATTATAACCCTTTGGGAATTTAT
The DNA here is from genome assembly GCA_033576555.1 of Oophaga sylvatica. Lineage (NCBI taxonomy): Eukaryota > Metazoa > Chordata > Amphibia > Anura > Dendrobatidae > Oophaga > Oophaga sylvatica. Next base: position 184,681,802 of record JARQOD010000004.1, on the reverse strand, counting down.
CTACAGATTCAGTGACGATTTTGACTCCATGGGTGTTTTCCAGAAACATGCACAAGTGGATGTTCCTGAGTGAAAATTGCAAACTGTCGTTGTATTGACCAGTACGTTGAAGGGACCAGTATGTTGTACTGACCAGTACATTATGCTCAGCTCATGCTTCTGGAGACACGCACCTATAAATTAGGTAGGCTCTCATCACTACAGAAATGCCAATCATGTGGGCGCTAAATGTGGTTTAGGCACACTGGGGCTCAGAAGGGAGGGTGACATTTGGATTTGAGAGTGGAGAATTTGCTGAATTTCTTTTAGCGGGTGAGGAGCCATTTTGCTTTTCCAGAGCCTTTGTGCTATCAGTAATGTGGAAGCCCGCTATATTTCCACTAACAGATGACAGATCTGAGTGGGGACTTGTTTTTTTTCTGGATTGAGTGGAAGCTTTTATTGGGAACATTTTACATAACGTTTAGGATCATAGTTAACTGGCGCTCTACGCTGACCACTTACTTTGGGGTTTCCATTTAAATCTCTGAGTAACGTGATTCAGATGAAACTCCAATGGATCCATTCACTATAGTGAGGCAGCAGAGTTACTCTGGACTCCGTCTGGCCTCTGTTCCTTGGTGTCCTTCTTTTCAGAAGTGCACAAAACTGTGGCCGACTGCAGTTTCATGCAGTCTTAAAAAGACGGACACAGCCGGATCACAGGTCAGATGGCGTCCACAGTGCCTCCATCTGCCTCATTATAGGGAATTTTCCGCCGGCGGTTCTGTCTGATTCACTTATTTCAGAGATTTACACGGAAACCCTGGTGTAAGCATTCAGCGCAGAGCGCAGGATAAATGTGCGCCAAGCATTAGGCTGGGGGGGAGACCCCCAGAGGTACAGTAGGGCTGCTGCTGTTTGCTGCTTCCTCAATGCTGGTGGCTGCTGCTGCAGCAGGTGGGTCAGGTACAGGTAGAGGTGCATCCGGTTGGTCAGGTCCTGGTGCTGGGGAAGCTTGGAGGATGCAGCTGGGAGGGTCAGAAGATGGGCCAGCCACCTCTTCACATCCCCCAACCGGGTTTATAATGGCCTCTGAGTCGAAGCCTGTCTCCTGCTCAGTGAGGTTGGACTGAGTTCTGTTAGGAAATTTAATGGGATTAGAACATGTTGGAGATGTCAGCCTAAACAGCATATGTTTTATGTTGTGTGATGTATGTACTTACGGTCTCAGATCCAGAATAGGAGCCAAAAACCCAAGGCGGTCAAAGTACACATATCTCCGCTTGGTGGGTGCTGCAGAACTGCTCCTGGCCCTCTGCTGACGTTCCCGCCGGTACTGGTCGCGGATACTTTGCCAGCATCTCATTACATCTTCCACTGCAATGTGACATATAATTTCATCATTTACCTAGCTGCACAATGCCAAATTGTTCAACATACATTTCACATAGTCATGGGGGCCTAGTCGGATGTCAGTATGCTAACATTTTGGCTCTTAATAAAAAATTAACTAAAATATTATGTTTTAGGGAAACTGCTCAATTATGACCTTTTGGCCTTTAAGATGTTTGGGGAAAAATCTGGTAACTTACTCATTCGGTGCTGCTCCTCGCGTGGGCTGTCACCAAAGTGGGGAAACATCTGTCCACAGATGCGCCTCCATGCCACATCTTTTCTTGCGCGGTCTGCGTAGTGTGCATCCCGTTGGTCCCAAATTACAGGCCTCTCATGGACCAAAACAATCAGCATCTCCACATTTACTGTCCTCCCACCTCTCCTCCTGTTCCCTCTTTGACCAGTTACAATCTGGCTTCCGACCACATCACTCAACTGAAACTGCCCTAACTAAAGTCACTAACGACCTGCTAACCACCAAGAGCAAGCGACACTACTCTGTCCTCTTTCTCCTAGACCTGTCTTCGGCCTTCGACACCGTGGACCATTCCCTCCTGCTACAGATTCTCTCATCTCTTGGCATCACAGACTTGGCCCTATCCTGGATCTCATCATACCTAACAGACCGAACATTTAGTGTCTCCCTCTCACACACCACCTCCTCACCTCGCCCCCTGTCTGTCGGTGTTCCTCAAGGCTCAGTCCTAGGACCCCTCCATCTACACCTTCGGCCTGGGACAGCTCATAGAATCCGACGGCTTGCAGTATCACCTCTACGCCGATGACAAGCAGATCTACCTATCTGGACCTGACCTCACCTCCCTACTGACCAAAATCCCACAGTGTCTGTCTGCTATCTCAGCCTTCTTTTCTGCTCGCTTTCTCAAACTGAACATGGACAAAACAGAATTCATCATCTTTCCCCCACCTCATTCTACCCTTCCACCAGACCTATCCATCAATGTCAATGGCTGCTCGCTTTCCCCAGTCCCGCATGCTCGGTGCCTTGGGGTGATCATCGACTCTGCCCTCTCTTTCAAACCACATATCCAAGCCCTCGCCACCTCCTGCCGCCTCAAACGCAAAAATATTTCCCGGATCCACGCATTCCTCAACCATGAAACCACAAAAACGCCCTTATCATCTCCTTTCTCGACTACTGCAACCTCCTACTGTCTGGCCTCCCCTCTAGCACTCCCGCACCACTCCAGTCCATCCATCCTACACTCTGCTGCCCGACTAATCCACCTGTCTCCCGCTATTCCCCAGCCTCCCCCCTATGCCAGGCCCTTCACTGGCTTCCTATTGCTCAGAGGCTCCAGTTCAAAACCCTAACCATGACATACAAAGCCATCCACAACCTTTCTCCTCCATACATCTGTGACATGGTCACCTACCTACACGCAAACTTCGATCCTCTCAAGATCACCTTCTTGACTCCCCCCTCATCTCTTCTTCCCACAACTGCATACAAGACTTCTCCTGGGCTTCCCCCTTACCCTGGAACGCCATGCCGCAAAACATCAGACTTTCACCAACAACGGAGACCTTCAAGAAAAACCTGAAGACCCACCTGTTCCGACAAGCCTACAACCTGCAATGATCCTCAGTCTACTGAACCATCGCACGACCAGCTCTACCCTTTCCTAGTGTATTCTCACCCATCCCTGCAGACTGTGAGCCCTTGCGGGCAGGGTCCTCTCTCCTTCTGTACTTGTGTGTCCCTTGTCTAGCACATGTTTATTGTACCTGTCTATATTTTTCCCTTTTCATATGTAAAGCGCCATGGAATAAATGACGCTATATAAATGTATAATAATAATATGTGTGTAGACATGATGGTGGACTCCGTGGAGGCATTCTTCCAGGATGTCTGGTGCTCTTTTTGAGCTAATTTGCATGTGTAAGCTTCCTGATTCATGGCTTGCACCATTTCCTGTGAGCTGCAGAAGTCTTACGTATTTTTCGCAAGTCACACGTGTGGTCCGTGTGTAATCCGTATTTTTCTCGCACCTATAGACTTTCATTGGCGTACAATGGGCGTAATACGATGACAATCGCAGCATGCTGCAAGTGTCTTGCACCGTAAAATACGGCCGAGAAATATACGCATGATCAGAGCTGCCCCACAGAGAAATTTTGGTCCGAGTGTAATGCGTGATTTTTCCTCTCTAGTGTGACTCCGGCCTTACTGCGATCTTTGGGAGACAGAATGAAAAAATCAACAGCATGTCAAGAATTGGTTCCATTTATTTTTTATGCCGTTCCTCATGTGGTGTAAGTGAATTGACAACTTTATTCTTTGGGTTGGTGCGATTACAGCGATACCAGATCTATATCGGGTTTTTATGTTTGGCTGCTGTCACACAAAAAAAGACACTTTTATTGCAAAAACTAGTGTTTGCATCAACATATTTTTTGAGAGTTATATTTTTCATATTTCGGCCGACAGAGTCATGTGAAGGCTTGGATTTTGCAGGAGGAGCTGACGTTTCTATTGGTACCATTTTCCGGCACATGATATTTTTATCGCTTTCTATTTCTATTTTTGGGAGACAGAATAAACAAAAAACAGCAATTCAGGAATTGCTTTTTACCGTTCCGCGTGTGGTAAAATTGGTAAGGCAGCTTTATTCTTTGGGTCAGTACAATTATAGTGATACCTCATTTATATCTTTTTTATGTTTTGGCGCTTTTACACAAGAAAAACTATTTTATAGAAAAAATAATTATTTTTGCATAGCTTTATTCTGAAAGCTATAACTTTTGTATTTTTCTGCTGATGGAGCTGTAAGGTGGCTTATTTTTGCGGGACAAGATGATGTTTTCAGAGGTACCATTTTTATTTACATCTGGTTTTTTTATCACATTTTATTGCACTTTTTGTTAGGTGTTCTGAAGATAAAGCATTGTTTTTTGCCTCGTTTTTTTTTATGGTGTTCACTGAAGGGGTTAAGTAATGAGACAGTTTTATAGAGTGTGTCGTTACGGACGCATCAATACCAAATATGTGTACTTTTAATTTTTTTTCATTTACATAAAAAAATGTATTGGAAAAATATTTATTGTTTTCTTTATTAAGGATTTTTAAAAAATTATTTTTACACTTTCCAATATATTTTTTTTTTACGTTTTTACATTGTCCCACTATAGGACATTACTATATAACATCAGATTGCTGATCTGATGCTCTGCACTGCAGAGCATCAGATCAGCGATCTGACAGGCAGGTAAGGAGGCATGCCAGGGCCTGCTCTCAGCGCCGCTCACAATCCACCTTACTTGCAGGACCTCGATGGACCCCGTGGCCATCTTGGAGTTGGGGGTCTCCATTGAGACCATCAGGACAATGCGATCTCATCGCGTTGTCCTGATGGAAGTGCACAGGGAGCCCCCTCACTGTGCAATGCTTCTCTATGCCAATGTCACTACTGACAGAGGCATCAGAGGGGTTAATTGCCCACGATCGGTGCTACCACCGATCATGAGCATTGCTGGGGGGTGTCAGCTTTCACCTACAGCTGACACCCGTACCCAATCACCACGGCGCTCAGTGTGAGGCCGCGCGATCAGTGCGCCATACTAGTAGTGCTCTTTGCAGGAACGCATGTCCTGCAGAGCAGTACTAGTACGGTGCATGTCGCAAAGGGGTTAAATTTTAAGGAGCACTTAAGTATATTGGGATATTGAGACAGACAGTGGGACACATAGGGGACATTATTACTTTCTAGGGAGTAAAATGTGGGAACTGTTTTTAGGACATTTGCAGAGGGCATTCATAGATTTTAGGGGTACATTTTACAATCTATAGGGCACAAACTAGGCATTTTACTTTGTAAGTATCACAGTGCTAGGCATTATGTTGATAACTAAGAGGAGCACTGTTTTTATGCCACAGAGAAAGACCAGTCACAAGGACAAATATAGTAACACAAGGTTTAGCATTGTGGTGACAGCAGGATTAGAAGTTTGTGCAGGTTGGGAATAGATGGAGATGGTGTTGGAAATGTGAGAAGCAAAATGTGTCTTTGTTGTTAAATCTGTAGATTAGTCATGTCTGGAAGAAAATGCCATGGTGGTCTGGGCCAGATGGAAAATAGAGAAAAGGTGAATGACTGCAACAGAAAGAACATCAGCTGTAAGTCACAGTCTATAACTGCACTGCAATCTCTTATATGTTCTGCAAGATTGGTAAATTACCACTATATAGTAACTGCATGGTGGTAATATAGGTATTGTTCTTTGTATAGTGATTTATTTTCATTAACAGCATGGTCATCCCACTATTCCCATAATTAGGGTGTGCCACCATAGCTGTCTTTTGCCCCTGGCACCATCTGTGCTGAAGCCTTAGCTATGACCCTGCATACTTCACATATCTGGTAGGAGGTCTTTCTCAAGATACCTGTGAAGATCTGAGGTTACGGGTCTTAATAATCACCTAGGCAGGCAGGTTAACAATGCAGTTAGTTTTATTCTGTCCACGTTCATACAGCAACTCCAGGTAGATGGCTAAAATATAATGCCCTCAGTCCAAAACATCCCAACCCAGGATCGGTAGTTCCACTGGCCTACACCAGGTGATACCCATTTTCTCACAATTTTGGTTGATCCACGCTTTTGGTATCCCCCACCAATACAGTCTGCAGTCACAGCCTATGTTCCTCCAGATGATTGATATCATGACCATAGAATGCGTATCCCACTGCAGCCAGAAACAACCTCTCCATTTCCTCATCAGGGACCTACATAACACAGTACACCCCTGAAATTGAGCTCAGTCCTCGGAAGACACCCACCTCAAATCTAACTGTACATTGGTGGAGGTATTTTCCTCAGTCTAAATCCCATCACTTAGGACTACATATGAGTCTCCTGTGGTGATGGCTCCATTGGGTCTACTATATCTCCATCCACACAATGGTAGAACTGGAAGAACAATGGCATGAAGCCCCTGAGAAACTAACAAGAGTAATTCTGTAGGAAGAAGGACCGGGCCGTGGGTACTTGTTCTACGCCGGGTCTGGAACTGTCGGGGCTGTCTCCTCTGTTGCCTGGGGGAAAGATTAGGGGACCGGACAAACCCTTGCACCAGAAAGCAGGGGGCATAGCTAAGCCATAGCAGCCACAGCACACGCAGAAGCAGTCAGACTTGGCGGGAACAGACAGCGCGCAGAAGGGAGCGCTCGGTCCCTCGGGTACCGTAGCAGCGCAAGCCTGTGCCCGAGCATCCCCGCTGACATCCGCAGAGACTGTGAGCATAGACAGTACCTGTGTCAGTTGGTCCCAGCAGGGCAAGCTGCCAAACACTCCAGATCCATTAGTGTTGCGCCCGTGCCGCCTAAAAGAGACCGGGTGGGTGACCGTGAACTATTTCCTGACTCCCCGGTGTATGTTTACCAAGTTACGTTGGATTCAGTGTATGCTGTGGCCTGTACGCCTTCTGCCACTTCACCATATAGACTGAGGACCCTGCAGAAAGTGCCAGAGACTAACCGCTGCTGCTGGGACCCGGATCATCGTGATCTACAGGACTTCACTGGATCAACCCCATGCCGGCCGTCGATGGCGCCATCGTTTGCATCGTGAACCCTATTGCCTGGAGACCGACTGTTTGGATAAGTTACACTTTATAGAACAGTACTGTAACCACGTTTGTTCCCTCTTTAGCACATTATATACTTTTCATGTGCACAACCCATTTTCCCCCTTTTAGCCAGTTACCTCCCTGCGTGGAGCATACCCCTGTTAATTAAAAGCATTAACCCTTACTCTGTCTCCTGTCCGTTGCTGCATCTCACAACCTGCTCTCAATTCAATGATTTCTTTACCTGATTACCAATCTTGGGTCTGGCCTCAAGTATGCATAAGATCCAGCCCACATGTATTCCATAGCTTACTGTAACTTAATGGAAACATTGATTCTTGAGACTGATCTGATGAGCAAGCAAATCTCTAATAAAATACAGCAAGCAAATCTCTAATGAAACACAACAATATCAATGTAATCGGTGCTCTATGCTGGAAAAAGTCTGCATCCCTTAGAACCACGAACTCTGCTCTACGTGCATTGGTCCAATAGTCTTTAGGACAAGCCAGCTCCTCACAATACCTAATAAATTAATTAGGTTATCATTTTATTGTCAACTACATAGAATGAAATAGGGATAAAAAATATCATAAATATCTATGGATGTGCCTTTAATGTTTAAAACTCTGTTAAGATGTACTTATGTTTCTAGTTTTGAAAAAAGCATTACTATCATTCAGATGGCTCACTCTTGGTAAAACACTATATTGTAACTGGCTTAGAGGATTCATCTGTTGGTGTATGTTATTGATGGCTGTTTTAGCAATTGCAATATATTGTGCTAAGAATGCCAATATGTAACTTATTGCAAAAATATCCAGTTTGAACTAAAATGGACACAACTGCTCTGTCCACACAACCGACTATATACATCACATTGCAGAAACTATTAGGCAATGCCAACATGAATATACAGCTTGGCATAAGAAGGAATCTATGTAGTGTGTCATCCTTATTAATCGGAAAAATGTGCAAATTGTAAAAAGAAAATTTTATTCAATTAAATTGCATTGGGACTTTATTCAAAATGTGACTTAAAAATGTACCTATGATTTATTGAAAAGTCCAAACATAAAAAATATAAGTGTAGGCTGATTTTGTTTCCGCAAAACTGCCAAAACTTACAAATTAAGTTATAGATGTCTAATGTCTTTCCATTCTTCTGGACTGCTTTCACATTACCACCATTATTTTTCCTTACACTATTTGTTCTCTGAACATTGCTGATAACTAATCCTTTTTCATGGATATATTATGAACACAATACATATATATCAGAAGGGATCTGTCTTGACATTACTTTTGATGTTTCCTTTCTTCAAATATAATACAATCTCTTGATAAATTTCCAAAAATAGGATAACTTTATTTTTCAGTAAATCTGACTGATTATATGTAACCTTAAATACTTTAAACCTTGCTTGGCAAAATAAAGCTCAGTTCTTCAGTGTCCTTGAATGCCTTTAGATGTCAAGAAGAAATGCATTATGCAGGAATTGTGGAATTGCCTTGAGGCATGCCAAAGCTTACTGCCTTTTTGTACTTCAGAGACACCTTAGGAGCCCAAGCATGTGATTTGTTTTTCTAAAAATGTTTCAGGGTAAAATATCTCTGTTAAATACAATCTAAATCTATGTCGAGTCCGAAGATTGATATTTAAAAATCACTCACTCTTTAATTAAATAGTCCCACAGGTAATTTTCTTAATGTTATTACTTAAAATACTTGGAGTCAACATATTATGTCTGCATTCCTTTACTTACGGTACTTTTTTGTATTTCCAAGAACATTGTTACCTCATATATGGAAACATTGATCATCATTATTCATAAAATATTACCAATAGCAAAAGATATAAGTAATAGTAATAACTCTCAATCAATTTTTTGTCCTCTTCAAATATGTGCATTTGTATGTATATCTAGTATATTGTGTAAACATATTTAGAAGAGCTGTGCCCAAACTAGAGCATCTCATATTAGTCCATTACCACAATGAAGCTTAGAATCTCACAATCACTTCAAATCCCCCCTAGGACAACATCTGCAAGGAGTTTGTATGTTCTTCCCGTGTTTGCGTGGGTTTCCTCCGGGTTCTCAGGTTTTCTCCCAGACTCCAAAGACATACTGATATGGAATTTAGATTGTGAGCCCATTGGAGACAGTGATGATAATGTATCTGAAGCGCTGAGGAATAACATAGCACTATATAAACAAAGCATAATAATAATAAACCAGAAAATGGGTTGAACCTTAAATTCCTCAAAATGACCTTTATTCACTCTGATGAATGTTACATCCTCTTAACATTCTCTCATGCAGCTTCCTCAGGTTATCACTTGGAATAGCTTTCTGGTTGGCTGTTTTGCTTTCTATCTGTGATCCAATCATCTCAAACTATTTTAATTTGGTTGAGGTTGACTGATTGTGAAGGTCATGTCATCTTACACAGCACTATATCCCTTTCCTTCTTAATGATGTAGTCCTTACATCCCTGGTTAATGTGTTTGGGTCATTATCCTGTTATACAAATGATGGCACCACTGCAAACCAGAGGTGATAGCATGTTGTTGCAGAATGATGCTATATCCATGTTGGATGAATGTGCTTTGAATTTGATGTGTCACCAGAAAAGAACCTCAATGCCATCACAGCTATGGAATGGAGCTCAGCACTATATAGAACTGAGTACCCCAAAAAAATATAAAAAAAATAAACAAAAACAATAAAAATATCTACTGAAAAATAAAAATGACACAGGTCTCGGAAAGTGGAAACAAACTAATTTTTTTTACAAACTTCTTAATTTTTTCACCACTTAAAAGGAAAATATATGCTACTTTAGTATTGCTGTAATTGTAGTCACCTGGAGAATCATGTTCTCAGATCATTTTTACCAAGACTTGCACATTTTTTTCAGCATTTCATCCCACTTGGAACTTTTGTTCCCAATTTCAGTACATTGTGTGGTAGGATAGATAAAATAACTCAAAATAAAATTTTCTCCACAAAACCATAATCTAATACGGCCATGTTGACAGGAAGCAAAAAAATTATGGCTCTTGTAAGAATGTGAGAAAAATAAAGATAGCCAGGAGAAAACTCTGGAAGCAGGATGTTGAAAGACAGAGATTTTCCCAGGGAGATGGAGAGAAGGAGCCCTGTCTGAGATACTCAGAAGAATCCAGAGCCTGAAGAGATCCGAATTGGAAAAGTGTGATCCAGAGGAAGCGGCTCCTGTGAGTAAACTGAGAAGTGTTACCGGTCACCGACTGTTTAGGTAGTTAGGGAGAGTTAGATAGAAATTAGCATTTTCAAGAACACTCCTGTCACTAAGATTGCATATGGACTGATAGAGACTGTGTGAATTCCTGTATATAAAGATTCTGGCCGTGAAATATTACTGGGACTGATTGGAATCTTCATCTGCATTGGTATCAGAGGACTTGGTGACCTAGAAAGCTGATTGAGTTCGGTGTCTGGACATCAGGATAACAAGTACAGTTGTTTACTGTTGAGTATATTCTGTCAGAGCATCCGCTCTGAGCACTCACAAATAAGACAGTACACTGTATACATGTTGTGTTGGCTTGTGGCTGTTGTGGCCCATATTTTGTTGAAACATAAAATCCTGTTATCCTTTGTACAAGTTATAAAGAAAAGTTGCTTTAATATCATATTGTGCTCTGAGTCATTCATAGCAGCGCCGTATTCCGTTCTCGAGCAATGACCCGCATACCGGTCGTTACACATACAAAAGGTCGTTTAACCTACCGATTTGTGCTGGGTCCTCAAATGCTGCCATAATAGAAAACACAGCAGCCATGAATAGTGTCTGCCTATCCCGTGGCAGTAAGCGAGTCTTGCCGGCTATAGTTGAGCAAAAAAAATCTAATCGATCTTCAGTTGTAGATTTTTTGATCAGATCTAATGCTTCACTAGCCAGTCTTGTAGCCTCAGACTCTTTATTTCTTTTTTACCTTTTTTTTGGCTCAGTTACTGCCATGGGATAGGCAGCTATGGATGTGTTCGCAGTTGGTAGTACACTTTCTGCTGCTGAAGAAGCAGATGTGCCAGCCTCTGCAGCTGCAGTTGTGGCTGCTGCATCTTCTATGTCGGCATCTTGGGGCTCAGCCGGTTGAAGGTTCCCTTCAGTGCTTTGTAAATAAAAAAAAAAGTCTTTATTATTAAGGCAATCTATATCTTTAAATAATAATTTATCACTATTTTGAAAAACTTACCTCCGTAATGTCCTGCTTGTTAATGTAAACATCAGCTCTTCGCAGAATGGGCTTTTATGTATAGGTGGTGAAATGCCACTCTTGGAATATTGGGTTTGAATTTGTTGAAACTATCCCTTACAGACCACAACCTTTATGTAATTTCACAAGCTAAAATAAAAAATACAAGCCACTATGATCATTCTCTGTAATTTTTTTTAAATATTATAAATTTTAACATAATATTAAAAATAATTACCAATACGCAACTGAAGTGCACTAGTGAATGACTCCCACTCATGATACAGGTGTCTGTAGATTTTTGACTAGCAAACATCCTAATGGTATTTATCTTTATATCCCTCACAAGCTGCATCCCACAAAGTTGGCATGTCCTTTACCTACAATGTGTACCATAATGTCATCACATACCATATTCCAATTTATAATGTTTACACACACAAATATAATTGAAAATAAAATATTTATATATATACATTATATTTATATATATATATATATATATATATATATATATATATATATATATACTGGTATATGGATATATCATATATGAATATATGGCTGTGTGTGTATATATATATATATATATATATATATATATGCGTGTGTGTGTGTATATATATGAGTGGATTATATATATATATATATATATATATATATATATGTATGTGTGCGTGTGTATATAATATATATATGTGTATATGCAGCTCTGGAAAAAAAAATTAAGAGACCACTGCAAAATTTTCAGTTTGACTGATTTTTCTCTTTATAGGTATTTTTTTGAGTTAAATGTAAATTGCTCTTTATTCTATAACTATTGACAACATGTCTCCGAATTTCCAAGCAATAACTTTTGTATTTATTTTCAGAAAATGAGAAATGGTCAAAATAACAAAAAAAGCAGTGCTTGCAGACCTCAAATATTGAACAGTTCAGAAATCAATATTTTGTGGAATAACCATGATTTTTAATCACAGCTTTCATGCATCTTGGCATGCTTTCCACCAGTCTTTCACACTGCTTTTGGGTGACCTTATGCCACTCGTCTGCGCCGCCGCGAGAGTTCACTGGAGTTCAGGAGCTCAATGTACTCTCACTTACGGCCCCACTGAGTGGGAAATTTCTCACACAGCGGTAGTGCCGTAAAGTGACAGCACCGGAGCAGCTGAACACTGGTGGTGGCTATACACTGCAGGAGCGATTAGCTCCTGTTAGTGTATCACTGGCGGCCGGGTGAGATCGACTCTCATGGACACTCATTGGACTATGGCGGACAGGGAGCATATGTTGGTTTATTATTTTTGATTTCTTTTAGGAGAACGAGGACGTTGGGGATTAGGTGTTCGGTGAGTATGTGAATATGTATGTGTCTATGTGTTTGCTTTTTTACAATTCTACTGAGGCGCCTGATGAAGGGATTACTCTCCCATCATCGGCTCTGGCTTTCTCTGTTATATATGACAGCAGATATAGCCGGGTGGGAGTAGTAGTCCCATCAAACTACGCCTAAGTACAATGACTATGTCACTATCGTCGCTTGGGAACACACACTCACAGACATTCACAGACAGACACATAATTCACCATCTCAATTAGATGGCCAACATCAATCCCCATGCAACGATAGGACTCCATTTTGGATATGCTTCTTCCAAGATGGTCACTAGTCAATATTCTCAGGTCACACACACACACACATTCTCTGCCCACACACTTCCTCCTTCTGACATCATTTTCCTTTGAGAAAACAAAAATCAAGAAACAAATATCCTAAAATAAAATAAAAAATATATTGCAAAAAATGCATGAAGGTAGTAATAATAATAAGGGTATTTGGTAAACATAATTTTGATCAAAAGAATGTACAAGCCATCCCGCCACGTCAAGGCAACCCTTTGTGGGACAGTCCTAACTCTTGTATTAAAAACCTTTCCACATGTCAAGTGACGTAAATGTGAACAAGGCAGAGGGACTGAACCCACCAGTTGAAGCTCAGGCCAGACAGGATGGATTTCTCAGCTCAGAAGCAGGGCGGTCACACCCTTATATGCACAAGATGCACTAAGAACTAAATGAAAAACTAGGTCTGAGCTGAAAAAGTAAGTTGATGTGTATGCAAAATGTAAATGCATATTAACACATAACCATTACACAGAGAAAACAAAAATCAAGAAACAAATATCCTAAAATAAAATAAAAACTATATTGCAAAAAATGCATGAAGGTAGTAATAATAATAAGGGTATTTGGTAAACATAATTTTGATCAAAAGAATGTACAAGCCATCCCGCCACGTCAAGGCACCCCTTTGTGGGACAGTCCTAACTCTTGTATTAAAAACCTTTCCACCTGTCAAGTGACAAATGTGAAAAGGACAGAGAGACTGAACCCACCAGTAAAAGCATAGGCCAGAAAGTTTTTCCTTTGACAGTTCCACAGTGTTTTTGGCAGCCAAATCTGCAGTAAATCCACTGCAAATCCGCAAACCTTTTTACAGCTGCGGTTTTGCTGTGGATTTGACTGACTCAATGGAAGTCAATGGGTGCAGAAATGCTACACATCCACAAAAGAATTGACATGATGCAGAAAATAAAACACTGTGAATCAGTGCAGAATTTTTCGCAGCACGTGCACACAAATTCTGTATTCCCGTTGATTAACATTGATTAACATTGCTTCAGCTATACATTACGGATTTGATGCAATTCCAGCGGAAAAAACGCTGCGGATCGCAAGGAAAATCTGCAATGTGTGCACATACCCTAAACCGTTGGTCTTACAGCTAAATAATATTCCTCAGTGCCAGCATATTCTAAACTTTTTTCAGAGCTAATTGCTAAATAATATTTGTGCCTATTGCTGAAATATCGTATATTTGTCTAATGTATTTGTCTGTATTGAACTTAACAGAGAACTAATCTTCACTTTTAGTAGCTCAAAAGAGCTTTTTGGAATTAGAAACTTTCCACATATGCTGCTTTCACTCTCCCTACACTCACACTACGCTTTCACTACTCTTTTTTACTCGTTTCCACATGTAATGTGCGCAAGACGGTGCTGGCAGGGCTTAAATATCCCCTATTACGCTGTAAGGCCAGCCAATCACAGTAATGCCACAACAAAGATGGCGATGGCATTACTGTGATTGGCAAGCAAGCCCAGCATGTTAATTGGATGCAAATAAAGTGCCAAACATGCTGGACGAATCACTCGAATATACCAAGGCAAATAGTTAACTACTCACCTAGTAACGAATAGCCCAAATAGCGTACTATTTGTGTGAGTAACAAATAATGCTGAATGCAAAAGCTCATCACTATTGCAGAGTGTACATAGAAAGTGTTTTTAGAAAACTACACACACATGAAACCTAATATTGTCCCTCACTACAGCCGCATCCTGTCACTACGCTAAGCACAGTAGAATTAAAAAATAATAATCTTGAACTAGGTCAACAGGAACAGGTCCAAGTGGAGGAGGAGGTGGAAGTGGCCATATGGGTGTAAGAGGCATGGGAGGAGTAATTCAGCACTATTTTTTTGTTTTGTTTTCTTTTTTTAGAGAACTGACTTCTAAGAACATAAAATCAAACGGAAATAAAATAACAAGCTACATACAGTGGGTACAGAAAGTATTCAGACCCTTTACATTTTTCACTCTTTGCTTTACTGCAGCCATGTGGTAAATTCAAAAAAGTTCAAAAGTTTCCAAAATGGGGTCATTTGTGGGGGTTTCCACTGTATAGGCACATCAGGGGCTCTCCAAACGCGACGTGACGCCCGCATACCATTCCATCAAAGTCTGCAATCCAAAACATCACTACTTCCCTTCTGAGCCCCGACGTGTGCCCATACAGTAGTTTTCTCCCACATATAGGGTATCAGCGTACTCAGGACAAATTGAACAACAACTTTTGTTGTCCAATTTCTCCAGTTACCCTTGGGAAAATAAAAAACTGGGGACTAAACGATTGTTTGTGGAAAAAATATGATTTTTTTTATTTTCAAGCCCGGGCGTTATAAACTTCTGTGAAGCACTTAGGGGTTCAAAGTGCTCACCACACATCTAGATAAGTTCCTTTGGGGGTCTAGTTTCCAAAATGTGGTCATTTGTGGGGGGTAAGCACTGTTTAGGCACATCAGGGGCTCTTAAATGCGACATGACACCCTCAGACCATTCCATCAGAGTCTACATTAGAAAAACATCACTACTTCTCTTCCAAGCCCCGACATGTGCCCAGACAGTAGTTTTCTCCCACATATGGGGTATCAGCGTACTCAGGACAAATTGAACAACAAATTTTGGTGTACAATTTCTCCTGTTACCCTTGGGAAAATAAAAAACTGGGGACTAAACGATCATGTTTGTGGAAAAAATATGCGTTATAAACTTTATTGAAACACCTGGGGGTTCAAAGTTCTCACCACACATCTAGATAAGTTCCTGGATGTGTCCAATTTCCAAAATGGTGTCATTTGTCCGGGGTTTCCACTGTTTAGGCACATCAGGGGCTCTCAAAATGCGACATGGCATCCAGCCAATTCACATATGGGGTATCCGCGTACTCAGGACAAATTTCACAATAACTTTTGGGGTCTTGTTATCCTTGGGAAAACAAATTGTGGTGAAAAGATAATTTTTGTGGAAAAAATACGATTTTTCAATTTTACAGCTGTATGTTATAAACTTTTGTGAAGCACTTGGGGGTTCAAAGTGCTCACCACAGTTCTAGATAAGTTCCCTAGGGGTTCTAGTTTCTAAAATAGGGCAATTTGGGGGGAGTTTCCACTGTTTAGGCACATCAGGGGCTCTCCAAACGCGACATCACGTACAATCTCGATTCCAGCCAATTTTGGTTTGAAAAAGTCAAATGGCGCTCCTTCCCTTCCGAGCTTTACCGTGTGCCCAAACAGTGGTTTTCCCACATATGGGGTGTCAGCTTATTCAGGACAAATTGGACAACAATGTTTGTGGTCCACTTTCTCCTGTTACCCTTGGAAAAATAAAAAATTGGTGACTAAAAGATTTTTTTGTGTGAAAAAAATAGGATTTTTTATTTTCATGCTCGGGCATTATAATCTTCTGTGAAGCACTTGGGGGTTCAAAGTGCTCACCACAGATATAGATAAGCTCCTTAGGGGGTCTAGTTTCCAAAATGGGGTCACTTGTGGGGGATTTCCACTGTTTAGGCACATCAGAGGCTCTGCAAACTGAACATGACACCCATCAAAGTTTGCATTCCAAAACGTCATTACTTCCTTTCTGAGCCCTGCCGTGCGCCCAGTTTCCCCCCCCACATATTGGGTATCAGCGTACTCAGGACAAATTGGACAACAACTTTTGGGGTCCAATTTCCTTGGGGAAAATCAATAATTGGGGACTAAAAAATTATTTTTCACACCCAGGCATTATAAACTTTAGGGGGTTCAAAGTGCTCACAACAGATCTAGATAAGTTCCTTAGGTGGTATAGTTTCCACAATGTTGTCACATATGGGGGGTTTCCACTGTTTAGGCACATCAGGGGCTTTCCAAACGCGACATGGCATCCAATCTCATTTCCAGCCAATTTTGGTTTGAAAAAGTTCTGAGCCCTGCCGTGTGCCCAGACAGTGGTTTTCCCCCACATTTGGGGTATCAACTACTCAGGAGAAATTGCACAATAACTTTTTCTGTCCATTTTCTTTTTTTACCCTTGTGAAAATAAAAAAATTGTTTGTAAAAGATCATTTTTGTGACTAAAAAGTTAAATGTTCATTTTTTCCTTCCACGTTGCTTCAGCTCCTGTGAAGCATCTGAATGGTTAATAAGCTTCTTGAATGTGATTTTGAGTACCTTGAGGGGTGCAGTTTTTAGAATGGTGTCACTTTTGGGTATTTTCTGCCATATAGACCCCTCAAAGTGACTTCAAATGTGAGGTGGTCCCTTAAAAAATGGTTTTGTAAATTTTGTTGTAAAAATGAAATCGCTGGTCAAATTTTAACCCTTATAGCGTCCTAAAAAAAAAAATTTGGGTTCCAAAATTGTGCTGATGTCAAGTAGACATGCGGGAAATGTTATTTATTAACTATTTTGTGTGACATATCTCTGTAATATAAGGGAATAAAAATTCAAGTTTTGAAAATTGCAAAATTTTCTAAATTTTCGCCATATTTCAGTTTTTTTCATAAGTAAATGCAAGGTTAATTGAAGAAATTTTACCACTACCATGAAGCACAATATGTCATGAGAAAACTTCTCAGAATCGCAAAGATCCGTTGAAGCATTCCAGAGTTATAGCCTCATAAAGAGACAGTGGTCAGAATTGTAAAAATTGGCCCGTTCATTAGCGTGCAAACCACCCTTGGGGGTTAAGGGGTTAAAAAAGAAAAACTGAAATAGCACATGGTCATAAGTATTCAGACCATGTGCTCAGACACTCATATTTAAAGGGTATGCCACACTAAGCGAGATCGCTAGCGAGATTGCTAACGAGATCGCTACTGCGTCACCATTTAGGACGCAGTAGCGATCTCGTTAGCGACTTAGCTGTGTGTGACATGTAGCAGCGATGTAGCCCCTGCTGAGATGTCGTTGATCGCTCATGAACATTCTGAGCCGTTTTTGGTCGTTGGTGTCCCGCTGGTGAGCCTGAATCACTGAGTGTGACACCCTTTATGAACGACTTCACCAGCGTCGCAGGTGGGACTAGGTTTTCCCAACGACCGCAGGGGTCGTTATACAGATCGCTGATGAGTTGTGTTTGGAATCACAGATCGCTGATGAGTTGTGTTTGGAATCTAACTAGCGATCACATAGCGATCGCACTAGCGATCTCGCCAGGTTAAGTCGTTATCGTGATCGCTAGTGCGATCGCTAAGTGTGGCAGTGCCTTAAGTCACATGCTGTCCATTTCCTTGTGATCCTCCTTGAGATGGTTCTACTCGTTCACTGGAGTCCAGCTGTGTTTAACTAAACTGATAGGACTTGATTTGTAAAAGCACACACCTGTCTAATAAGACCTCACAGCTCACAGTGCATGTCAGACCAAATGAGAATTATGAGGTCAAAGGAACTGGCCAAGGAGCTCAGAGACAGAATTGTGCACAGTGGCCTCAATAATCCTTAAATGGAAGAAGTTTGGGACTTGGGACCACCAGAAGTCTTCCTAGACCTGGCCGTCCAGCCAATCTCAGCAATCGTCGGAGAAGAGCTTTGTGAGAGGGAGAAGAGCCTTGGTGAGAGAGGTAAAGAAGAACCCCAAGATCACTTTGGCTGAGCTCCACAGATGCAGTAGGGAGATGGGAGAAAGTTCCACAAAGTCAACTATCACTGCAGCCCTCCACCAGTCGGGCCTTTATGTCAGAGTGGCCCGACAGAAGCCTCTCCTCAGTGCCAGACATATGAAAGCCCGCATAGAGTTTGAAGACATGAAGACAAACACATGAAGGACTCCCAGACTATGAGAAACTTGTTGCATCATTCCCAAGAAGACTCATGGCTGTATTAGCTCAAAAGCGTGTTTCTACTCAATACTGAACAAAGGGTCTGAATACTTATGACCATGTGATATGTCAGTTTTTTCTTTTTTAATAAATTTTCAAAAATTTCTACATTTCTGTTTTTTTCAATCAAGATGGGGTGCGGAGTGTATATTAATGAAAAAAATGAACATTTTGAATTTATCAAATGACTGCAATGAAACAAAGTGAAAAATGTAAGGGGTCTGAATACTTTCCGTACCCACTGTATAGGAGGCAGAGGTCCAACTGTAGGTGGAGGAGGTGGACATGGCAGTGTAGGTGAAAGCATCGAAGGATGAGTTAGCCAACACAATTTTTGGAGCTTTTTCTTTTGGGAGGAGGCACTTTAATGAAGCGAATGGCAAATAGAGTTAAAGACTGACTGGTTGCAGGTGGTGTTGTCTAGTCATCCCAAGGTATGGACAAGTTCTGTGGGATCCACACCTGGTTAATTTTAAGGAATGTTAGTTTCCCAACGTTGGATGTGGACAGACGGATGAGCCTCTCTGTGATGCCTGCCATGCTAAACCCTTGATCCAACAGTACATTTGTGTTGTGAATGGACTTGAAATGAGTTCTGAGCAGAGGCTCCCTCTGGTGGTTACAAGCGGTACTGGACTGTCCAGTGAAGATTGTGAGGAGTGGGAATCAGGTGTTACTGACTGGTCTTATACAAGGGAGTCGCCTTCCCATCAGGGTTGCCGGTGATCAATTGTTCTGGTCTCAATCCTTGAGTCCTGTTTCCTTTGTAGCCTGCTGTGTCGTGTCTGCATCTCCTGCTAACAGATAAGACATTTTCTTCTTTTTGTTTTTGTGCTTGATTTTTGCATTTTGTCCTGCACTTCTGTGGGGGCCTTCAGGGTCCCCTCCGGGGGCTTTTGCCCTCTCAGTTTAGTTCAGCCACTGATGTTTGTACTTTTGCTTTTTCCAGTTTTTTCAGTGGCTGCTGTTTTGATTTTGTTACACCAGAGAACTAATTTAGGTGGTAGAGGTCGTGTGATCTCAGGTGATTTTGAAATTAGTAGAGTTGGTGCTTTTCAGGGTTTTTTGGGATTGCAGTAAGTGCCCTTCCTATCCTTTTCTATTTAGGTAGTTTGGGCCCCAACGTTTGCTCATACTATTTTCTGTCTGTGTCAGTATTTCTTCTTGTCTAACCGCCATTACATGTTTGGGGGCTTTCTATGTTCTTTGGGGATCTGCTCCGGGGCAGATAGCTTTCCTCTTTCTATCTTTAGGTGTAGTTAGTTTCTCAGGCTGTGACGAGGCGTCTAGGACCAACGTAGGAACGCTCCACGGCTGCCTCTAGTTGTGGTGGTTAGTCAGGGTACTGCAATCTCATAGATTCCAACTGCTCTGGTGTATTGCCTTTTTTACCTGCACTCCTCAGCTACCGAAACATAACACATTTGCCTCAGGGAGGGCAAGCTTCTCAAAGGCATAAAGGGCAAGCTCAGGTTATGTGTTCAATTTGGAGACCCAGAAACTAAGCAGATCAGACCAATGAATTAGTATGTGGAGACCTGTGGATAGGTACTCTTCCGCTATGTTGTTGTAACGCTGCCTCCTATTAATACGGACCATATCAGATGTTGGTGCCAGATATTGTGGCATGGTCAAAGTTTTGAGACATTTCAGCCATGCTAACCCTGCCTTCCGCAGTGCTGACGATGCCTCAGCTGCTTTGGCTACTTCCTCCTTTGCCTTGTTCTTCCACTGAGCACCAGCTGTCAGGTGGGAAAGCAATCAGTAGCTTCTCTACCAGTGTGTGCTTGTATTCATGCATTTTGTGATCCCACTCCAGTGATGGAAGTATTGATGGTATGTTGTCCTTTTAATGGGGGTCCTACCAGTAATCTGCAATGGTAACAATGCGGGCAATTTGGCAGTCGTTGTGCAGGCACAGCAGCATGTATTGGCTCATGTGTGAAAGGCTTCCCAGAGGCAACAGCAAGTTGTCCTTGGTGGGAGGTGTATAATCTATGTACTCTGTATCCCCCCCAGCCATGCTCCTGTGATGCCCTGCTCTGAATGCCACCCTGCTGTGAACATGGTTGTTCCTCTTCCTCTTCATCCTCATACTTCAAAACTGTCCCCTGGCTCTACATTTGGGTACCTAGCCGCTGTTAGGAAAGTAATTCACAGCTCCTAGCCATGTATGGACAACAGGCCTGAAAACTGTGTGAATTGACCCTGCTCCTCTTGCTCCTCTTCCTCATGTGCAACCACCTCATCCATCGTCACCTGATTTGTTTTTTTCAGCAGCCATAAAAGTGGTATAGTAACGATGATGATGGCGTCATCCGCACTGGCCATATTCTTGAAATATTCAAAGCAGCACAACATGGCACACACATGGAGGCCCACTCATTGGTGGTGAAGTGGTGTAGTTCTGCCTCATGGGTGTGTGCTGCAGCTGAAATTCTACTATTGCCTTCTGCTTGCACTGTCTCTCCAGCTTATGCAAGGTGGATTTCCACCATGATGGTATTTCGAATATTAGCCGGTGAGAGTGAAGACAGAAGTGACGCTGCAGCACAGACAGGTGAGCAGCAGAAGAGTGAGAATGGCGAAAGCGCGCAAACACAACCAAAACTGTCAGCCATCCAATTAAAAACCTTTTCAACATCATGTGATCTCACTGTTCGTGCAGCAGATTGACCATGTCCTCTCTTTGCAGCAGTTGCACCACTACCAACATCAGCAGCTACACTAGCATGACCACGACCATGTTCACGTCCCCTATATGATGCTCTCCTATTTTTTGGAAGTAGTTTTTCTGGACAGTGCAAAGTCAGCAAAAAAAATTGAGGGTCATCCATACACCCTTGAAGGGACAAACTGGAGTGCATCATAAAAGAAAATTACCAAAGTGTACTTGTGGTACATCTACACTCATAAAGGCTTTGCACCCAGTTCAAAGCCAGGAAAAAAAAATTATAAGTAGCATCATCAACAGACTGTTGAAGGCTACAACTGGCGGGCCTTGATAAAATATTGAAGATTAAAAATACAGTATGTGCTGCTGTCATCTGGAGGTGTGGAAAAGTCTGGGGTAATCCAGGCTTTTTTCATTTTTATCAGTGAGCCTGTCAGCCTGTTGATAGGCAAAATCGCCTGTCTATTATCACCCCCAGAGTCACTAAAAACCCACTCAGACAAGTTGTTAGTGGCAGGGCAGCACAACACCTCCAAGGCATACAGAGACAGCTCATGCCCTCATGCCAGATGTCCAACTCTGAGACCCAATAGCTAAACGTTGTAGAGGAATTAGGGAGTTCGCTGCTTTTACTGACCAGGTATTGCTTGACCAGCTTTAAAATCTTTTCCCTCCTTGTCAAAAAACCACAGTTATCAAGGCCTGGATGCTGCAAAGGTGTCATGAAATTAGCCCAGGTATTTGACAGTGTACCCCAGCCTCTGTTGTACCTGGTGTGTGTCTCCCTCGCCTCTCCTCCTTAGTTGGGAAAGAAAGCTTGCCCGCTGCCGCTATTGTTTTCTGATGGGAATTTTTTCAAAACAGTTTTCATAATGTCCTTCTGGTATAGCACCATTTTAGTAAACCTCTCTGCCTCATGAAGGAGAGATGCAAATTTCTCCTTGTAGACTGTGTCTAGTAGAGTGAACAACCAGTATTCTTATTTGGGCAAGATAAATGTAACGCGAGGATCGCGGGAAAGGCAGTGGTACATAAAGTCAGCTATATGTGCCAAGCTCCCTACAGCCAACACTTCCCTGTCTTCACCAAGATGACTACTCTTCATCTCCTCCTCCATCTCTTTCTCCTCATTACCCTCCTCAGCCCATTCACATAAGAGATGAGGCAAAGCTTGTGTGGGTACTAACCTCTGTTTCACTAGCAACTAGCTCTTATTCTTCCTCCTCCTCAATTTTCACCTGATCATTGTTGCCCAATTTGCGCTGAGCAAATGAGTTGAGGATGAGTAGTATCTTCCTGTCTCATGTCTTGCTCCATCCCCACCTGGTCAGCATGCAAAGCTTCAACTTTAATTGTGAGCAGCGACTGTTTATGTAGTGGAAGTGGAATTGTTGCTCTGATGATCGTGTTATCACTGCTCACCATCTTTGTGGAGTTCCCAAAGTCTTGGAGAACTGCACAAATGTCAGACATCCATGCCCACTCTTCAGTTATGTGAAGAGTTTGACTAGAATAGCAACAGGCGTTTTGGAGCTAGTATTCCACAACTGGCCTCTGCTGCTCACAAAGCCTTGTCAGAATAGGCAGTGTGCAGTTCCAGTGCTTGGTCATGTCGAACACCAGTCGGTGATCTGGCACTTGCATGTGCTGCTGAAGCAGTTAGTGTGGTAGCAGCAGTAGCCAACTTGCAGAAATGGGTACTGATGTGGTGTACCTTGACCAGAAGCTCTGACAAATCTGGGTAGGTTTTCAAAAACCACTGAACCACCAAGTTTAGCACATGGGCCAAGCATGTCATGTGTGTGAGTTTTCTAAGCTTCACAGCCTCTACCAACTTACGGTCATTATCACACACGAGCATGCCTGGTTGTAGGTTCAGTGACATGAGCCACAAATCTGTCTGGTCTGTTATTCCTTTCAACAACAATGCCGTTGTGTGCAGTTTGACTCATTGACAAATTATCTTCAGCACATCAGCAGATCTCGTTGCCACTTCATTGAGGCGGTGCTGCAGAGCTTCCAGCTTCCAACTGATGTGGAGGACGTGCTCTGAGATAACAGTTCGTAGATGTAGGATGATGAGGACCAGGATGGGGTGCAGGAATTGGTGTAGGAGTTGGAGGAAACCCTGATAGAAGTAGGGCCAGCAATCCTCGGTATCAGAAGCACATGTGCTGTGCCAGGTTGGACTCTGCTCTAGCCTCCACAATATTCATCCAGTGTGCCTTCATGGAAATTTAGCATCCCTGGCCACAAGCGCTTGTCCTTGTGTGAGTAGTTAACTGTACAATCCCAGCAACTGCATTGGTAAGGAGGTGACATCAAGCCCTGAGGTTAGTAATAAAGATGCATCAATAAGATGCCCCATTATTAACCCCATAGTCACATTGTAAGAAAACACAGACACCCAGAAAAAAGTCCTTTAATTGAAAGAAAGACACAGACTCTTTTAATAATCTTAATTAAACCATACTTACAACCTCCCCTAATTTCACCGAAGCCTTGTTCTCCTGTAATAAACCAAAAATAATAAAACAACAATATACAATACCTGTCTGTCGTTCTGTCCCACTCCGTAATCCATGTCTGGGGAATAAATAGTTTTCAACCTGGACGGTGCCAAGATGCGACCATCCAGGTTGAGAACCACTGGTGACTGAACTGCTGCAAGAGCAGCCTCAATGACTAGCGTAGATGTCACTGAGGCTCTTCCCAGCTGGGCTGAACTGCGGTGACCTCGGTGAGATCCCCGCCAGCACCGAGAAAGTCACATGGTGCAGAGGCGAGATTACCTGGAGATTTTCACTGCGGTGAATATCAACTGCAGTCACTAACGCTGCGCTCGCAGTCGCTCAGTCAACAGTGGTTCTCAGCCTGGACGGTCGCATCTTGGCACTGTCCAAGTTGAAAACTGTTTCTTCCCCAGACATGGATTATGGCGTTTCTTTTCTGGGTGGCTGTGGACTGCTATTTTTAGGCTGGGGAGGCAATATCCATAGCCCCTTACCAGCCTGAGAATACCAGCCCCCAGCTTTGAGCTTTAGCTAGGCTGGTTGTCAAAAATTTATTTAAATAATTTAAAAAAACAGCGTGGGGACCCCTCTTTTCTTGATAACAAACCTGCTGAAGCTGACAGCTGAGGGTTGCAGCCTCCAGCTGTGAGTTTTGCCTGGCTGGTTAAAGAAAATATGGGAACCCACACCAGGTTTTCATTAATTTATTTAGGTATATCGCAGGCGGTGGGTGAGGAATACCCTGATCATCCGCTCTGTTGTCAATGTTATTAACGCCAGCAGGTGTAGGATGATGGGAGTAATAGTCCCAAAAGCCCCCACCTGCTGTCATCATTCTGACTTTAATATAACTCTCATCATTCTCTTCTGCTTGCGCCGATCACTGGCAGCGTAGGGGAGAATGATGAGAGCCATCTTCAGCACCCGCCACCGGGGAACAGTGCTTGCTGTAGCGCTTCTTCCCTGACGGCTGTCCATGAGGAACTGATGCAGCACACGGGCGGCACACGGTTGCCACACGTGCAGCAAGAATTACACACGCAGACACACGGACACGGATATCTCCAGTACAAGTTTTTCTGGTACTGGAAATAAATGGACTTGTGAAAGAGGCTTTATTAGCGGCAGCAGGTGTCGGATGATGGGACCGGTTGTCCCATGAGCTGACACCAGTGAACGGAGGTAAACTGTATACCTCGATCACAGTAGAGCGCTCACGCTGTCTTTTGACAGCTTGGGAACCCTGGGCCCTCTGACAAGCGGAGATGATTAAATCGGCGAATATTGCAAATTCGGAGATCATGAGCTGAACCAAATATTGAAATATTCGCTCATATTTAGTTGTAACCCTGCTTACGGCTAATACGGACCGTAACAGATGTCGGATGCTGTGTCATGCTCAGTTTTTCTACATTTTGGCTATGCTAACAATGCCTACCAATGTACTGCCAGTGCCCCAGCTGAGTTGGCGACTTCCTTCTCCAACTTGTTGTTCCTCTGAGCCCCCGCTGTTAAAAAAAAGGGAAAGCCATTAGTAGTTCATCTCTAGCATCTGCTTTGATTCACACATTTTGCTATCCATCTCCAGTGAAAGAAGAAAAGATGGTACATGGTCCTTATATCTGGGATCCATCAAGGTGGCCACTAGTGATGAGCGAGTATGCTTGTTGCTGAGTACATGTGGGGATTGCCTGGTTGTTAGGGAATTCCCACATGTATTCAGGCTGTCAAATAGCTGCAAATCATGCAGTTACAGCAACAGAAACTAAATCTCTGATCACTTCCAAATACTTGGAGACTACCCGAGCGTGCTCGGCGAAACCCGAGCAACGAGTATACTCGCTCATCACTAGTGGCCACTCAGTAAATCTGCACTAGTAACAATACAGGCAACTCAGCGGTCCTTCTGCAGGCACTGCAGCATGTATTGGCTCATATATGCCAGGCTGCCCAGAGACAATGACAAGCTGTCCTCGGTGGGAAGTATGTTCTCTGGGCTCTCTGTATCATCGCAGGTACACTCCAGTGATACCTGCGAGCTGATATGAGTGCCTCTCTGCTGTGAAAACAGTTGTTTGTCCTCCTCATCATCATCTCCCCAAACTGTCCCCTGCCTGTACAGTTGGGTACCTGGCTAATGTTGGGACAGTAACCCACCCTCCAAGCAATGTGTGAATGACAGGCCTGATAACTGTGTGAACTGACTGTGTGACTTTTCCTGCTCCTCTTCCTCCTGTGCCACCACCTTATGCATCATGACCTGAATTGTTTTTTTTCCAGCAGGCATATAAGTGGTACAGTAATGTTAATGATGGCGTCATCAGCGCTGGCCATGTTGGTGGAATATTCAAGGAAGCGCAACACATGTCCTGCATGGAGACTCACTGAAACTCCACTATTGCCTGCTGCTGTTCGCACAGTTTCTCCAGCAATATGCAAGTTGGAGTTCCATCTTGTTGGTACTTCGCATATCAGCCGGTGAACGGGAAGGTAGAAGTGATGCTGCTGCTAAGACAGTTGAGCAGCATCAGGGTGAGAAAGCCAAAAGTGTGCACACACTGCCCTCAATTTCAGCAGCAGCTCCAACATGTGTGGCTGCTTTTTTAGGAAGCTCTGCACCACCAAGTTTGGCACATATGCCAGGTAATGGATGTGGGTCAAAGCGGCTAGGCCCAGAGCTACTATGATATTTTGCCAGTTATCGCACACCACCAGGCTGAGAAAGAGGTTCAAATGCAGCCACCACTCATCTGTCTCCTGTTTTATCCGCAACTCCTGCACATCGATTCCCCCTGGTTGTGCTCAAGTTGGTGGTGCAGGTCTTCCTGTGACTAAATGAGGAGTCAGTGAAGGAAGCAGCATAAGAAAAGGCAACCTGGACAGATAAACGTCCAGCAACTCTAGGTGGTGGTAGGACATGAGGTAGAACGCCTTCCGCCTCTGCCCAGCCACCACTACATTTACCCAGTGGTCAGTTAGGGAGATGTAACATCCCTGGCCATGCTTACTGATCCATGTATTGGTTGTTATGTGGACTTTGCTATTGATTGTGTTTTGCGGTTCAAACTTGATTTGGTCTGCAACATGTTTGTGCAGGGCACAGATGGTCCACCTGGAAAAGTAGTGGTGGCTGGGAACATCATACTGCGGGACAGCCCTCAACATATTTTTTTTAAAACTGTATAACTCCATCAGTAAGGGCCAGTAATTTTGAAATGCTGTCTTTAAAAATGTGGCTCATGGGTGGCTAGGTAGGTATCTCCGCTTTCTCTCGAGGATTTGAGGGATGGAAAGCTGAATACTTCCATGGGATGGTGTGGAGATGCTCGGTGACACTAGTGGTGGTGGTGATGCTGTCACATCCTCTAAATGCAGGGAAGTAGGTGGCAATGTTGATCGTGAGTGGGAGGAAGAGGCTGAGACAGGAGAAAAAGAGGGAGAAGGAAGAGGCTCAGATCTGTCATGGTTTTAAGGTATGTACTGCACTACACCTCATGCTTGGATTTCAGATGCCTAAATGTGATACTCAGGTTCAGAACATTTATGCCTTGCTTCAGGGTCTGATGGAACAGTGTGAAAACCACCTGTTGCATGTCGGCAGCACATTTCCTAAAAAAATGTCACACCAGGGAGATGTTTTGAGCTGTCTTTGGTGTGTTTATAGCAGCGGCGCGGTGGGCAGTAACAGCCGATGTACTGGCTAGAGGCTGCCCACTGTGTCTTTGCACCCTGCTGCCTCTTCTGCTGTCCCAAAGATGGCAGCATGGCTACCTCCTGTTCCTCTGAACTGAGCACATCACTAGGATGGCCTCTGCCCCATGTGGGATCTAGGACCTGATCATCTCCCACATCATCCTCAACTTACTCCTTAACGTTGCCCTCCATTCCAATCTGCACACTGCACAAAGACACTGCACCTGGTAACTGAGTTTAGTCATCCTCTGACATGCTGCGATGGTGTACTGACCATGTGCATTGACCATCCCATGTATTCATTATCCAACCTAAGTGGTTGGGCATTAGTGCGCTTATTCTCTTACAATTCCACAGCAGGGGCAGTTGGATGGGCCAAGGAACCCCAGCCAACAGAGTACTCAAAAAGCAGAAAAGACTGCTGTTTGACTTGAGGCTCAGACTGATTGGCTGATTTACAAGTGGGTGAGGAAGAAGCTGGATGACCATGGTCCTCAGGTGCCAACTGTAAACTTTCTCCACTGAAATGGGTGGATAGCCACTCTCAGCTATCCAATCCAACACCTTTTCAATATCTTTTGTCCTCACTAATCGTGCAGTGGTACTTGGGCCTCTGAAAGGACACATAACATCCTGTTGCTTGCATTCACCAGAGGAAGGTGTTGGAATTGTGCAAATAGCAAGTACAGAATGACCATGTTGATTTTGTAAACACTACTCACAAAGATATTGTGGAAGAGTAGATTTATTTATTTGCAACAGCAGTAGAAAAAACACAGTTGTCCTGAAAACTTATATCTTTGGCCTAAACATGGCAAGTAGATGGCTGACACCAATTATTTATTTCCCAGACTCCTAAAAAACATACGCAAGCACTGAAAAAGTATGTTTGAGGCCTTGAAATGAAAGGACACAGCTGATGCGATATAATGACTTGCCAAAGTACTACAAAACATATAGCAGCCCTTAAAAATGTCTACTACTAGGACTACCCCTTCTTGATCAAAATATTTTGCTCTCATAAAATAATAAAGATTATACTTTCCTCACCTGCCAGCGCCGTTCCCGCGGTGTCAGCAATCGCGGTCCCGGGACTCTCGTGTGGCACCTATTCAGCGCTGGTGTCAATGTCCCTGCCTTCAGATAAATTGAACATGAAGAGGAAGTCTGGGTCGAAGCTGATTCTCGGACTTCCTCTTCATGCTCAATTCAGCAAGAGGCGGGGACAGTGACGCCGGCGCTGTTTGGATTTCGGCATCACGTGTCACAACAACAGCATGGGTGCCCCGGGAGAGCGAGTGCTGACACCGTGGGAACAGTGCCTGAACTGGAGGTGAATACAGGCTTTATTTTATCTTGGCCAAGAGAAGGGTGTCTACTTCTTTAAAATTATTTTTGGCGCCTAGAAATAGCAACGACATGGTTGATGCAATAAATTGATTTGCAAAACTACTAGAATACACACATCAGGCCTGAAAAAATATTTTTGGGGCCTATGAGATGACTGATGCCAATTATTTTTCTCAGACTAATAGAAAACACACAGCGGTTGTCATGGGTTTACTGCGTCAGAAAGGAATCAGAAGACAGCAGCACCTGATTTCTCCTACTCCTGCATGGATTAGAAGCACTTCACTTTCATATTAAATGGTGCAGGTTTTTTTTTGTTTGCAAAGCAGGTCTTAGTCTGCTCAGTTGAGAGTTCCTAGAAGCTTTCCTGCATTAAAGCTCAGCTGTTAACAGTTAGCCACTCCCATCTCCTAAATAATCTGATCCATAGCAAGCACTCATTGTCATAGCTAGCTTATGCTGCATGCTGGAGGTTGTTGAATGCGTTTGGATTTATCTGTGACTGTTGTCAGTTCACATAAAGTGAATCATCAATTGATCAAGTGATCATTAGTTTAAATAAAATTAATTTGCTTAACCAGTGCAATTAATGTTGAAGTTGAACCTTAGTTAGGCAGTCTAATAGTGTTAATGAGTTTTACTTTTTAAATGATCCCTATAATGTAACAACAATATTTAAAGTTGAAAAATTAAAATTTTGAGAATTTCTACACTCTACACTGGACAAGCCTACACACATCTGCACTTTGTCATATGGTATGGAAAGCCATAATATATCTTTTAATTCAATGCTTAGACTTATGGCTCCAGAGCATTAGACTTAGCAAAATATTGCCAATAAAATGCTGATTTTGACATCCTGCCCAGACAAATCTTGTTGTTCCACTAAAAACACCAAGATAACTGACCTCTTAAATTATTGCTTTATGGACCAAAATAGCTGGATTGTTTTCCAACTGATTTAGAAGATTGGCCTTCTATTAATAATTAATGATTATCATAATGTATTAAAGTTTACCTCATGGTTCCATTCCATATATTATTGCCATCATTATATTGTGTTGTGTTAAGCAATGTCAAAATGTAAACTCCCTTTAAATATTTTATTAAGGATAAATGAAAAGACCTTCCTAAAGATAATAAAATGTTTCGTAATTCAAGTAGACTAACATATATTCATGTTATCTGGATTGTGTAATGTAATCCTATATTATTTTTTAATATATTACAAAATATACCTAATTTTTATTATACTGTTCTTTAGTTAAGCTCCTCAACTTTAGGCTAGTTCAGATACACTGGCTATAATTGGACCATGCCCTATCTGTGTGCAGTTCATCACAAATATGGACAGTACGCGTATCAAGAATCATCTGATCTTAATTTCCCATATGTTCACAAAACGCTTAGCTACTTTAAACACTACATGATATGATCAGCCAATCTTAAAATGAATTGTGTAGATTTACAATACATTTTACCAATATTACTATGGATGTGATAAACATTTTTATTGTACATGTAGGATATTAATGACAGACAGACACTAGTTTTTGTATTACTGTAACTCAAAATAGAGAAAGGAGATTAAAACAGATCTAAGAATAATGCAAAACAAAATACTGGGTGCATAGAAGATTTTAAATTGTAAGCATTAGAGATGAGCGACTTTACCTCCGGGAGGGTCGAGTCGGGTTTCGGACCACCCGACTTTCACAAAAGTCGAGTCGAACGAAATCGGCCGAGTATCGGAAAAAGTCGAAGGTCCGACTGAAACTCCAACCGACCCCAATGAAAGTCAATGGGGAAGACAAGTTGGCAGTCAGTGGACGACCTGCAGTGCCCATTTCAATGCCAACAACATCAATTCTTATTACTTAAGCTTGTCAACCTTAATTTACTTTAAAATAATAGTAACGCATTGAAAACTGGGGGTTATTTGGCTAAAGTTGTGGGGGGGTAGGGCTGGCTTCAGGCTTTCGTGTGCCCCGGGCGAAAGAGTGTCAGTGGGCCACTTTAACACATACCACAATTCATGATGCTCCGATACGGCAGAGAAATATAGGTATAGTACAATGCCAAATACTTCACTTCCTACATTGCATGACTGATATCTATTTTAAATTCTAGAATAGCTCAAAAACTGGACAGTATATTCCTCCATACAGTATTATGGCCACCACATAGAGCGCCATACAGAATAATGAGCCCCATATATTGCTCCATACATAATTCGTCCCATATAATGTTCCATACAGTATATGATGAGCTCCACATAATGCTACAGTATATGATAGTCCCCATATAATGTGCCAAACAGTATAGGACGGTCCCCATAGAGTATAATGAGCCCCACATATTGCTCCATACAGTATAATGAGTCGCATATAAAGCTCCATACAGTATATGATGGGCCCCATATATATTGCTCCATACAGAATGGGCTCCATAAAATGCTCCATGCTGAATAGGCCCCCTATGTGCTCCATATGATGCCCCATAAATAATGAACTCCATATGATTCTTTAGTATATGATGGGCCCCATGGATGATGCTCCAGTGTATGATGGGCCTATATAATGCTCCATATATAATAGACCCCATATGATGCTACAGTATATGATGGGCCCCATGGATGATGCTCCAGTGTATGATAGGCCTATATAATGCTCCATATATAATGGGCCCCATATGATGCTCCAGTATATGATGGGCCCCATGGATGATCCTCCAGTGTATGATGGGCCTATATAATGCTCCATATATAATGGGCCCCATATGATGCTCCAGTATGTGATGGGCCTCATGGATGATACTCCAGTGTATGATGGGCCTATATAATGCTCCATATATAATGGGCCCCATATGATGCTCCAGTGTATAATGGGTCCTGTATATGATGCTCCAGTGTATAATGGGCCCTGTATATGATGGTCCAGTGTATGATGAGCCCCATTTATAGTGCTCCAGTGTATGATGGGCCCCATATATAATGCTCCAGTTTATAATGGGCCCTAACTATGA
This sequence comes from Oophaga sylvatica, assembly GCA_033576555.1. NCBI lineage: Eukaryota > Metazoa > Chordata > Amphibia > Anura > Dendrobatidae > Oophaga > Oophaga sylvatica. The sequence continues at coordinate 184,649,855 of JARQOD010000004.1, read as the reverse complement.
TGCTCAAGTGTATGATGGGCCCCAAATATAATTATCCAGTGTGTAATGCTCCCCATATATTGCTCCAAACATTAAAAAAATGAAATACCTCTCCTCGCTGGTCACTGCTCTACTCTGGACTCCTCAGCATCGCCATCTTCCAGCTCTCTGCACTGTGACTGTTCATGCTGAGGGCGCACAGATGTGACGTCATTGTGCTCTCTGACCTGAATGTCACTGTCAGGAAACGCAGAAGACGTCACAGCGGTGGAGCAGGGAGAGGTAAATTTTGCAAGTGCTGGGGCCCTGAGCTAGCAGGGAGGAGCCCACTTGTGGGCGCCGGCACTGGCACAGGGACTCTCATAGTACGCTGGTGTCTCTGATAGCGAGTGGGCCCCCCACCTGCTCAGGGCTCTGGCACTTGTCTGGGTGCACCAGTTGCTGACGCTGGCCCTGGGGGGGTACAGCCCAGTTAGGGAGGTGGAAAAAACTGACATATGTTGAGGTGTAGGCTTGACGTTCAGCAGCTGCAAATGGAGGAATTGGAGAAGTCGGAGGAAGAAGAGGACCAAGCGAGCCATTTTGCTGGCAACCTATGTGTCATCAGGGGAAGGTGGTACAAAATCCTTTGAAACCCAGGCATGGTTCATTTCAATGAAGGTGAGATCTAGAAAAAGCAAGGAACTCCAGTGTCTGCCGGAGTAGATTAGGACCAAAATCACCAATTATAAATGTAATATATAGCAAAGGTGAAAATTAAAATATAACTTTTATTAATAATTCATAAAAAACACTAATTAAGTGAGTCACCCAATAAAAAACATTGAAAATGCTGTCAGCTCAAAATACATATAAAAAGTGGAAGAAACTGAGACCAGCACCTTCACTTAGGATATAGTTAGCCACTTGCAGTCAAAAAGTGGCAACAACAAACCAAGGTGAAACCAAACGGAAGAGTGTTACAGTGGATTACCCTCCAAAATTTATAGGCTATCACCCAGGAGTCACATATATTGTTCTGCCTCCAGCATCCAATCGTTTCTGACTTATTTGATTTTTACTGTTTTACATAGGAGTGTGATAATCTAGTGTTTGGCTCCCTCTAGTGACCAGTCTCATATCCGCAGTTATAATGTTTTCTTTCATTTTCAGTTAGATCTTTTTCTTTCCTTTGCAATGCATCATGGTAGCTTAGCAGTGCATGATGGTAGCATAGCAATGTATGGTGGGAGCTTTCCCTCCATTTCCCTCCATTTTCCTTCAGCCTGCATCCAGGAAGCAGCTCATCTTTTCCTCTCCTCTTGTGATAGCATCGTTGGTATGTACCTATGTCTCTCTAGTTAATTCCTGTCCTATATTAGCCCTGTCTAATCAGTCCTGGCCCTGGTTAGGTATTAGTCTGCAAATGTTTATTCATACTGTATTATGTATATGTATTTTCATTATACCCTGTACTGATTGTATGTATATATGTTTGTATTATAGTTTCACCGCACGTATCAATATATCAAGTTCAATAAAAGCACAAATTCAATCACAATCTCCTTATTGGACCTCGGTATATAAAGGTTTAGCTGTCTGTATAAGCTGCAATACATCTGCTTCATTCAGTGAGGACAGAACAGTGAAACGGCGGCCATCCAGCTAGTGGAATTCAGTGAAAAGTCAGCCATCCAGCTGCAGGATCTAGTGAAACTGCAGCCATCTACCTAGTGAGATTCAAGTCACCGGCTACACAGAGACTTAATACAGCTACAGCAATCTCTGCACGGCTAAGACACCATGTCCCACAAATCACACAGGACAAAATCTGCCACTTCCGTCTCTTCAAAGACAACATCCATCAGCAGCGTGGTCGCCATTGCCCGCGCAAATGCTCTAGCCGCCGAAATGCGAGCAAGCTATGCTGAACAAGAGATGCGACTTAAGTTAGAGAAAGCTGAACTAGAGAGCAAGGCGCAGTTAGAGAAGGCACGCATAGATGCCGCCTTAGAGAGCCTAGCAGCAAAAAGAGAAGCTGCTGCAGCCTTTGCCGAAGCAGAATCTCTAGAAGCCGCGCAAAACCCTAAGCAGCATAGCCTAAGCAGTACGTCAAGTCTGGAGTTTCCACTGCAAGATTCACCACAACACACATCTCAGTATGTTAATATACTTCCTGATCCGAACTATAACCCTGAACAGGCATCGGAACAAGATCATGACACCTCCAGTGAAGAGAGCGAGAGTCATCATGAGGCTCAGCTCCAAGACAGATACCAACACGAAAACGTGGAGCAAAATGACTCTGCTAATAACTACCTTCCCCCTCACCAGGTAACCAACGTGAATCGCCCTGCTGACAAGCCGCACGTCAGACTGAAGCATCATGACACCGGCTGGCACCACCCAGAGGTTACTAACAGGTACAAACGCACCTCACACCACTATCAGGGTGATCCATCACCAGTATACTCTGCTGACAACCAGTTCACAACACAATTTGCTAAGTTCTTCACACAACGTGATCTGGTTACCAAGGGACTCATGAAATTCACTGACCAAGCTGAAGGTTACAGAGCTTGGAAAGCTTCCTTCCAGAATGTCACTAGAGACTTGGGGCTACAACACAGGGAAGAGATAGACCTCTTAGTCAAATACCTGGGGGAAGAGTCAGTAAAACATGCAGTAAGGATCAGAGACATTAATATAAACCGCCCTGAGACTGGCCTCAAAGAGATCTGGAAGAGGCTGGATGAGTGTTACGGCTCAGCAGAGGTAATAGAAAGAGCCTTGTTCAAAAGAATTAATAACTTTCCTAAAATATCTAACAAAGAGCTCCAGAAACTTAGAGAATTAAATGACTTGCTAAAGGAGGTCCAAGTTGCCAAATGTGAGGATGATCTACAAGGACTTGCATACCTTGACACAGCAAGAGGTGTTAACCCTATAGTCCAAAAGTTGCACTACAATCTACAGGAGAGGTGGATCACACATGGTTCCACGTACAAATACAAACACAGTGTTCCATTTCCTCCCTTCTCCATTTTTGTAGACTTTGTACACCAACAAGCAAGAATCAGAAACGATCCTGTTGTGAATGTTTTGGAAATGAATTCTGAGCAGAAGCTCCCTCTGGTGGTTACAAACAGTACTGAACCATTCAATGAGGATTGGCAATCAGGATTCACAGACTGGCTTGATATAAGGGAGGTTCCCTCCCATCATGGTTGCCGGTGATCAATTGTTCTTGTCTCAACTGTGGTTCCTGGTTCACTTGGAAGCTTGCTGAGTCTGACCTCTTCTTCTGCTTTCAGATAAGATATTTTCTGTTTTTGTTTTTGTGCTTACCATTTGCATATTTCTCTGCATTTCTGTGAGGTTAGCCAGGTTCCCCCCCCGGGGGGGCTTGGGCTCCTCTCAGTTCCTCTGGAGCCATTGTTATTTGTTCATTTGCCTTTTCCAGTTTTTTCAGTGGCTGCGGCTTAGTTTTGTTACACCAGAGAACTGATTTAGGTGGTAGAGGTCGTGTGATCTCAGGTGTTTTTGCAATCAGTAGCGTTGGCATTTTTTAGGGTTTTTTTGGATTGCAGTGATTATCCTTTCTATCCTTTTCTGTCTAGGCAGATTGGGCCCCAGCGTTTGCTCATACTATTTTCTGTGTCTGTATTTCCTCTTGTCTAACCGCCATTACATGTTTGGGGGCTTCCTATGTTCTTTGGGGATCTGCTCCGGGGCAGATAGCTTTCCTCTTTCTATCTTTAGGTGTAGTTAATCTCTCAGGCTGTGACGAGACGTCTAGGACCAACGTAGGAACGCTCCACGGCTGCCTTTAGTTGTGGTGGTTAGTCAGGGTACTGCAATCCAATAGATTCCAACCTCTCTGGTGTATTGCCGTTTTTGCCTGCTCTCCTCAGCTACCGAAACATAACACAATCCCAGCTTTGACTTTGCATTGTCATATGCCACACTGTCACCAACTGCAAACCTACGCAGAACGTCTGTGGCAGTGCACAAGACTTATGTTTCTTCTCCAGGTTCTAATTACAGGTCTGCTGGCTGCTCCCAATCAGAGACAAAGGTGCAGGATCCTGACAAGCAGTGCCTGCTCCATCAGAAGCCTCATCCTCTCCTGAAATTCAGAGTCTTCAGAGGAAAATCTATGCCAGATCGCAGAAGCTTCCTGAAAGAGAACGGTATCTGCTACAAGTGCTGCCCATCCACAACTCATCTCGCCAAGGATTACAAGATCAGTGTAAAATGCACAGAATGTGGCACCACAGATCATAACACTGCCCTACACCCTGGGCCAGCTCCATGGAGTACACAAAACACACCAGCTGACAGTGAGCATGGCGGGGAGGAAAGGAACATTGATGCAGCCATGCCAGAGATCACTTCAAAATGTACTGAAGTCTGTAAAGGGACAATAGACAGTAGATCCTGTTCAAAAATATGCCTCATCAGAGTGTACCCAAAGGGTCATAGAGACAAAGCTGTAAGACTGTATGCTATCTTGGATGATCAAAGTAATTGATCCCTGGCTAGATCAACATTCTTTGACCTATTCCACATCAAAGGGCCAAGCACCCCCTACTCACTAAAGACGTGTGCAGGTACTGTGACGACAGCAGGTAGGAAAGCTACTGACTACCAAATTGAGTCCTTAGACGGTCAATTCTGCCTACCACTACCTACTACCATCGAGTGTAATTAGATCCCAGACAACAGATCTGAAATACCTACGCCAGATGTAGCAATCCATCACGTTCACTTAAAACACATAGCACACCTCATACCGGAACTCGACCATCAGGCCCAGATAATTCTGCTGTTGGGGAGAGATATCCTGCAGGTGCATAAAGTGAGACGTCACATCAATTGACTCCACAATGCTCCCTATACCCAAAAGCTAGACCTAGGATGGGTCATAATAGGAAACGTATGCTTGGGATGCATGCACGCCCCATCTTCTGTGACAAGCATGTTGACAAATACATCAGAGAAAGGACGCCCATCTCTGTTTCAACCTTGTAACAATGAATTCCATGTCAGAGAGCTACCACACAGCATCCAACTGCCCAATCACCTAATAGACTTCACTCATGACAGCAGTATAGTGTCGGGAAGCTATGAGGATCAGTTAGGGTGCACAGTCTTCCAGAGAACTAGCAAGACAACCAAGTGGCAATGTTAGTAGAGGACAAGTTGTTCTTAGAGGTAATGGACAAGGGACTTGTTAAAGATGAGACCAACAGCTGGGTCGCACCTCTTCCCTTCAGAACCCACAGACCACGTCTACCGAACAACAGAAATCAGGCATTAAAGCGTTTCTCCTCTCTCAAACATATCTGCAAAGGAAGCCAGAGATGAAAGATCACTTTTTCTTCTTCATGTCAAAGATCTTTGAGAATTGTCATGCAGAGCTAGCTCCCACTCTCAAAGACTCTGAAGAATGCTGGTTCCAACCCATGTTTGGAGTATACCAACCTAAGAAACCAGGCCAAATTAGAGTGGTGTTTGACTCCAGTGCTAAGTTTGATGATATCTCCCTGAATGATGTTCTACTGACAGGACCAGACCTCAATAACAAACTGCTGGGAGTACTTATGTGTTTCCGTAAGGATTCCATCGCCTTCATCGCTGACATCCAGCAAATGTTCCATTGTTTCCTTGTGAGAGAGAGAGAGACAGGAACTTCCTAAGATTCTTCTGGTACAGAGACAATGATCCTGCTAAAGAAGTCACAGAGTATCGCATGAAAGTGCACATCTTTGGCAATAGTCCTTCACCTGCAGTCGCCATCTATGGACTCAAAAGGTCGGCTCAAGAAGGAGAAACAGAATATGGATCAGATGTCAAACAATTCATAGAAAAAGACTTTTATGTTGACGATTGTATAAAAGCCATGCCTTCAAATGAGACTGCCATCAGTCTTCTCAGGAGAGCCCAAGAAATGCATGCTTGCTCGAACCTCAGACTTTACAAAATAGCCTCAAACAGCCAAGAACTCATGGAAGCATTCCCTTCACAAGACTTATGTAACAGTCTCAGAGACTTGGACTTGGGGTCAGAACCCGCACCAATGCAACGCAGCCTCAGGCTTCTCTGGAATCTACAGTCAGACACTTTCACCTTCTAGGTCAGCCAGGAAGAAAAGTCTTTCACACGTAGAGGTGTCCTGTCCACCATCAACAGTCTGTACGATCCCTTGGGTTTCGCAGCTCCTGTCACTATACAAGGCAAAGCCTTACTAAGGGACTTAACCAAGGAAACATCCGACTGGGATGCACCTCTGCCACCTGATAAGAGAATACAGTGGGAAGGATGGAAGAACTCTTTAGCAGCCCTCTCCAACCTGAATGTGCCAATACCATACACCCCTGTGCCGTCTACAGAAATACAAAGCCAAAAACGGTACGTGTTTGCAAATGCTTCTGTCAAAGCAATTGCCGCTGTCGCCTATCTCAAAACTGTAGACTCCAAATGCCAGAGCCACATTGGATTCGTTATGGGGAAAGCCAAACTTGCTCCACAGCCAGAGCACACTATACCCAGGTTAGAGCTTTGTGCTGCAGTCTTAGCCGTTGAATTGGCAGAGTTCGTCGCATCAGAGATGGATATCGACTTGACACAGGCCAAGTTCTACTCAGACAGCAAAGTAGTCCTTGGATATATCCACAATGAAACTAGACAATTCTATGTTTATGTCAACAACAGAGTGCTACGAATTAGGAGATCTGTTCATCCAAAACAGTGGCATTACATACCCACGGACCAAAATCCTGCAGATCACGCAACTAGAGCAGTTGATGCAAGTCGACTAGGAAGCACAACATGACTCTCCGGACCAAAATTATTGTTTACTGAAGAACATCTCCCAGACACCTTTGAACTAGTGAGCGAGGACTCAGATGCTGAAATCCGCCCTCAGGTGTCTACACTTCATACAACGACCTCTGCTATACAGCTTGGATCTCACAGATTCGTCAAATTTTCAAGTTGGAAGTCACTTATTAGAGCTATTACCTGCCTGACTCATATAGCTCACTCATTCACAACCACCAGACCTTGTGACACTGAAAAATGTAGAGGTTGGCATCTTTGTAAAAATACCTATGTTACCACAGACTTGGAATTCTCCAGAAACCACATCATCTTCACTGTTCAAAGAGAAACCTACCCTGTAGAAATCCAATGTCTCATTAACAAAGCTCCAATACCAGAGAGCAGCGTATTGAGGAAACTCGACCCATTCATAGACCACAATGGCCTGCTGAGAGTAGGAGGCCGACTCAAGGAAGCTAAAATGGAGTTTGAGGAGAAATTCCCTCTTATCTTTCCCGGAAAATGTCATGTTGCCTACTTAATCGTACAACACTATCACAATCTGGTAAAGCACCAAGGAAGACTATTTACAGAAGGAGCCATCAGAACTGCTGGCCTGTGGATTGTCGGTGCAAAGAGACTTGTCAGTAGTGTCATCTACAAATGCATTACCTGCCATAAGCTTCGTGGTTCAACTCAAACCCAAAAGATGGCTGACCTACCTGCGGATAGACTCAGCCCTGACCCTCCCTTTACCAGTGTTGGTCTCGATGTGTTTGGGCCTTGGTCAGTCGTCACACGCCATACTAGAGGTGGACAAGCCAATAGTAAACGTTGAGCTGTCATGTTTACCTGCATGTCAATTAGAGCTGTCCACATAGAACTCATTGAGTCACTTGACACTTCAAGCTTCATCAATGCTTTAAGACGTTTTATTGCTATCCGTGGTCCAATCAAGCAGATACGTTGAGATAGAGGTACTAATTTCGTTGGTGCAGCAAAGGAATTAGGAATGCCTTCAAATCTAGACCATAAGACTCTCGAGAGGTTCCTCAGTGACCAAAGTTGCACATGGTCATTCAACCCACCTCACTCTTCACACATGGGTGGATCATGGGAACGAATGATTAGTCTAGTACGGAGAATTCTTGACTCCACTCTCCTTCAGGAAGGAGCAGCGAGGCTTACCCACGAAAGCCTGATCACCTTCATGGCAGAAGCCGCAGCCATAATCAATGCAAGACCCTTGGTTCCAGTCTCAAACGACCCTGAGGAGCCCTTGTTATTGACTCCAGCTATTCTCCTTACCCAGAAAACAGGGCTATCCAGTGCCCCTCCAGGAGGATTTGATACCAAGGACCTCTACAAGCACCAATGGAGACAGGTACAAAGCCTTGCAAATACCTTCTGGGACAGGTGGCGCAAACAGTATTTGTCCACCCTGCAGCCACGGGTGAAGTGGCAATCCACTAGGCCTAATCTGAACATTGGTGACCTTGTTCTTGTGAAAGACTGCCAAGTTCACCGCAACCAGTGGCCACTTGGTCTAGTGACTGCAACATTCCCGAGTAAGGATGGCAAAGTCTGCAAAGTTGAACTGAGGATGGCCAAAGGGAATGAACCTAAGACATTCTCCAGACCAGTATCCGAATTGGTCTTATTGTTGCCTTCGGAAGAAAAAGACTGTGACATCCATTGATGCCAGACGGGGAGTGTTCTGCCTCCAGCATCCAATCGTTTCTGACTTATTTGATTTTTACTGTTTTACATAGGAGTGTGATAATCTAGTGTTTGGCTCCCTCTAGTGACCAGTCTCATATCCGCAGTTATAAAGTTTTCTTTCATTTTCAGCTAGATCTTTTTCTTTCCTTTGCAATGCATCATGGTAGCTTAGCAATGCATGATGGTAGCGTAGCAATGTATGCTGGGAGCTGTCCCTCCATTTCTCTCCATTTTCCTTCAGCCTGCATCCAGGAAGCAGCTCATCTTTTCCTCTCCTCTTGTGATAGCATCGTCGGTATGTACCTATGTCTCTCTAGTTAATTCCTGTCCTATATTAGCCCTGTCTAATCCGTCCTGGCCCTGGTTAGGTATTAGTCTGCAAATGTTTATTCATACTGTATTATATATATGTATTTTCATTATACCCCTGTACTGATTGTATGTATATATGTTTGTATTATAGTTTCACCGCACGTATCAATATATCAAGTTCAATAAAAGCACAGATTCAATCACAATCTCCTTATTGGACCCCGGTATATAAAGGTTTAGCTGTCTGTATAAGCTGCAATACATCTGCTTCATTCAGTGAGGACAGAACATATATAGCACACACAGGAATTATAAATGTGTAAAATTGCATAAAATAAGATGAGAGAAAAAGAAATGGAGCAATCTCACCATCAATATGAAGGGGTGACGGGAGCGTTTGCACATAGAGAACGATGGATCTCTGATGTGTCCAGCGGGATGACAATCCCCTGTCATTCCCTATGGGGCTATTAACAAACTATCCCCCAAACTGCCTTTGCTAGGGTGGGAGATTGGGGGATAGTTTGTTAATAGCCCCATATGGAATGACAAGGGATTGTCTTCCCGCTGGACACATCAGGGATCCATTGTTCTCTATGTGCAAAGGCTCTCGTCACCCCTTCATATTGATGGTGAGATTGTTCCATTTCTTTTTCTCTCATCTTATATTGTGCAATTTTACACATTTATAATTCCTGCGTGTGCTATATATGTGACTCCTGGGTGATAGCCTATGAATTTTGGAGGGGTGATCCACTATAACACTCTTACGTTTCGTTTCACCTTGGTTTGTTGTTGCCACTTTTTGACTGCAAGTGGCTAACTATATCCTAAGTGAAGGTGCTGGTCTCAGTTTCTTCCAATGTTTATATGTATTTTTGAGCTGACAGCAATTTCAATATTTTTTATTGGGTGACTCACTTAATTAGTGAACGTGAGATCTCGAACATTTTGGGTCGACAGCCGGGTTCTCCTATCTGTCTGGATTGATCCAGCAGCACTGAAGACTCTTTCTGATAGCACACGACCAGCAGGGCAAGCGGGCTTCTGTAAGGCATATTGTGCCAATTCAGGCCTGGTGTCCAGTTTACAGGTCCAGTAGTCAAAGGGGAATGACCTGAGAGGGAGAACATCGATAGGGGAGGAGAGGTAATTTTGAACCATAGTTGACAGCTGCTGTCTCCTGTTTGTTGCAATGGATTCAGTATTACCAGTCGTGTGAGCGGTACTCGAGAAATCAGTCCACAACATGGTCATGAAACGCCGGTCTCCAACTCCACTTCGGCTGTGTGTACCACAAACACCTCTTCCATGTTGCCCAGTACGGCTCGTGGTAGAATCTGCACGGCTGCTGTGTGCTGGGAATGCACAGTTTACCAGAGTTGCTTGTTTGTTGGCCAATATTAGCTCTAGGTTGTCCTGTGGCACGATGTTCTGTAATTTGCCTTTAAAGCGTGGATCGAGGATGCTGGCCAACCAGTATTCGTCATCCTTCATAATTTTGGCAATGCAGGGGTCCCTTTTTAATATCCCCAAAACATAATCACACATGTGGGCCAATGTTCCAAGTGTCAATGATGCACTGCCAGTGGTTTGTGGAGGAGCACTTTCTGCCAAATCCACATCCCTCCAGTCATGAACAAACCCTGTACTTGACCTTGGCAAGCCAACATTTTCTCTTTCCCCCTGAGAAGCATCCTCCTCCCCAAAATAATCATCCCCCTCATCCTCCTCCTCTTCCTCTTCTTCCTCCACCTCGTCCAGGACAGTTCCCTGAGCAGACAATGGCTGACTATCATCAAGGCTTCCCTACTCCTCCTGCTCCACTTCCTCCTCCACTGCAGATGCCTGATCCTTAATGTGCATCAAAGTTTGCATGAGCAGACGCATAAGTGGGATACTCATGCTTATGATGGCGTCGTCTGCGCTTACAAGCCTTGTGCATTCCTCAAAACACTGAAGGACTTTACAGAGGTCTTTCAGCTTTGACCACTGCACACCCGACAACTCCATGTCTGCCCTCAAACTGCCTGCCCGTGTATCCTCCCACAAATGCATTACAGCCTGCCTCTGTTCGCACAGCCTCTCAACCATGTGCATGGTGGAGTTCCACCTTGTTGCAACGTCTATGATTAGGTGGTGCTTGGGGAGGTGGAGCGATCGCTGCAGCCTCTGCATACGTCTATAGTCTATGGACGAGCGACGGATGTGCGAGCACAGTCTTCGCACCTTATGGAGCAGGGCTGGTAACTGAAAAATTATTTAGGAAGCAGTGCACCACCAGGTTCAAGGTGTGAGCCAGGCAAGGTATGTGTCTGAGTTTTGCCAGGGCTATGGCCGCCACAAAATTACGTCCATAATCACTGAATACCTTGCCTGGCTCAAGATGTAGACTGCCCAGCCATGACTCAGTTTCTCGCTGCAAGTAGTTGGCCAGTACCTCCGCGGTGTGTCTGTTGTCGCCCAAAGACATCATCTTTAAAATAGCCTGCTGACGCTTACCACTAGCTGTTCGATAGTGGGACACCTCGTGTGCAACACTGGCAGCTGCGGATGGAGTGCTTGTGCGACTGCGCTCTGTCGTCGAGCTTTCTCTTCTGGAGAAGGAGAAGGAGGAGGAGCGTCGAACGCCTACAGCCAACTGTTGCCTATACCTTGGGTTAGGCAGCACTGTCCCACAGCCGCTGTCCCCTGTGGACCCTGCATCCACCACATTAACCCAGTGCACAGTGATGAACACGTAACGGCCCTGGCCATGCCTACTGGCCCATGCATCTGTTGGGAGGTGCACCTTTCCACTCACTGATTGTTTGAATGCATGGACAATGCGGTCTTTCACATGCAGGTGGAGGGCAGGGATGGCTTTTCTAGCAAAGAAGTGCCGACTGGGTAGGACATAGCGTGGGACAGCGTAGGCCATGAGCTCTCTGAACGCTGCGCTTTCAACCAAACGGAAGGGCATCATCTCTAATGAGATCAGTTTGGCAATGTAGGCGTTCAAAGCCAGTGTACGTGGATGAAAGGATGAATACTTTCTTGTCCTGTATGCTAGGGTGAGCTGGACTTGAGAGCTGCATATGGGGGAACTAGCGGTGGATATGGCGGCCTGAGAGGGGGTTGGTGATGGTGACGGTGGTGGTGGTGGTGATGGCCTAGATTCAGTCTTTTCATTGGAAAAACATTGGGATTCCCTGACTGCTTTGGCCTTGTGACGACACCTCAACATTTCTTGCTGGTGGTGTACTAACTGGTGGGCTTACAGTGGGGGTAGCGATCTTGCGTTGCTGGCTACCTTCAGTCGGAGCAGGTGCACATGTGCTACCTGAGGTTTTGTAGTCCGTCCACGCTTGCAAGTGCATGGTGTTTAAATGTCTAAGCATGCAACTGGTATTCAAATTTCGAAGATTTTCCCTCTGCTAAAGGCCCTTCCGCACTTCTTACAGATAACCTTTGCCTCATCAATAGGATTTTGGTCAAAAAAGTGCCACACTGCACTCTTCCTACTATGGGATACATTTTCAAGGCTTGCACGCTGTGCTAATTTGACCATCTGGCCAAGCTGTCCTGCAACTATTTTGTTTTTTTAGCACGTTTTTGGACTGCTACGGGAATGCCAGATAATCGCAGCTGCTATGTCGATGCCTGCTGCAGATCTTTCTCCTTTTCTGAGCTATTGCCAGAAGCATCCTCTTCCCCCAATGGATGCTAATCTGGGTCAACAACTGGGTCATCCATCACCTCCTCTTCAATTTCATCTGCACCTTCCTCTGTGTCACCGTGTAACGTGTTAGAGTATGCGGGAAGGGGCACCTGAGTTTCATCAGGGTTGGAATCTGGCTCAGTAGACTGCGAGGGCAATGCAGTGCTCTGGGTGAATGTACCAGCAGAATCATCTAGCAGTGGCTGTGCATGAGTGCTCTCCATGTCGTATTTATCTTGGACTGGGGAATTCAGGATTTCACTTGATAACCCAGGCATGGTATGTGAAAAGAGCTCAAGGGAGTAACCTGAAGTGTGGCCTGCCGCATCCTTCACTTTTGATGGGGTGAAGGACACAAGGATAGGTGTTGTTCCTGACCAGCAGCCTGCACTGACGACTCAGTGCTTGCATTTTTTTGAAACTTCAGAAGATGAGGCGATAGAGCTGGAGTGTTGTGAATGGGCTTGAGATGAGTTCTGAGCAGAGGCTCCCTCTGGTGGTTAGAAGCGGTACTGGTCTTTCCAGTGAAGATTGTGAAGATTGTGAGGATTGGGAATCAGGTGTTACTGACTGGTCTTATATAAGGGAGTCACCTTCCCATCAGGGTTGCCGGTGATCAATTGTTCTGGTCTCTATCCTTGATTCCTGTTTCCCTTGTAGCCTGCTGTGTCGTGTCTGCATCTCCTGCTAACAGATAAGACATTTTCTTCTTTTTGTTTTTGTGCTTGATTTTTGCATTTTGTCCTGCACTTCTGTGGGGGCCTTCAGGGTCCCCTCCGGGGGCTTTTGCCCTCTCAGTTTAGTTCAGCCACTGATGTTTGTACTTTTGCTTTTTCCAGTTTTTTCAGTGGCTGCTGTTTTGATTTTGTTACACCAGAGAACTAATTTAGGTGGTAGAGGTCGTGTGATCTCAGGTGTTTTTGAAATTAGTAGAGTTGGTGCTTTTCAGGGTTTTCTGGGATTGCAGTAAGTACCCTTCCTATCCTTTTCTATTTAGTTAGTTTGGGCCCCAACGTTTGCTCATACTATTTTCTGTCTGTGTCAGTATTTATTCTTGTCTAACTGCCATTACTTGTTTGGGGGCTTTCTATTATCTTTGGGGTTCTGCTCCGGGGCAGATAGCTTTCCTATATCTATCTTTAGGTGTAGTTAGTTTCTCAGGCTGTGACGAGGCGTCTAGGACCAACGTAGGAACGCTCCACGGCTGCCTCTAGTTGTTGTGGTTAGTCAGGGTACTGCAATCTCATAGATTCCAACTGCTCTGGTGTATTGCCTTTTTTGCCTGCACTCCTCAGCTACCAAAACATAACAGTATCACCGGCCTAAAATTTAAAATTGTATGGTACTCACAGAAGGGAAAAAATTTGTGAAAGAAAAAACGGTTGTCAGAGTTGTCAGAGATATTTTTCTGTTTGTTGCATTTTTTTTTTTCCCTCTGTATCTCTGGGTGCTGGGGAAGATTTTTTCTCTCAATGGAGTTTGCACAGTTGTCTGGCCGTGTGGATCAGCTTGCCACTGAGGTTCAGAGTATTGCTGCATATCTTGCTAGGTTGCCTGTTGTGGAACCTAGGATTCCCATGCCAGATTTGTTTTTAGGGGATCGAGCTAAGTTTCAGAATTTCAAAAATAATTGTAAATTGTTTTTTGCCTTAAAATCTAAGTCCTCAGGGAACGCAGCGCAGCAGGTTCAAATCGTCATCTCTCTCCTGCGCGGCGATCCTCAGGATTGGGCTTTTTCCCTGACACCTGGGGATCCTGTTTTGAGTGATGTTGATGCATTTTTTCAGGCTTTGGGGTTATTGTACGATGAGCCTAATGTCACTGATCAAGCTGAAAAAGCCTTGTTGGCATTAAATCAGGGGCTTGATGACGCTGAGTTATACTGTCAGAGATTCCGTAGGTGGGCAGTCCTGACCAAGTGGAATGACGACGCTTTGGCGGCCCTTTTTCGGAAGGGTCTGTCAGATACTGTAAAGGATGTTATGGTGGGATTCCCTGTCCCTCTGGTTTCAATGATTCTATGTCATTAGCGATTCAAATTGACAGACGTTTGCGTGAGCGGAGAAGTATGCGTGGAATAGTGTTGCCTTGTGAACCTGCTTCTGAATCCATGCAGTGTGATAGAGTGGTGTCTGGGGCACAGCGTCATGAGTTTCGAAAGCGCAATGGGTTATGTTTCTACTATGGTGATGCCTCTCATGCTATTTCAGTCTGCCCTAAGCGGGGAAGACGTTTTGCACGCTCAGTTGTCTTGGGTAGTGTTCAGACTAAGTTTTTATTAACTGTCACTCTGATATGCTCTCTCTCCTCACTTTCTGCTCAGGCTTTCGTTGATTCTGGAGCAGCTATTAACCTGATGGATTATGATTTTGCTAAACATTGTGAGTTTCCCTTGATACCCCTACAGAAGTCTATTCCCCTACTGGGGATCGATTCTACCCCTTTGGCTGAGAATAAACCTCAGTTCTCTACTCAGGTGATAATGAGGGTTGAACCTGAACATCAAGAGTGCTGCAAATTTTTGGTTCTGTATAATCTGCATGATATTATCGTACTGGGTTTGCCTTGGTTACAGTCTCATAATCCTGTTTTGGATTGGAAATCTGTGTCTGTAACCAGTTGGGGCTGCCAATGTGTTAATACCAACACTCCTGTTTTTTCTGCCTCCCCCCAGGCTCAGGATGTTCCTGACTTTTTGATTGATTTTTCTGATGTATTTAGCGAAAGTAAATCTGCATCCTTGCCTCCCCGTAGGAGCTATGACTGCGCTATTGAATTAGTGCCTGGTAGTAAATTCCCTAAAGGTCGCCTTTTTAACTTGTCTGTACCTGAACATGACGCTATGCGGTCTTATATCAAGGAGTCATTGGAGAAGGGTCATATCAGACCATCCTCTTCACCCTTAGGTGCCGATTTTTTCTTTGTGGCCAAAAAGGATGGTTCATTAAGGCCGTGTATTGATTATCGTCTTTTGAACAATATTACTGTGAAATATCAATACCCATTACCCTTGATTTCTGACCTGTTTTCCAGGGTGAAAAACGCTACTTGGTTTACCAAGCTTAACCTCAGGGGGGCATATAACCTTATTCGCATTAAGCACGGGGATGAATGGAAGACGGCATTCAATACCCAGAGGGGCATTTTGAGTACCTTGTGATGCCCTTTGGGCTCACTAATGCTCCTTCTGTCTTCCAGTCCTTCATGAATGACATTTTCAGGGATTTTGTGGATAAATTTCTGATTGTTTATTTGGATGATATCTTGATTTTTTCTAATGACTGGGACTCTCATGTGAAACATGTTCGAACTGTATTCCAGATTTTGAGAGAGAATGCTCTGTATGTGAAGGGATCAAAGTGTCTTTTTGGCGTACAGAGGATCTCATTTCTGGGATTCATTTTGTCCCCATCTGTTATTGAAATGGACCCGGTCAAGGTTCAGGCCATCTGTGATTGGGTCCAACCTACTTCATTAAAGGCTCTTCAAAGATTTTTGGGTTTTGCCAATTTTTATCGTAAATTTATTGGTAATTTCTCGGTTATTGTTAAACCATTAACTGATTTGACCAAAAAGGGTTCTGATGTGGTGAATTGGCCTCCTGAGGCAGTCTCTGCATTTCAGGAACTTAAGCAGAGATTCACTTCTGCTCCTGTTCTACGGCAGCCTGATGTTTCTCTGCCATTTCAGGTGGAGGTTGATGCCTCTGAAATTGGGGCAGGTGCCGTTTTGTCCCAAAAGAGCCAGAGACCTCTGAAAGTAACCCTTGTGCCTTTTTCTCTCGAAAATTTTCTCCTACTGAACGTAATTATGACGTGGGTAATCGGGAGTTATTGGCCATGAAGTGGGCTTTTGAAGAGTGGAGACATTGGCTGGAGGGAGCCAAACATCAGGTGGTGGTCCTTACTGACCATAAGAATCTGGTTTATCTGGAATCTGCCAAGCGACTCAATCCTAGACAGGCCAGGTGGGCCTTGTTTTTCACACGTTTTAATTTGTGGTTTCCTTTCTTCCTGGCACTAAGAATGTTAAGGCGGATGCCCTCTCGAGGAGCTTCCTTGCGGACTCTCCTGAGTTATCTGATCCTTCTGTTATTTTGAAAGAGGGTGTAGTTCTTTCCGCCATCTCACCTAATTTGAGACTTGCTCTGGAGGGGTGTCAGGAGGATAGGCCCGAGCGCTGCCCTGTTGGAAAATTGTTTGTCCCGGACCAGTGGAAAAAGAGTGTGATGTCTGAGATTCATTGTTCCGCGTTGGCTGGGCATCCCGGAATTTTTGGTACCAGAGACTTGGTTAGTCGGTCCTTTTGGTGGCCTACCTTGTCTCGTGATGTCAGGGAATTTGTGCAGTCCTGCGGGACTTGCTCTCGATCCAAGCCTTGCTCTCGCTCTAGTGGTTTGTTGATGCCATTGCCTGTGCCCAAGAGACCATGGACCCATATCTCTATGGATTTCATTTCCGACCTTCCTGTTTCTCAGAGAATGACCGCCATCTGGGTGATTTGTGATAGGTTTTCCAAGATGATACATCTTGTGCCATTACCTAAGTTGCCTTCCTCCTCTGAATTGGTGCCGTTGTTCCTTCAGCACGTGGTTTGTTTACACGGCATTCCTGAGAACATAGTGTCTGACAGAGGAGTCCAGTTTGTTTCCAGATTTTGGAGGACTTTTTGTTCTAAACTGGGTGTTCAATTGTCTTTCTCCTCGGCATTTCATCCTCAGACCAATGGTCAAACTGAGAGAACAAACCAGACATTGGAGACTTATCTAAGATGCTTTGTGTCTGCTGATCAGGATGACTGGGTCTCTTTTTTGCCTTTGGCTGAGTTTGCTCTTAGTAATAGGGCTAGCTCTGCCACTTTGATGTCTCAGTTTTTCTGTAATTCTGGGTTTCACCCTCGATTTTCTTCAGGACAGACCGAGGCTTCTGTCTGTCCGAGTGTTGACTCTGTTGTGGAGCGTATGCAACAGATTTGGGACCAGGTAGTGGAGAGGTTGTCCCTCTCTCAGGAGAGGGCCCAGCGGTTTGCTAACCGGCATAGGACTGATGGTCCTCGGTTTAAAGTAGGGGACTTGGTCTGGTTGTCCTCAAAAAATATTCCTATGAGAGTAGCATCTCCTAAATTTAAGCCTAGGTTCATTGGACCTTATAAGATCATGGAGATTCTTAATCCTGTTTCTTTTCGTTTGCTTCTTCCAGGGACATTTAAGATCCATAACGTGTTCCACAAGTCCTTGTTGAAGAGGTTTGTTGAGCCAGTGGTTCCTGCTGCTGTGCCTCCTGACCCTGTTTTGGTTGAGGGCAATCTGGAGTATGTGGTTGAGAAAATATTAGATTCTCGTTTTTCTAGACGGAAACTCCAGTATTTGGTTAAGTGGAGAGGTTATGGTCAGGAAGACAATTCTTGGGTGTTTGCTTCGGACATCCATGCTAGGAGACTCATCCGTGCGTACCATAGAACTCATCCTGACCGACCTGGTTGCTCAAATGAGGGTTCGGTGACCCCTCCTCAAGGGGGGGGGGTACTGTTGTGAATGGGCTTGAGATGAGTTCTGAGCAGAGGCTCCCTCTGGTGGTTACAAGCGGTACTGGTCTTTCCAGTGAAGATTGTGAAGATTGTGAGGATTGGGAATCAGGTGTTACTGACTGGTCTTATATAAGGGAGTCACCTTCCCATCAGGGTTGCCGGTGATCAATTGTTCTGGTCTCTATCCTTGATTCCTGTTTCCCTTGTAGCCTGCTGTGTCGTGTCTGCATCTCCTGCTAACAGATAAGACACTTTCTTCTTTTTGTTTTTGTGCTTGATTTTTGCATTTTGTCCTGCACTTCTGTGGTGGCCTTCAGGGTCCCTCCGGGGGCTTTTGCCCTCTCAGTTTAGTTCAGCCACTGATGTTTGTACTTTTGCTTTTTCCAGTTTTTTCAGTGGCTGCTGTTTTGATTTTGTTACACCAGAGAACTAATTTAGGTGGTAGAGGTCGTGTGATCTCAGGTGTTTTTGAAATTAGTAGAGTTGGTGCTTTTCAGGGTTTTCTGGGATTGCAGTAAGTACCCTTCCTATCCTTTTCTATTTAGTTAGTTTGGGCCCCAACGTTTGCTCATACTATTTTCTGTCTGTGTCAGTATTTCTTCTTGTCTAACTGCCATTACTTGTTTGGGGGCTTTCTATTATCTTTGGGGTTCTGCTCCGGGGCAGATAGCTTTCCTATATCTATCTTTAGGTGTAGTTAGTTTCTCAGGCTGTGACGAGGCGTCTAGGACCAACGTAGGAACGCTCCACGGCTGCCTCTAGTTGTTGTGGTTAGTCAGGGTACTGCAATCTCATAGATTCCAACTGCTCTGGTGTATTGCCTTTTTTGCCTGCACTCCTCAGCTACCGAAACATAACACTGGAGGCTGTTTCGGCAATGTAAAACAAAACCTGTTCCTGATGCTCAGGCTTTAAAAGCGGTTTACCTACTCCCAGAAAAGGGAGCCTTCCAGGCCTTCTGGAGCCAGACGATGACGCAGGCTCAACACCTCCTGCCTTAGGTGCTATTGTGCTTTTGGCACCACCACCACCATCAGTACCAGCTGGCCCCCCACATCCACGTCCGCGGCCTCTTCCACCATACTTCCTCATGTTTGGGAAAATGTACCAAAATACCAACAGATATATGGTACTGTATCAGAAGCGTACAGCTGTATACAGTGTAGGGGAAAATTGAAATCTCCGTATATATTTCTGGAGTCACACAGAGACGCTCTCTCAGTATGGATTTGACCGTAATACAAAAGGCATAAAAAAGGTACTGTATCAGAAGATACCAGGTGTATATAATATAGGGAAAATTTAAATCTCCGTATATATTTCCGGAGTCACACACAGATGCTCAGTCAGTATGGATTAGAGCAGAATGCAAAAAGCAGAAAAAAGGTACTGTATCAGAAGATACCAGGTGTATACAGTATAGGGGAAAATTTTAATCCCCGTATATATTTCCGGAGTCACACACAGACGCTCACACAGTATGGATTTGACCAGAATACGAAAAGCAGGAAAAAGGTACTGTATCAGAAGATACCAGGTGTATATAGTATAGGGTAAAATTTAAATCTCTGTATATATTTCCGAAGTCACACACAGACGCTCTCTCAGCATTAGTGTTGAGCATTCCGATACCGCAAATATCGGGTATCGGCCGATATTCGCGGTATCGGAATTCGATTCTGAGTTCCGATACTTTTTGCATACCAAATACCGGAATCAGAAGTTCCCATGTCTGTCAGCAGTCAGAAAATAGCGCTGGAGCCCATGCATTTTTTTTCAACAAATTTACACCTCATATATATATATATATATGTACAGTGCCTACAAGTAGTATTCAACCCCCTGCAGATTTAGCTGGTTTGATAAGATGCAAATAAGTTAGAGCCTTCAAACTGCAAACGAGAGTAGGATTTATTAACAGAAGCATAAATCTTACAAAACAAAAAGTTATGTTGCTCAGTTGAATTTTAATAAATTTTAAACATAAAAGTGTGGGTCAATTATTATACAACCCCTATGTTTAATATTTCGTGGAATAACCCTTGTTTGCAATTACAGCTAATAATCGTCTTTTATAAGACCTGATCAGGCCGGCACAGGTCTGTGGAGTTATCTTGGCCCACTCCGCCATGGAGATCTTCTCCAAGTTATCTAGGTTCTTTGGG
Organism: Oophaga sylvatica; assembly: GCA_033576555.1. Lineage (NCBI taxonomy): Eukaryota > Metazoa > Chordata > Amphibia > Anura > Dendrobatidae > Oophaga > Oophaga sylvatica. The sequence continues at coordinate 184,629,647 of JARQOD010000004.1, read as the reverse complement.
TGGCTCATGTGGACTTTAATCTTGAGCTCCTTCCACAAGTTTTCAATTGGGTTAAGGTCAGGAGACTGACTAGGCCACTCCAACACCTTGACTTTTTCCCTCTTGAACCAGGCCTTGGTTTTCTTGGCTGTGTGCTTTGGGTCGTTGTCTTGTTGGAAGATGAAATTACGACCCATCTTAAGATCCTTGATGGAGGAGCGGAGGTTCTTGGCCAAAATCTCCAGGTAGGCCGTGCTATCCATCCTCCCATGGATGCGGACCAGATGGCCAGGCCCCTTGGCTGAGAAACAGCCCCACAGCATGATGCTGACACCACCATGCTTGACTGTAGGGATGGTATTCTTGGGGTCGTATGCAGTGCCATCCAGTCTCCAAACGTCACGTGTGTGGTTGGCACCAAAGATCTCGATCTTGGTCTCATCAGACCATAGAACCTTGAACCAGTCTGTCTCAGAGTCCTCCAAGTGATCATGAGCAAACTGTAGACGAGCCTTGACATGACGCTTTGAAAGTAAAGGTACTTTACGGGCTCGTCTGGAACGGAGACCATTGCGGTGGAGTACTTTACTTATGGTATTGACTGAAACCAATGTCCCCACTGCCATGAGATCTTCCCGCAGCTCCTTCTTTGTTGTCCTTGAGTTAGCCTTGACTCTTCGGACAAGCCTGGCCTCGGCACGGGAGGAAACTTTCAAAGGCTGTCCAGGCCGTGGAAGGCTAACAGTAGTTCCATAAGCCTTCCACTTACGGATGATGCTCCCAACAGTGGAGACAGGTAGGGCCAACTCCTTGGAAAGGGTTTTGTACCCCTTGCCAGCCTTGTGACCCTCCACGATCTTGTCTCTGATGGCCTTGGAATGCTCCTTTGTCTTTCCCATGTTGACCATGTATGAGTGCTGTTCACAAGTTTGGGGAGGGTCTTAAATAGTCAGAAAAGGCTGGCAAAAGAGATCATTAATCCACACATGTGAAGCTCATTATTCTTGGTGCCTGAACTACTTCTTAATACTTTAGGGGGACCAAACAGAATTCTTGTGGTTTGAGGGGTTGAATAATAAATGACACTCTGAATTAACTTTTAACGTTTTTAAAAAAAAAAAAAAAAATTAAAACAAAAATTTTTGCTGCAATGCATTTCCCACTTCCAGGCTGATCTACAGTACAAATGTCACAATGCCAAGTTAATTCCGCATGTGTCAACCAGCTAAATCTGCAGGGGGTTGAATACTACTTGTAGGCACTGTATATATATATATATATATATATATATATATATGTCATTGTGACACACACACACACATATATATATATATATATATATATATATTTATAGTTCATACTCTTCTACATAGTATAATAGCTGCTAATTCAATTGCTGGCTTTTCTGAAATTACAGACCCGACATGAAATGACACATGGTTTACATACAGTTAACCACGTCATTTCATGTAGTTTGATATATGGTTTTCACTAATAATTACATGAGTGTATGTGTGCAAAATTTCAGACATGTAGGGGTTAATTAAAGGTGTAAATTCGTTGAAAAAAAATGCGTGGGCTACCGCACTATTTTCTCCACCAGACTGACAAAGCCAGCGAGTGGGGGCAGATAATAATAGCCCAGAGAGGGACCATTATTTTTGGGCCCCTCTGGCTACTAACATCTGCCCCCAGCCACCTCAGAAAAGGCAAATCTATAATTAGATTCGCCCTTTCTGGCACTTAGCCCGTCTATTCCCATTGCCCTGTAGCGGTGGCGAATGGGTTAATAATGGGTTAAAGCCACCTTGCTATTGGAAGGTGACTTTAAGACAGGTTAATAATTGAGAGCTGTCAATTAGACAACTATCAATTATTAATCCTATTGTATGAAATAAAAATAAAACGCACACACTTTAATTAAAAATCATTTTAATGAAACAATCACACAGTTTTTGACCATCTTTTATTGTACAGTTAATCCTCGATTCCCTTGTTCTCCTGTAATAAAAATAAAATAATAAAGCAACATTATTCTTACCTATCCGGTGTTCAGTCAGGTCCCCCCCATGTAATTTTTCTGAAAGGGTTAATGTTTACTGCAGGGACCGCAGCTAATGAGGCCAGTCTTGCAGTAAACCCCCAAATGAATCATCTCCTCTCCTGGCTGACAGGAGAGGAAATGATTAGTGTGGAAAGCTTAATTGATTGCTTTCCACTTTCACTTCAGGTCAGCCGGGGACACCGCACAGCATCAGTGACGTCAGAGGGAGTCCCGGCTGACCTGAAGTGAAAGTGGGAAGCAATCAATTAAGCTTACCACAGTAATCATTTCCTCTCCTGTCGCCGGGAGAGGAACTCATTCATTCGGGAGCTTACAGCTGAGCAGGCAGCATTAGCTGCGCTGCTTGGCTGAAAGCTAGTTAACCCTTTGTGAAGGATTACAGCGTGGGACCTGACAGAGCGGCGGTTAGGTAAGAATAATGTTGTTTTATTATTTTTTCTTTATTACAGGAGAGCAAGGGCTTCGCAAGGATTAACAGTTAAATAAACGATGGTCAAAAAAATGTGTGTTTATTTCATTAAAATTATTTATTCTTCATGTGTGTGTGCTTTTTTATTTCCTTCAATAGGATTAATAATTAATAGTTGTCAAATTGACAGCTCTCAATTATTAACCTGGCTTAAAGTCACCTTTCAATAGCAAGGTGGCTTTAACCCATTATTAACCCATTCGCCACTGCTACAGGGCAATGGGAATAGACCGGCAAAGTGCCAGAAAGGGCGCATATAATTATAGATTTGCCTTTTCTGGGGTGGCTGGGGGCAGATGTTAGTAGCCAGGGGGGCACAAAATAAATGCACCCTCCCTCGGCTATTATTATCTGCCCCCACTCACTGGCTTTGTCTGTCTGGTTGGGAAAATAGCGCGGGAGCTTACGCATTTTTTTTCAACAAATTTACACCTTTAATTAACCCCTAGCTGTATGAAATTTTGCACACATGCACTCCTGTAATTGTTAGTGAAAACCATATATCAAACTACATGAAATGACATGGTTAACTGTAGCTAAACCATGTGTCATTTCATGTCGGGTGGTTCTGTAATTTCACAAAAGCCGGCAATTGAATTAGCGGCTATTTTACTATGCAGAAGTGTATGAACTATAAATATATGTATATATATATGTCACAATGACATGTATATATATGTATTCTATGTGTGTATATCTAGTGTTTACAAGGAAAGAAAGGGTTTATTTTAATTCCGATATTTCTGTCCCATTGACTTGCATTGGTTCCCGGTATCGGAATCGGCGATACCCGATAATTTTTGAGTATCGGTCTGATCCAATCCGATCCGATATTTCATGATATCGGAAAGTATCGCTCAACACTACTCAGTATGGATTTGACATTAACGCAGAAGGCAGAAAAAAGGTACTGTATCAGAAGATACCAGGTGTATATAGTATAGGGTAGAATTTAAATCTCCGTATATATTTCCGGAGTCACACACAGACGCTCACTCAGTATGGATTTGACCAGAATACAAAAAGCAGAAAAAAGGCACTGTATCAGAAGATATCAGGTGTATATAGTATAGGGGAAAATTTAAATCTCCTTATATATTTCCGGAGTCACACACAGACGCTCACTCAGTATGGATTTGACCAGAATACAAAAAGCAGAAAACAGGTACTGTATCAGAAGATACCAGTTGTATATATAGTATAGGGGAAAATCTAAATCTCCGTATATATACAGTGGATTCCACCTATCTCACACCCCCCGCCCCAGCAACAAACGTGGTGGAGGAGTTGCCTTGCTCCTGTCAGATGCCTGCTCCTTTACCCCAATTCTACTACCCCCTCCGCTACTATTCCCTCGTTTGAGGTGCACTCCGTCCGCATCTACTCCCCCTCCAACCTCCAGCTGGCTGTCATCTACCGCCCCCCAGAACTAGCCATTTCCACCTTTCTCGACCACTTCACCACCTGGCTGCTTCATTTCCTCTCTGCTGACATCCCCACTATCATCATGGGTGACTTCAACATCCCCATTGATGCTTCCACCCCACCTGCCTCTAAACTTTTATCGCTCACTGCCTCCTTTGGCCTCACTCAATGGTCCTCTGCGGCCACTCACAAAGATGGTCACACGCTGGACCTTATCTTCACCCGCCTCTGTTCCCTTACTAATCTCAATATCTCACCCCTTCCCCTGTCTGACCACAACCTACTGACGTTCTCTTCCCTCTCCTCTTCCAGTGCACAACCCCCACTTCACAAACTCACCCACCCTCGCAGAAATCTCAAACACCTCAATTTACCATTGCTCTCTGAGTCCCTCCTCCCTCTTACAGACATATCTTCACTTCATGACACAGATTCTGCTGCCACCTTTTATAACACTACAATAACAGCAGCACTTGATTCGGCAGCCCCCCTCACACATAGCAAAACTTGTACAATCAACAAGCAGCCCTGGCTGACCAGCCTCACCAAAGAACTGAGACGAGCTTCCAGGGTCGCTGAGCGGAGATGGAAAAAATCCCGCTCTGCCGAGCACTTAACTGCGTACAAGCAGTCCCTCACCAGCTTCAAGTCAATGCTCACTGCCGCAAAACAAACTTACTTCTCATCTCTCATATCCTCCCTGTCTCACAACCCGAAACAGCTCTTCAACACTTTCAATTCTCTACTCCGTCCCCCAGCACCTCCTCCTTCTCCTCTCATTTCTGCTGAAGACTTTGCCTCTTTCCTTAAGCAGAAGATCGATACGATCAGAGAAAGCTTTGGCCCACAGCCCCATTGCCCCTCTTAGCTGCTCAGCCCTCTTCCTCCAAAACCAACTTCTCCACCATGACAGAAGATCAGCTTTCCACCCTCCTATCAAGATCACACCTCACCACTTGCATGCTTGACCCGCTCCCATCCCACCTCATCCCTAGCCTCACCACAGTCTTCACCCCTACTCTAACACACCTCTTCAACCTCTCACTTACAAATGGTGTTTTTCCCTCATCCTTCAAACATGCCTCAATCACACCCATCCTCAAAAAGCCCTCCCTTGACCCATCCTCTGTGTCTAGCTATCGCCCTTTATCTCTTCTCCCTTATGCCTCAAAACTACTGGAACAACATGTCCATCTTGAACTGTCCTCCCACCTCTCCTCCTGCTCCCTCTTTGACCGCTTACAATCAGGCTTCCGACTGCATCACTCAACTGAAACTGCCCTAAATAAAGTCACCAACGATCTACTAACCGCCAAGAGCAAGCGACACTACTCTGTCCTCCTTCACCTGGACCCATCTTCTGCCTTCGACACTGTGGACCATTCCCTCCTGCTACAGATTCTCTCATCTCTTGGCATCACAGGCTTGGCCCTATTCTGGATCTCATCATATCTAACAAACCGAACATTCAGTGTCTCCCTCTCACACACTACCTCCTCACCTCGCACCCTGTCTGTCGGTGTTCCTCAAGGCTCAGTTCTAGGACCCCTACTCTTCTCCATCTACACCCTCGGCCTGGGACAGCTTATAGAATCCCATGGTTTGCAGTATCATCTCTACACAGACGACACGCAGATCTACCTATCTGGACCTCACCTCACCTCCTTACTGACCAAAATCCCACAATGTCTGTCTGCTATTTCTGCTTTCTTCTCTGCTCGCTTTCTAAAACTGAACATGGACAAAACAGAATTCATAATCTTTCCCCCATCTCACTCTACCCCCCACGAGACCTGTCCATCAACATCAATGGCTGCTCACTTTCCCCAGTCCCGCATGCTCGGTGCCTCGGGGTGATCCTCGACTCTGTCCTCTCTTTCAAGCCACATGTCCAAACCCTTGCCTCCTCCTGCCGTCTCAAACTCAAAAATATTTCCCGGATCCATGCATTCCTTGACCATGAAACTACAAAAACACTAGTGCATGCCCTCATCATCTCCCGCCTCAACTACTGCAACCTCTTACTCTCTGGCCTTCCCTCTAGCACTCTGGCACCACTCCAATCCATCCTGCACTCTGCTGCCTGACTAATACACCTGTCTCCCTGTTATTCTCCAGCCTCTCCTCTCTGCCAAGCCCTTCATTGGCTTCCTATCGTCCAGAAGCTCCATGTTAGGGCTGGCGGAACGCACAAAATAAATATAAATAATAAGTGCGCTTCGCAGCCCGGGGTCCCCCGTGCAGGCAGAGCCTGCTGCTAATAGGATGGCGGTATGGCGAACTCTGTTACTTCACAGATTCGCAACTAGGGACACTGTGGCCCTATATAGCGGTATCAGCGAACTCTGTTACGCCACAATGAGAATGCGATGGTGCACAGCAATCAATCATAATGATAATAAGGGGTGCAAAAACAGTGGTCAATAATGAAACAATTGGGAAGAAAAAAAGGACCAATGACAATTATCCACACCACAACAAGATAATCAATCAAACATAAGGAGAACTTTATTAACACATACTTAAAAACATTAAAAACAATGTGGACCCTGCTAGGACCCTGCTAACATATAACGATTGTATAATTTGCCAAAGCACATAGCCTGGAAAATGCAACAAAGGACCAGTACAATAGATAACAATGCAAGGTAAAAAGATGTATAAATATGTATATATAATATATATATATATATATATATATATATATATATATATATATATACATATATATATATGTGTGTGAATGACTCAAATGGAATCTGTGCACAATAATAACATGCGAAATAATTGCAAATAATGAAACTGCAACACAATAATTGTACAATAAATCAATACATAAATTAGTAAAGTGCACTAAAATAACCAACCTTGCTAAATAGTAGACAAATAATAAGTCCTAATGGCCAGTACTCACAGATGTTAAATACATAACACATGAATAAGCACCCCACAAAGTAGCCAAAAGAATGACCCTAATAGATCAAAACAAGGGGTCCAATATAAGGTGAGGTTAACCTCCAAAGTGGAGCAATCATACGGACCCTAACATAGCCACTGAAAAAATCCTCAGAGGCTGTAGAATGCCAGCAATGGATAAAAAAAATGGCTCACATGTGATAAATGGCACAAATGGGGTCCAAATGGTGAAGGGAGCAGAGACCAGACCAGAAATGATAGCAGGGCCCAGCAGCAGGGAACCCCACGCGTATCGCCGTTACAAGGACGGCTTCCTCAGGGGAAAGTGACGAGTCTATTAACAAAGCTCGTATAAATACCTGATGTAACAACATAATAACTGGCAGGTGTGTGGAGAACTCAGGACAGAGACTGGAAGTAAAGCAGAAAGTGAGCGCCAGGCAGACGTCTCTGCCGATAGTAAACACTGCGACAGCCTCAGTAAGACGCTGCACAGCGGTTACTATGGTGAAAAATAAGGCGCATGCGCAGCTCCCAGAAGCAGGGATTAGAAATTGAAAGAGACGCTGCAGAGCGGTTTATATGGAGAATGGTAGGCACGTGCGCAGCTGAACAGGAACAGGGATTTAGAGATAAAAAGGTCAGGGGCAGTGGCAAGGAATGGAATATCACCATGAAATAAGTATAACATGAAAACTAACAGCAATTACAATTCCCAAAGCAACTGGAAATTTCCCATATATGAAAAAATGGGAATAATTCATTATGAAAAAAGAGAAAAAAACAAGAAAAAAAACAAACCATAATGATGAGGAAAAAAGTAAATGATAAAAAAACTGTATATTTTTTTGATAATGGAAAATATTGTAAAGAAAAAATATATATATATTATACACAAAATAATAATGAAACAAAAGAAAGAAGAAAGAAGAAAAAAATATAAAATAAAAAATGAATAAATGAAGACAAAGTCAAAAATAGAATAAAAACTAATATCTAAGTAAAGAAACAAAACACAAAAGACAAAACTGAAGAAATAAAAAATAAAAAATAAAAAATATATAAAATAAAAAATGAATAAAAAATAAAAATAAAAAATAAATAATTAAAAAATAAGAAAAATTAATTAAAAGTATAAATTATAAACAAATTATAAATCAAGAAAATAAAAAAAAAAACAAAACAAAAAAAAAAAAAATAAATAAAAAAAATCCATAAATGATGAATCCATAATGCATTCCCAATCCATGTCAGTTGCAACGAAGGGTAATATGGATCCTATATATGAAATCCCATGTTCAGAAGACATCAAAGCCGATGAGAGTTCCAGATAAGAGT
>JARQOD010000004.1:184565868-184621355 GCA_033576555.1 Oophaga sylvatica | reverse complement strand
CGCTTGCTGCTGACACACCAGGGCCCGGATCTCTCTTTGGATTACTCCCTTTTGTCTTGGTCTGGCAATTTCAGCGAGCTGTTGGAGTAAGAACACAACTTCTCCCAGACAGTTACTGATAATGTTAGTACCCAAAATTATATTTAAACCGTTCTCTTCATTTACAGTCTTTACTACTAGAAGCCCCTGGTCTTTCAACTCCTCTCTGCCCACTTTCACATCCACACATTTTGTCCCGAGTACTTCTACAGGAAGACCATTAGAAGCTACACGGTAAAGTCAGGGCTCGGGGGTTTAAGACTGTCCATTGACCAGAACTTAGTATATAGGGCATCAGGTATTAGGGTTACCTGAGACCCAGTGTCTAACAATGCCGGAACTGCAATACCATCTAGAATGATAGACAGGTAGGGTCGCCCACCCACATACCTGCGGTTCCAGTCTAGGGGGCCTGACGGATCTCCTCCTGGGTGTTGGCCCTCGGACCCAGGTTCTGCCCGTTTAAAGGACACTGTGGAGACATATGACCTTTCCGTTGCAACGGTAACAGGTGATCTCCCGACGAGGAGGGTGTTGATCAGAGGTCGCTCCTGGGGGTGGCGTTGTCCTCTTCCGGGGGGGCGACGTCTTCCTTCTTCTCCGGTTCATCCACGGGACGTCTTCTGGGCAGTCAGCTAATAAGATCTTCCCTTCTTCCCCTTTCCGCAGCTGCAGGGCACTCATCACAGCAGCCAGATTTTTAGTCAGCTGGCGCACCTCTGAGCGCAGACGGTCCAATTCACTAGGGGGTGTCACCTGCGTTTTGGCTTCTGCCACTAGCGGGGAAAAGGGGGGTGCCGCCGGTACCAGAGTGACTTCACCCTGGTGATGTTGGGTTGACACCTCAGGTTTGCCCAGGGTCGCAGCCCTTTATTGCCATGTCCTTTAGGGCATCAAAGGTAGCATCAGGATGATCTAAGGACCACCAGTTTACAGTTCTGCGCTCCTCTTGGGATCTCAAACCCTGTACAAATTGTTCTTTCAGCATCTTATTTTCGTCGATAGCATTTATATTATTAATCTGCTTAAGGGCTCTCAGGGCTCCTTGTAGTCGGCAAGCGTAGTCCCTGATGCTGTCACCTGGCTGCTGTAAACAGTGGTAGAAGGCCATCCGGAGATCCGTTTCTGTGCGGTCTTCAAACATGGCATGTAGCTTAAAGAGGATCGCAGGTACCGACTCCTGATCAACGGTATCCCAAGTCTCCACTTCCCTCTCAGCAGCGCCAGTTAGCTGCCCTATCAGCACAGCAGCTTTTTGTCTCTCAGGCATGGAATACATTTCTAGGATGCTGCATAACTTCCGCTTGAATCCTGCTAAAGTGCCTGGCTCCCCGCTGTACTGGGGAAGCCATTTCGCCCCAGGCATATATGGGAGCGTTAGTGGCATGAGCGGGACTACCGACTGGGTGCTGGGCCTGCGCCCCCATCTGGCGCTACAACGCCACGCGGTGCGGGGTCGGGGCCTCCGGCTGGGGCCGCACTGTCGGCCGGTTGTTGTGACATATTAGCACCCCCTTGGTTAAACGGAGCCTACCGGTTTCAGAAGCTGCTATTCCACAGGCGCAGCGATGGGGACAGGACCTTCGTCGCAGGCGCTCTGATGTCAGAGCGTCCACTTCCTGTCGCAGGACCTGCCGCTGAGTCAGAGCCGGAGGCGTGTCCAAGACTTTGCGCGCTCTTTCAGGTACGCCCACCTTCTTCTCCAGCGCCTTAGGGCGCGAATATGGCGGCAAATATGGCGGTATTTGGCGCCAAACAACAGCAACAGTCTTTCACCAAAACACTCCACAGGCACACAGGGCTCGCAATTCTGCAAGTTTCGGATCCTGTTCGTGACGCCAAGTTTTTGTCTCGACCACGCACCACAATTGTGGGTTTCCAGGGATATGGGGTACTCGAGCCGAGCCTGTAGATTTCTATAGGGGATGTCACTGGTAGCGTGGCTCGGTCCGTGTCCCTGGCGGTCAGGCGTTAAAGGGATTTATTTACAGGGGATTTGGTAGATAACAGTTCGTGACGCCACCTGTAGTTGTCTGATCACTAAGACCAGCGCTGCAGTAGATCTCTGAGGGGATGTTGTGGCAGCTAGATGACGAGTCCCCCACAGGTGGGACTGGTCCCTCAAAGTCTATGGTATTAATGATGTAGGGTGCAGATAAATGAATCAGTCTCACACCATCCAGCGTCTTTCCATACCTTTTACTTGTCAGATGTTTAGGCAGGTCCCGGGAAGCTGTTGGGGTGGATGGAGGATGCGTTTCGAGGTAACGGCTGAGCAGGTTAGAGGCCTCCTTAACTTTCAATATGATGAGTCCAACCTGCATAAAGCTAAGTTCACCCAAAACTCCAGCTAATTCTGTAGCTGTACTGCCCGGTTAGCATAGTGGTCGGAGCCTTCCATATAATGTGAGAGAGCTGAGTTCCTACTGTTGTCCTGCATCGACTCAAGGTTCCCACTCTCCCAGACTCCAGTTACGTACCGACAATAGGCTTGTTCCTGTGACCTGAAGTCCAGCGAACCTCTGGTTTTTCTTATCACTACGCCTGAAGCTGTAGCGACACTTCGGTCCCCAGTGACCGGTGATCAATGCAGGATAGTTCAATCCTTAAGGCACTTCTAGAATTCTTTTCCACTGCGCCTTTCGCCCTGCTCGCACTCTTAATATCAGCACTGACTAGACTAGGATAATATTCGGTTATCCGTACTAGCCTCCACTTTTGTACCGTCTCCCTGTATTGACAGGAATCTCGGCTCTCCAACAGGCACCAGTCCTGACTCCCTCCACACTCAGGAGAAACTTTCAGACTCTACTGTGCTACAGGACACTCCCCTATACACCGCTGCTGGGTGTGTCTGAAGTGTATATGAATCATGTCGAGCCTTAACCGTTACCTCTCCACTCATCCTCCTGGTATTGTGTGCCTTACATACCAGGGCTACACATTAGCGCAGCTAATCGCCTATGACGTACTATCCCGTCCATGGTCAGATTGGCACGGGTTTTATGGACGGGATAGTACGTCTGATGTCAGAGAGGGGTTAAAGACGACCCTGGCCTTCATAAGGAACAAGTACATAGAGTCTTAAGGGTATGCCACACTAAACAATATCGCTAACGGGATCGCTAAAAAATGTCACTATTTAGCGATCCCGTTAGCGATGTTGTTCAGTGCGGCAGCTTCCAGCGACGAGCTTCCTGCTGTGATCTCGCTCGTCGCTGGAATCGTTCCGGACCCTATTTCATCGCTGGCGCTCCCGCTGGGTAAGTATTTAATCGCTGTGTGGCACCTTTTCTTAGCGATTTAGCGGTACTTTTGTACCGCTAAAGTCGTTAAGAAGATCGCTAACGGCGATAGCGTCGTTAACTATATCGCTAAATGTGGCCGCATTTAGCGATATAGAAACAATCCCGCTAGCGATCGCATTAGTATGCGTCGTTATTGTGATCGCTAGCGGGATTGTTTAGTGTGGCAGTACCTTTAGTAGATATCTACAGTCATGGCCAAAAGTTTTGAGAATGACACAAATATTAATTTTTACAAAGTCTACTACTTCACTTTTTCTAATGGCAATTTGCATATACTCCAGAATGTTATAAAGAGTGATCAGCTTAACAGCAATTACTTGCAAAGTCAATATTTGTCTAGAAAATGAACTTTATCCCCCAAAACATATTTCAACATCATTGCAGCCCTGACTTAAAAGGACCAGCTAACCTCTTTTCAGTGATTGCTCCATTAACACAGGTGTGGGTGTTGATGAGGACATGGCTGGAGATCAATCTGTCATGATTAAGTAAGAATGACACCACTGGACACTTTAAAAGGAGGCTGGTGCTTGGCATCATTGTTTCTCTTCTGTTAACCATGGTTATCTCTAAAGAAACACGTGCAGTCATCATTGCAATGCACAAAAATGGCCTAACAGGGAAGAGTATCGCAGCTAGAAAGATTGCACCTCAGTCAACAATCTATCGCATCATCAAGAACTTCAAGAAGAGAGGTTCCATTGTTGCCAAAAAGGCTTCAGGGCGCCCAAGAAAGACCAGCAAGCGCCAGGACCGTCTCTTAAAAGTGTTTCAGCTGCAGGATCGGGCTACCAGCAGTGCAGAGCTTGCTCAGGAATGGCAGCAGGCAGGTGTGAGTGTATCTGCATGGACTGTGAGGCGGAGACTTTTGGAGCAAGGCCTGGTCTCAAGGAGGGCAGCAAAGAAGCCACTTCTCTCCAGAAAAAACATCATGGACAGACTGATATTCTGCAAAAGGTACAGGCAGTGGAATGCTGAGGACTGGGGTAAAGTTATTTTCTCTGATGAATCCCCTTTTCGATTGTTTGGAACATCAGGAAAACGCCTCATTCGGAGAAGACAAGGTGAGCGCTACCACCAGTCTTGTCTCATGCCAACTGTTAAGCATCCTGAAACCATTCATGTGTGGGGTTGCTTCTCAGCCAAGGGAATCGGATCTCTAACAGTCTTGCCTAAAAACACAGCCATGAATAAAGAATGGTACCAGAATGTCATCCAAGAGCAACTTCTCCCAACCTTCCAAGAGCAGTTTGGCGATCAACAATGCCTTTTCCAGCATGATAGAGCACCTTGCCATAAAGCAAAGGTGATAACTAAATGGCTCAGGGAACAAAACAGAGATTTTGGGTCCATGGCCTGGAAACTCCCCAGATCTTAATCCCATTGAGAACTTGTGGTCAATCATCAAGAGACGGGTGGACAAACAAAAACCTAAAAATTCTGACGAAATAAAAGCATGGATTGTGCAAGAATGGACTGCTATCAGTCAGGATTTGGTCCAGAAGTTGATTGAGAGCATGCCAGGGAGAATTGCAGAGGTCCTGAAGAAGAAGGGTCAACACTGCAAATATTGACTTGCTGCATTAACTCATTCTAACTGTCAATATAAGCTTTTGTTACTCATATGTTTGCAATTATTATATTTCTGTCTGTGATAAAAACATCTGTCAAACACACATAAAAACCAGGGGGCAGCAGATCATGTGAAAATATAATATTTGTGTCATTCTCAAAACTTTTGGCCATGACTGTATTGTTTACTTTACTAGTCATGCAAGAATGCTGGGGCAAAGAGCAGTAAACAATAAATCTGCAACTTCAGCCCTTTTATCATAATTATCATACTTACAGTAGAACAGCCAATAATCTAGCAGCTTTTAATTGTATGTTAATTGACTAACCAGCCCCTTTTTGTAAACGTATAAAACCTTGAATGAATAATAAATGAGAGGTCTTGACGAACTGTTATACTGACACTTCCGTTGTGGACAGTCCTCATTTCGTTCTGAGCGCTCAAAAAGACATTTAACAGAGAATTGGGAACGGCACCAGCAAACACTGAAGGATAAATTTATCCTAATTAAATTTCCATAACACCAGCAGTCTCCCTCATTACATATAACTATGTTGTACTCGGAAATTCTATGGCGTTTCAGACAAAACATGGTTTGTAAAACAAACTGAACACAAGAAGAAGAATCGGCTGTGGTCCTACCTATGACTTCCAATCTCCTTACTGTGTTTTTTTCTAATCTGTTTTTATTTTTGATTTTAGATTTTTCCACTGTTCTATATAAATTATTAGATTATGAAGGCTGCCTTGACATCATTCAGTAATGTGCTTTACAGCAGCTACAAGCATTTCAAGAGCATTGTACAATAAATTGGAGAAGTTAATTGACTTCTATGGAAAATGTTATAGGCATGCGCTGATGTGTGCAGAGTAAATTTCCTCTAGTGAACCAAACTGAGATGCACATAAACTGGCTCTGTACCTCCTAATCCAGTCATACAGACATGTGACTACTGCAGACAATCACTGGCAGCAGCAGTGATATGCTCTTCACCAATATGGGCAGAGTTAGCTATTCCCATTTCTGCTGGAACTTTAGACCTTTTAGAGATTATTTAATCTTCATCTTGCTTAACTGTTCGCAATAACAGTAATTTTGACCAGGGGTGCCCAAACATTTGCATGCCACTGTATGCCCCCAATCCGTCCCACAAGGCAAGAAAAAGACCTTTTATTATGCTCACTCCGGTCCGATAGGCGTATCTGGTCTAGGTCCTGCTCCTCTTCTCTTCTTGGGATGCTGTCCTCCTGCACTGCTTCATGTGGATGACAAGTACTACGTCATCCACACAGTGTCTAGCATTGCACTCCTGCATAGGCACACGTCTGTCTCTACCCTGTTGAGGGCAGAACAAAGTGCTGTTCGGCACATGAGCAGGAAAAGACAACAAAACATCGGCACATGCACAATGCATTACTTTACTCTGCAGAAGGACAGTATCGCAAAAAGAGAGGAGACTCCGGACCAAGACCAGAGAAGCCCATCAGATCGGATGCCCTATAGGTGAGTATAATAAAAGGTCATTTTCTTGTCTTGCAGGCTGGATTTGGGGCATATATGCAGCATATTAGAATATTAGAATGCTGTATATGAGGTTTTACATGTACTGGCCTTACCTCATTTGGGAGAAAACTAGTAACAGTTCCTTTTAAGACATCAGCTGGTAGGTTATTCCAACATCTTAAGCAATATACTCCAATTCTTCTGCCTACTTGACTGGTTTGCTTGCTTTTGCCGATTCTTATTTTCCCAGCCACTGGATATTTGACTTTTGTTGGTCGTTATCATACTGCATGTTTTCACTGTGGCACTGTAAGACATCAGAAAAACTTATTCTCATAAATTATGTTATTGTCACCATTACAATACATTCACCAACATCAATGTCTTTCTGAATTTCTGATTCTTTGTGTGCACTGGAGCATCCTCAATCCAACAGCTTCTGCCCTTAGTTGGATACTAAATAGGTCTAATTTTCTCTAGTCTGGTAATATGAATTTTATACTAACTAAAGTAATCCACTGTGATTTTTCATTCAGGAGATATTCCAGTTGTAAGAATGCTTGGGAGCATTGTTTATCAGGCAGTGAACTGAATATGATCAGACTGTTGCTTAGCAACAGATGTCGCTGCGAGTGGGTATCACTGCCTGATCGTCCGCTCTCCATATTTTTTTCTATGCTCCTCAAACTATAAGGCTAAACCAGGGAGACTTTTTTGACAGAAGAGATCGTGTGTTGATCAGTTCTGCTGTATTCAGATGGCTGGCTTAACAACTCACCCCTATTGTGCTTGCTTTAAAAGAAAATTATACTCTCACATGGAAATACATACTAGCTAGATCTACGTAGAAATAATGTACTCTTTCTTTTGGAAATTATCAAAAATTTCTACACTTTGTAACATACCCCTCTTGGCTCTTTGTGCAAATAAGATTATTTATTATGCTGTTATTCATGGTTCATGGTTTCAGGGTTCATGCTCTTTTTTCCTCCCCCACATGTGTCAGTACTATTGAGATTACAGTTTCTGTGTTGTACTGTACTGATGATTATATGTGAGGAGAAACATTAATCTTTTACATACCACATAAGGACTCAGGCATATTTTAGAAAAAAACATTTATGTGAAGATAGCCTCATATCTACAGGTGCCCATGAATAATACATGTAAGGCAGTGTAAGGAAGATGGACATACTGCCCACATTCTCCTTTGAAGACATGCGTACTGTTATAATGTGTATTGTTGTAGTTGGTAATGTATATGGGGACATGCATTTTTAGTGTTGGTATTCTGCCCGACAATAGGGAGAGTTAGGGTTAATAGTTGGGATTAGCCCAGAGTGGGAGGGGCTAGAGTGCAGGGGCTGAGACAGTTTTCTGTCAAGCCATCAGACAGGCCCTAGCGTGCCACAGAAGCAGAACTAAGGTCTGATTAGTCAGCAGAGCAGAGTGACATGGGTGTCTCTGAGGTGTGTGGAGATAGAGGCAGTGGATAGTGTGACCCTGAGGAGAGAGAGAAGTGACGTAAGAGACGCGTACCTCGCTTGTGGCTACCGCCCCATGCCACATTACACTTGATATAGTTGACAGGATCAAGTTTTGCAGCCAGAAAAGCGAAATGATGCGGGGAAAAATCAAGATGTATTGAATATGGTGACTGTAACACTGTCTAAAATGGTGCCGAGCACTGACTTTAAAGTGGCGGTTAGAGGCACAGTAGTACAAGAGGGTCCCACCCATCGAGGGTGTAGACGACACGAAAGGGCACAAAAAGTCATCCAGACCTCAAGAGGTTATGCCTACAGAAGGAAGTGTATTACCTGGAAATGCTAGCTCATAGCACGAGGTGTCCGGCCCAGTAGGGGAAAGTGTAAGGAGAAGGCCCACACAGAAAAGTATGGTGGAAGAGGATGTAAGGAGGCAATCTAGAAATGGGATGGTGCGCCGAAGGAATCCTCACCCAGTGAAATTCAGAGTAATTACAAATGATACTAAGCTACGAGAAGTTCAGCCCTTTTTGTTGGGGGCGAGGAGTTGAGCTAGCAGTACTGTGGAGAAATAAGAGTCCGTGACAGCAATGGAAGTCCAGAGAAGTGGTGGCTGGAGCAGGTCGGTTCCCTTCATGTCTACGGCGACCCAGACGAAGCTGGAAATGGATGCTCAAGAAGATGTTAACTTTGAGAAGACGGATGTGGGCCTCACACCCAGTGTGCCGTCGGGATTTGGAGAAGGACGTGATCAATTGCGTCAGTTGGTGGAGCGCGAGTTACAGCATGACATGATGGAGAGAGTGATGGCCCACAGAGCAGGTGATATGCTGATACTGCTGGGGTAGGTACCGTATATGATGGAGTCACCCCATGTTCTGGACTGTCGTGCCTGTGGCCTGATGGTGAAGTATGGCTGGATGGTCTGGCGGAGAAGGCCACCTTGGTCCAGGATGGAGAGAAAATAGCGACACCAGAGACAGAAGTCGAGCCCCTCACTACCGTCTGGTTTCTGCCCTGAAGAAGGACCTGACTGTTAGAGGCCGGAAAAGTTTAGCTTGAAGGAGTCGAGGGGTGAACAGGTTTACGTTGTGCTCGTTGTACCACAATGTCTGGAATAGTGGAGGTTCCAGGGAGCCAAAGCCCAGCAGACCTATGGTCCAATAGCCTGGGACTCTAGTGACCTGATTGATGAGGATGACTGAATTGTTCCACTGCTAGTTTTGTTGGGCTTGTTTGTCCTTCCCCTCCAGCTGGATTGAGATGTGTTGCAGCGGCTGGAGGGTACTACACCCTCAGTTAAGAACAGAGCCCAATCGAGGAGGGACTGTTTAATTGTCTCGTGCACAGGAACGTAGATAATGAACTTTGTCCCCGTCCTAAGAACTGACGGGGGACAATGGACTATGCCATGGATGTAAAGGACTACTCTTAAAGTGATGGACTTTGCCATGTTGTGTCGGCTTTAGGGCCCTTGCTAAAAGGGGCCAAATCAATCCGAAGGACTAGTGCCAGGTTAGGGAAGAAAAAGAAAAGTACTCAGATGTTCTCAATTCCAGGGACCTAACCAAGTAGAACCAGGTCTTTCTTGCTTTTGGAGAAGAAAAGTACTCAATATTGTTTAATGTATGATATGTGTGGTGAAATGCGTTTCAGATGGCCATCATTAAAGAAGGAGGGAAATGTAATGAGATGAACATACTGCCCATATTCCCCCTTGTATAATGTGTATTGTAGTGGATAATGTGAAATTTTGACATGCGTTATTAGTGTTGGTGTTGTGTTCTGCCTGACAGTAGCGAGATTTAGAGTTAATGGTTGGCATTAGCCCAGAGGAGAAGGGGCTAAAGTGCAGGAACAGAGACAGTTTCCTGTCAGGACTAGAGTTGAGCGATACTTTCCGATATCCTAAAGTATCGGAATCGGAATGGTATCGCCGATATCACTAAAATATCGGCGATACCCGATACCGATACCGGAAGTCCCATGTAAGTCTATGGGAACAAAATATCGCAACTAAAAAAAACCCATTCTTTCCTTGTAAACACTAAATATACACACATAGAATACATATATATATATATACATGTCATTGTGACATATATATATACATATATGTATAGTTTATACACTTCTACATAGTAAAATATCCTCTCATTCAATTGCCGGGTAAAGCCGGCTTCAGTGAAAAGACAGAAGCACCCGACATGAAATGACACTTGGTGTACATAGGGTTAACCATGTCTTTTCATGTCGTTTGCTATCTGATTTGCACAAACAATTAAATCAGACTATGTGTGCAAAATTTCACACCTGTAGGGGTTAATTAAAGGTGTAAATTAGTTGTAAAAAAAACGGACTTTTTTTGCTACGAATTTACACCTTTAATTAACCCCTACAGGTGTGAAATTTTGCACACATAGTCTGATTTAATTGTTTGTGCAAATTAGGCTGGAGTCACACACAACCACAAAAAATCGGTCCGTTTTAGACGGTCGACAATCGGATCAAAATAAAAACATCACACATCCTTCTGGCATCCGATTTTCCTTCAAAGATGCGATTTAATCGCATGTGTGTGTACCTTGTAACATCCGATTTTCATCCGACTTGCGAGATTTTCTCGCAGGCTTGCAAAACTGACATATAATGGATCCAAAAGAATAGTATTTAAATGCCAAAAGAAAGAATAGATATATACACATATATATATATATATATATATATATATATGTCATTGTGACATATATATATATACATATATTTATAGTTCTTACACTTCTACATACTGTTATAGCCGCTAATTCAATTGCCGGCTTCAGTGAAATCACAGAAGCCGACATGAAATGATACATTGTTTCCACACATTTAACCATGTAATTTCATGTATTTTTATATATGTTTGAAACATACAATTACATGAGTATATGTGTGCTAAATTTCAGACATGTAGGGGTTAATTAAAGGTGTAAATTCGTTGTAAAAAAAACGGACTTTTTTGCTACGAATTTACACCTTTAATTAACCCCTACAGGTGTGAAATTTTGCACACATAGTCTGATTTAATTGTTTGTGCAAATTAGGCTGGAGTCACACACAACCACAAAAAAACGGTCCGTTTTAGACGGTCGACAATCGGATCAAAATAAAAACATCACACATCCTTCTGGCATCCGATTTTCCTTCAAAGATGCGATTTAATCGCATGTGTGTGTACCTTGTAACATCCGATTTTCATCCGACTTGCGAGATTTTCTCGCAGGCTTGCAAAACTGACATATAATGGATCCAAAAGAATAGTATTTAAATGCCAAAAGAAAGAATAGATATATACACACATATATATATATATATATATATATATATATATATATATATATATATATATGTCATTGTGACATATATATATATATACATATATTTATAGTTCTTACACTTCTACATACTGTTATAGCCGCTAATTCAATTGCCGGCTTCAGTGAAATCACAGAAGCCGACATGAAATGATACATTGTTTCCACACATTTAACCATGTAATTTCATGTATTTTTATATATGTTTGAAACATACAATTACATGAGTATATGTGTGCTAAATTTCAGACATGTAGGGGTTAATTAAAGGTGTAAATTCGTTAAAAAAAAATGCGTGGGCTCCCGCTGTATTTTCTCCACCAGACAGACAAAGCAAGCGAGTGGGGGCAGATAATAATAGCCTAGGGAGGGTACATTTTTTTTGTGCCCCCCCTGGCTACTAACATCTGCCCCCAGACACCCCAGAAAGGGCAAATCTATAATTAGATTCGCCCTTTCTGGCACTTTGCCCGTCTATTCCCATTGCCCTGTAGCGGTGGCGAATGGGTTAATAAGGGGTTAAAATGACCTTGCAATTGAAAGGTCACTTTAAGCCAGGTTAATAATTGATAGCTGTCAATTAGGCAACTATCAATTATTAATCCTATTGTATGAAAGAAAAATCAAACACACACACTTTAATAAAAAATAAGTTTAATTAAATAATCACACAGTTTTTGACCATATTTTATTTTCCTGCTAAAACCATTTCCTGTAATAAAAATAAAATAAAAAAGCAAAATTATACTTACCAATCCGATGTACAGTCAGGTCCCACGGTGTAATCCATCAGAAAGGGTTAACAGGTTACAGGTCGCAGAGAGCTAATAATGCTGTCTCAGACCTGTATTCCCCTGAATGAATAAGTTCCTCTCCCAGCGAAAGTAGAGGAATAGATTCATGAATGGAGCTTAATTGATTTCTTGCCAATTTAACTGTAGTGACCTGACCTAAAGGGAAAGTGGACACAATCAATTAAGCTTCATTCATGAAACACATCCTCTCCTGTCGCCAGGAGAGGAACTTATTCATTCATGAGCTTTGAGCTGAGCATGCAGGATTACTTGCACTGCTTGGCTCAAAGCTAGTTAACCCTTTGTGAAGGATTACAGCGTGGGACGTGACAGATCGGCGGAATAGGTAAGAATAATGTTGTTTTATTTCTTTTTCTTTATTTTAGGAGATCAATGGCTTCGCACGGATTTAGTGTAAAATAAAATATGGTCAAAAAAATGTGTTTTTATTTCATTAAAATTATTTATTCTTAAAGTGTGTGTGTTTTTTTATTTACTTCAATAGGATTAATAATTGATAGTTGTCTAATTGACAGCTATCAATCATTAACCTGCCTTAAGGTCACCTTTCAATTGCAAGGTGACAGTAAGGTGAGATTAACCCATTCGCCACCGCTACAGGGCAATGGGAATAGACGGGCAAAGTGCCAGAAAGGGCGAATCTAATTATAGATTTGCCCTTTCTGGGGTGTCTGGGGGCAGATGTTAGTAGCCAGGGGGGGCACAAAAAAATGCACCCTCCCTGGGCTATTATTATCTGCCCCCACTCGCTTTGCTTTGTCTGTCTGGTGGAGAAAATACAGCGGGAGCCCACGCATTTTTTTTCAACGAAATTACACCTTTAATTAACCCCTACATGTCTGAAATTTTGCACAAATACACTCATGTAATTGTATGTTTCAAACATATATAAAAATACATGAAATTACATGGTTAAATGTGTGGAAACAATGTATCATTTCATGTCGGCTTCTGTGATTTCACAAAACCCGGCAATTGAATTAGCGGCTATTACAGTATGTAGAAGTCTAGGAACTATAAATATATGTATATATACATGTCACAATGACATGTATATATATATGTATGTGTTCTATGTGTATATATCTATTCTTTCTAGTCTTTATTAAAGCTGTCAGTGTGATTTTACAGTATAGCCGGGGATGAATTGCCGGCTTTTCTAAAGGACACCGATGCGATTTCATCGCAAGTCACACAGTGTGGTCCGTTTGTAATCAGATTTTTCATCGCTCCCATAGACTTGCATTGGCGATTGTCGACCGACAATCGGTGACAATCGCAGCATGCTGCGATTGTACACGGACGTTTAAAACGGACCACAAAAAATCTGATACTGGGAGCTGCTCCATAGATTAACATAGGTCCGACTGCAATGCGATATTTCATCGCATTGCAGTCGTCCGATTTTGTCGCCAGTGTGACTCCGGCCTTAGATAGCAAAGGACATGAAAAGACATGGTTAACCCTATGTACACCAAGTGTCATTTCATGTCACCCGACATGAAATGACACTTGGTGTACATAGGGTTAACCATGTCTTTTCATGTCCTTTGCTATCTAATTTGCACAAACAATTAAATCAGACTATGTGTGCAAAATTTCACACCTGTAGGGGTTAATTAAAGGTGTAAATTCGTTGTAAAAAAAACGGACTTTTTTGCTACGAATTTACACCTTTAATTAACCCCTACAGGTGTGAAATTTTGCACACATAGTCTGATTTAATTGTTTGTGCAAATTAGATAGCAAAGGACATGAAAAGACATGGTTAACCCTATGTACACCAAGTGTCATTTCATGTCGGGTTCTGCATTTTCACAAAAGCCGGCAATTGAATTAGCGGCTATTATACTATGTAGAAGTGTATGAACTACAAATATAAATATATATATATATGTGTCACAAATTCAATGACATGTATATATATATATGAGGTGTAAAATTGCTGAAAAAAAATGCGTGGGCTCCCGCCCTATTTTCGCAACCAGACAGACAAAGCCAGTGAGTGGGGGCAGATAATAATAGCCCAGAGAGGGACCATTATTTTTGCCCCCCCCGGCTACTAACATCTGCCCCAGACACCCCAGGAAAGACAAATCTATAATTAGATTCGCCCTTTCTGGCACTTTGCCCGTCTATTCCCATTGCCCTGTAGCGGTGGCGAATGGGTTAATATGGGGTTAAAGCCACCTTGCTATTGAAAGGTGACCTTAAGCCAGGTTAATAATTGAGAGCTGTCAATTAGACAACTATCAATTATTAATCCTATTGCATGAAATAAAAATAAAACACACACACTTTAATTAAAAATCATTTTAATGAAATAAAGACACATGTTTTTGACCATCTTTTATTTTACTGCAAAAACCATTTCCTGTAATAAAAATAAAATAAAAAAGCAAAATTATTCTTACCTATCCCATGCACAGTCAGGTCCCACGGTGTAATCCTTCAGAAAGGGTTAATGTTTACTGCAGGGACCGCAGCTAATGCTGCAGCCTCACAGTAAACCCCAAATGAATGAGTTCCTCTCCTGCCTGACAGGAGAGTAAAGGCTGGGTGTCACATAACGATACACCAGCGATCCCGACAACGATATGCACTTGTCAGGATCGCTGGTGTATCGCTACATGATCGCTGCTGAGCTGCCAAACAGGCAGCTCAGGCAGCGATCTGGGACAGCGACACTGCGGGTAACATCGCTTAAGGGCCCGTCTCACATAGCGATATCGCTACCGAGATCGCTGCTGAGTCACTAGTTTTGTGACGCAGCAGCGAGCTCACCAGCGATATCGCTGTGTGTGACATTCAGCGACGATCAGCCCCCCTGCCGGGTATCGCTGATCGTCGCAGAAATGTCAGGACCTTTTTTTGATCGCTGGTTTCCCTCTGACAGGCACGCATCGCTGCGTGTGACAGGCGGGAGACCAGCGATCCGCTGGTAACCAAGGTACACAGCGGGTTTCCAGGCACCGCGCAGCGCTTGGAAACCCGCTGTGTACCTTGGATACCAGCTCCCTGCATCAGGGCGCTGGTATCCAAGGTACACAGCGGGTTTCTAGGCACAGCCCCGCGCCTGGAAACCCGCTGTCTACCTTGGTTACCAGCGGATCGCTGGTCTCCCGCCTGTCACACGCAGCGATGTGTGCCTGTCAGCGGGAAACCAGCGATCAAAGGTCCTGACATTTCAGCGACGATCAGCGATACCCGGCAGGGGGGCTGATCGTCGCTGAATGTCACACACAGCGATATCGCTGGTGAGCTTGCTGCTGCGTCACAAAACTAGTGACTCAGCAGCGATCTCGGTAGCGATATCGCTATGTGAGACGGGCCCTTAAGTGGAAAGCTTAATTGATTGCTTTCCACTTTCACTTCAGGTCAGCCAGGGACACAATCAGTGACGTCAGAGGGAACTGATTAACAAAAATAGGGGTTCCCTTCGAAAAAAAAATGGCGTGGGGTCCCCCCTATTTTTGTTAACCAGCCAGATGAAGCAGACCGCTGAGGCCTGGATTTTCAGGCTGTTAAGGAGCCAAGATCCATGGACCTTGCCAGCCTGATAATACCAGGCCACAGCAGTCTGTATATCTTGGCTGATTAACAAAAATAGGGGATCCCCTCGAAAAAAATTGGCGTGGGGTCCCCCCTATTTTTGTTAACCAGCCAGATGAAGAAAACCGCTGAGGCCTGGATTTTCAGGCTGTTAAGGAGTCAAGATCCATGGACCTTGCCAGCCTGATAATACCAGGCCACAGCAGTCTGTATATCTTGGCTGATTAACAAAAATAGGGGATCCCCTCGAAAAAAATTGGCGTGGGGTCCCCCCTATTTTTGTTAACCAGCCAGATGAAGAAAACCGCTGAGGCCTGGATTTTCAGGCTGTTAAGGAGTCAAGATCCATGGACCTTGCCAGCCTGATAATACCATGCCACAGCAGTCTGCATATCTTGGCTGATTAACAAAAATAGGGGATCCCCTCGAAAAAAATTGGCGTGGGGTCCCCCCTATTTTTGTTAACCAGCCAGATGAAGCAGACCGCTGAGGCCTGGATTTTCAGGCTGTTAAGGAGCCAAGATCCATGGACCTTGCCAGCCTGATAATACCAGGCCACAGCAGTCTGCATATCTTGGCTGATTAACAAAAATAGGGGATCCCCTCGAAAAAAATTGGCGTGGGGTCCCCCCTATTTTTGTTAACCAGCCAGATGAAGCAGACCGCTGAGGCCTGGTTTTTCAGGCTGGTAAGGATCCAATATCCATGGACCTTGCAAGCCTGATAATACCAGGCCACAGCAGTCTGCTTAGCTTGGCTGGTTAACAAAAATAGGGGATCCCCTCGAAAAAAAACGGCGTGGGGATCCCCCCTATTTTTGTTAACCAGCCAAGTAAAATGCAGACTGCTGCGGCCTGGTATTAAAAGACTGTCAAGGCCCATGGATTTTGGCCCTCAACAGTCTGATAATACCAGGCTACAGCAGCCCCACATTTGGCGCATCAAAAGATGTGCCAATTGTGGCACTTTACCCGGCTCTTCCCACTTGCCCTGTAGCGGTGGCAAGCGGGGTAATAAGGGGTTATTGTCACCGTTGATTGCACGGTGACAATAAGCCCGGTTAATAATGGATAGGCGTCAATAAGACACCGATCCATTAT
The DNA here is from genome assembly GCA_033576555.1 of Oophaga sylvatica. Lineage (NCBI taxonomy): Eukaryota > Metazoa > Chordata > Amphibia > Anura > Dendrobatidae > Oophaga > Oophaga sylvatica. The sequence goes on along the minus strand of JARQOD010000004.1, from coordinate 184,604,624 downwards.
TAATCCCAAAGTTATTAAATGTATAAAAAAAAGACAGCAAGAAAAAAGTCTTTTAATGAAATAAAAGAGACAACACAGTTTTCATTTCTTTTATTACTCTCTCATTCCTGCGACGCCATCGATCTCCTGTAAAAAAAGAAAAAAAACAAACCAACAGTATACCACCTGTCCGACGCAGTCCATAGTAACGACTGTCCCACGACGATACAGCTCTGCTACATCGCAATGACAGGCAGAGCCTGTCATCGCGACGCAGCACAGCTGATTACCTGCTTCCCCGGCGGTGACGTCATCGGACTGACTGCTTTACGGCCGCGATTACCCAGCAGTCACTGCAGTTATCGCGAGAAAACTGCATGTGACCGCCGGGGAAAGAAGATGGCGGCCATGAAGCAGTGCAGGACGTGACCGCCGGAGATCTTCTGCCGGGTAAGTGCCGCTGACTCCTGACAGACCCGACCGACGGACACTGACAGTGACAGTGACAATCCCGATTCCGGTATCCGATAAGACGAAAATATCGGAACTCGGAATCGGAATTCCGATACAGCCAATATCGGCCGATACCCGATATTTGCAGTATCGGAATGCTCAACACTAGTCAGGACCTCAGACAGGAACTAGCATGCCACAGAAGCAGACCGAAGAACTGATTAGTCATCAGAGCTACTTGATGTGGGTGTCCCTGATGTGAGTGGATTGCCTCGGGGCAGTGGATTTCATGATCCTGAGGAGAAAGAGAGAAGTGAAGAAAGAAAAGAGTGATCTAGTGGAGACGGGTCCTGGGCTAGGATACCTAGCAGTACAACCCGAGGGGTTGTAACAAGGTGGCATGGGGTGGTAGTCGTGGGTGAGTTCACTAAGCAACAGTCAGTGAGCACCCCGACTCCTTGTACATGAAAAGATAAATGAAGTTCCTTGTACTGCATGTGCAGCATGCACCACAGGACACTCACAGGCTCTGTCAGATTCCCCTCAGCTGCTGCCATGTCGGCTCTGCAAATCACTCCAGAGGCAAAGTCTTTTTCCAACAGTTGAACTTTACTAGACAGCAGCGTATTCATCACATAGGCAGCACAAGTCAAGCACAGAGACATCTTCTTATCTGCATTCTTTACACAAGCAGCATAAGTTAAACACAGAGACATCTTCTTATCTTTCCCTGTCATCTGGACAGACTCTATCTTCTGCATCTGCTTTCCTTTCCTGGCAAGCTCAACTGTATCCTTGGACAATACATGTCCCACCTGTTTCCTTGGACAATCTCTATTCCTGGCAATCCCTGCCGTCTCCTTGGACCATCCAGTCCAACACCTGGCTTCCCTGTACCTACCATCTGGGCAGCATCTTTGGACAGTTCGTGTCCCATCTGTACCTTCAGCATCACCAGCTTTCTGTCAGCCCCTTGTCCGGTTCCACTAGGGAAAGGTGCCAGGAACGCCATCTCAGCTGCTCCCACCCCGATCTTAAACCCAGAATCCTTGCTGGGGATGATTCCTTTAAGCTGGTGCCCTACTGCACTATTTTCCAGCCGGGAGGCCCCTTACTGCCATCTGAAGACTTATCCCCACAGCTTGTTACTGTCCACTGCATACATGCCAGCGTCTGCTTCCAAACAGGAAGTCCCTTTTCCTATATCTCCCTGCTCTGTGCTGCTCTGCTCTGTGCCCCTCCCATCTACTTAACTCCTTGCTGCCTGTGTCTAACACTTCTATCTATTCTATGCTCTATCTCTACTGTGCCCCCTCTTTTCTAATCCCCCTATGGTCCTTCACTACTTACTAATCTATCCCTAAGCTAAAGCACAATGCATCACAATACAGTATATGACAAATACATTACAGTGCACACAACAGCAAAACATTAGTAAAACATCAGGGTGCCGCATGTGACACAGGTGAACTGCATTAAAGAGAGAGAAGGTACATGAGGGTCCCCGCCACCTCCTTACAGGGTCATCAAGCAGAGAAGCTAAGTACTGGCCATATTGGTAAACTACTTCCCTTTAGAGGGAAGAGGACGTGGAACCGTAGGTTGAAATTAGGAGTCTCGCAAACTGGACTGTTGTAGTGTGCTGGGTAGTGGTGAAGCCAAAAATACGCGAGGAAGGAACAAATGAACTTGAAGAAGTAAAGAGACTGTGTGTGAAAATGCTCAATGTTGTAAAGGAAACTTTCGTGAAGTTATGCACCTGGTATCTATTGTACATGATTTTATTCCTACAGCAGTGAGTATGTCCTATTATTGTTCATATAGCTTCCCCTACTATGTGTATCCAGTGATGGTCATTCAGTAGTATCATCACTTTATACCTGCCCTGGCTCTATCATGCCCACGGCAGAGTCTTTCCTTTACCTTGAGTCCCCATTTCCATTGTGGGTGATAACACAACTATATATTTATTTTTTCTATAGTTGTTTCCAATAATGCTATTTCATTGTATGTATCCCAGGTCTTGAATTGCTGCCGTGTAGATTTATCTTGTGTGGGATGAAGAGGACACAGCCCTATCACGGGCTTGTTTGGTGTTTTGAATGGTTTTTAATAGTACTTTTTGCTGTGTTGTTATCGCAATAAAGAAATTTTCACAAATAAATATTTTGTCCAGAAATAATTAAGCTATGGCACTTTACCTTAAATTATTGCAACATTTCCCAAATTGTCAATGAGAAAAAACAAAAGCAATCCATAAAATTAACAAATTTTTATTGAAGCATATATTAAAAAAAGAAAACAATTAAAATTTCAGCAGAGTGTCTCACATGAAGAGACGTGTATGGCTCTATATTACAATAATGAACAATTTGTTGTAAACAAGTTTGTATGCGGCTTCAAATTATTACAATCAAAATTAGCTATAAATAAACATATATGCCTAGAGTGGGTAAAAACACCCCTTTTTTTTAAAAAAAACTCCTAATAAATATCTGCAAGCAACGAAAAGAATGTGCTACGAATAAATAGTTATTACTGTTATATAAATAAATCCGTAAAATCCAGTGATTATTAATACAAAAAAATTATTTTGCAGACCTAAATTATTTATAGAGTAATTTTAAGGCAAAGTTTTGCTAGAAATCACTATGCAATGCAAACTCATAGGAAAATGTGAAACATCACAGTGGATAGAATCAATTGCCATATCAGCATTCTACCGAGAGATGCATAAGATAAAGTGCATAAGTGATAAACGCCAAATTGGCGATATAAATAGAAACCGATTCACCAAGTAGGAGAGAGTCCATATACCGTCCTTCCACCCCGACGCGCGTTTCGCCACTGGCTTCTTCCTGGGGGCGTGGCTACGGTGGGAAATGCTGATCTACTTATGACGCTATGTGACCAATGAAAAATATGAACCAGAGTCACATGTCAGACTAATGACGCATACCGTCAGTGCCTCTCCCTCGGTACAACGTAACTACCAGAGCCGTGTTCAATGACACGCCTGCTAAATCGCAGGCTGTCATTATGTGAGCACTCTCGGAAGTTTGCCGAGGTCTGGGAAACCAGCGTATGCGTTCTGCTGAACTGGACTCATGCTATAGCCCAAATAGTGAAGTGCCGAACCAAAGAAGTACTATCACCGATTAAACTATTATTCTGAAAGTGCACAAGACAATAAATAATTAATATTCGCATGAAAGTGCTTAATTTAAACCCCAGTGATGTGATAAAAGAAAAGGGGATAAGTGAAAGTGACTAATGAGTGAATTAACCATTAATTAAAAGAAGTAACTAATGTTACTAATAGTATATCACATCTATAAATTTATAAATTCATATACATAAATAAATATAACCCATATATATATAAACATACAAGTCAACCACAGTGCATCATTATTCTAAAAAACGGATAGATAGTAATATAATTAATCACCCCCCATTCAATTGCTATATGTAATTCTAAATAAACAACTAATTTTATATGAAGTATATTCAAAACATAAATAGATATATTTATTATATCTAATAAAATATACATATTTGAACCCTAGGGGCCTCAATGAGAGTTTTGGTTTCTCAGCATTTCTATAAGAATACTAAAATATGTGATATATAATTCTTGTATGTAGCATTATGTTTTATGGGTGGGAAGTTTTTTCTTTTATAATAAATTTTGGTTTTAAATATAGTTTTATAATAAATATGTATCTTTTATTAGATATTGATGTGTATTTAATTTATCTTTTAGTTATTGCTATTATGTGGCCATTTCAAACAGTTGTGGATGAGATTGAACAAGCATGGGACATCGGTGTATCAAGCAGCCCACTTAATAATGAAGATTAGGCGAAAGCTCCAAAGACTATTTAATTTACTACTATCTGCTACTCCATATTATATTATTTAATTCATTATCATGTTATTTGTATGTTACGAAGTTTTGGATTCATTAAGATTGAGACCATGATACCTAATGGTTATGGGTTAATAATATTTATATATTTAGTATAGTTTATGTTGTTAAATATTTTTTATATATATTCTCAATGCACTTTAATGCACCTTATTTTGATTAATTAAGGATACATACATATATTTATTATTAATTTATACACTGCAATATTTATTGTTATAATTATTAAGTTAGTTCATTTGAATATTATATTGTTATTTTTATGATATAATTTTATTATTTTTTTCTTATATAGGGCATTATGTTGATATTTGTAACAGATAGTAGATTTAATATATCTATTTATGTTTTGAATATACTTCATATAAAGTTAGTTGTTTATTTAGAATTACATATAGCAATTGAATGGGGGGTGATTAATTATATTACTATCTATCCGTTTTTTAGAATAATGATGCACTGTGGTTGACTTGTATGTTTATATATATATGGGTTATATTTATATTTATGTATATGTATTTATAAATTTATAGATGTGATATACTATTAGTAACATTAGTTACTTCTTTTAATTAATGGTTAATTCACTCATTAGTCACTTTCACTTATCCCCTTTTCTTTTATCACATCACTGAGGTTTAAATTAAGCACTTTCATGCGAATATTAATTATTTATTGTCTTGTGCACTTTCAGAATAATAGTTTAATCGGTGATAGTACTTCTTTGGTTCGGCACTTCACTATTTGGGCTATAGCATGAGTCCAGTTCAGCAGAACGCATACGCTGGTTTCCCAGACCTCGGCAAACTTCCGAGAGTGCTCACATAATGACAGCCTGCGATTTAGCAGGCGTGTCATTGAACACGGCTCTGGTAGTTACGTTGTACCGAGGGAGAGGCACTGACGGTATGCGTCATTAGTCTGACATGTGACTCTGGTTCATATTTTTCATTGGTCACATAGCGTCATAAATAGATCAGCATTTCCCACCGTAGCCACGCCCCCAGGAAGAAGCCAGTGGCGAAACGCGCGTCGGGGTGAAAGGACGGTATATGGACTCTCTCCTACTTGGTGAATCGGTTTCTATTTATATCGCCAATTTGGCGTTTATCACTTATGCACTTTATCTTATGCATCTCTCGGTAGAATGCTGATATGGCAAATGATTCTATCCACTGTGATGTTTCACATTTTCCTATGAGTTTGCATTGCATAGTGATTTCTAGCAAAACTTTGCCTTAAAATTACTCTATAAATAATTTAGGTCTGCAAAATATATTTTTTTGTATTAATAATCACTGGATTTTACGGATTTATTTATATAACAGTAATAGCTATTTATTCGTAGCACATTCTTTTCGTTGCTTGCAGATATTTATTAGGAGGTTTTTTTAAAAAAAGGGGTGTTTTTACCCACTCTAGGCATATATGTTTATTTATAGCTAATTTTGATTGTAATAATTTGAAGCCGCATACAAACTTGTTTACAACAAATTGTTCATTATTGTAATATAGAGCCATACACGTCTCTTCATGTGAGACACTCTGCTGAAATTTTAATTGTTTTCTTTTTTTAATATATGCTTCAATAAAAATTTGTTAATTTTATGGATCGCTTTTGTTTTTTCTCATTGACAAATTGGGAAATGTTGCAATAATAAAGAAATTTTGTATTTATTAATGGTGAGCCCTGTTTTGTGCATGCTACTTGTTTCTCTTCTCTTTTCTTGCATTATTTTTAGCATATAACAGGTGATCTCTTTGTTATTCGGTGGTGCCCTCCAGCCCCTCCATCTCTCTTCCGAGCCCTGCCAGGCGCCCAAACAGTGGTTTTTCCTCACATATGGGATATCGGCATACTCAGTAGAAATTGCTCAACAACTTTAGTGGACCATTTTCTCCTCTTACACTTGTGAAAATAAAAAAATCATTGCTAAAAGATCAGATAATTTTTTGGGAAAAAATGTGATTTTCTATTTTCACGGCTCTACATTATAAACTTCTGTGAAACACCTGGGGGTTCAAAGAGCTCACCACACAGCTACATAAGTTCCTTGAAGGGTCTAGTTGCCAAAATGGGGTCACTTTTGGGGTTTTTCCAATGTTTAGACGCATCAGGGGCTTTTCAAACACGACATGGAGTCCGCCCTCAATTCCAGCGAATTTTGTGTTAAAATAGTCAAAAGGTGCTCCTTGTCTTCCAAGACCTGCCGTGTGCCCAAACTGTGGTTTTCCCCCATATATAGGGTATCGGTGTACTCAGGAGAGATTTCTCAACAACTTTAGTGACCATTTTCTCCTTTTACGTATGTAAAAATAAAAAAATTGCTGCTAAAAGATCATTTTTGGGGAAAAAATGCAATTTTTTATTTTCAGGGATCTACGTTATATTTTCTGTGAAGCACTTGTGGTTCAAAGTGCTCACCACATAGCTACATAAGTTCCTTGAAGGGTTTAGTTTCCAAAATTTGGTAATTTGTGGGGAATTTCCTATGTTTAGGCACATCAGGGGCTCTTCAAACGCAACATGGCGTCCGCTCTCAATTCCAGACAATTTTGCGTTCAAAAAGTTAAAAGGCACTCCTTCTCTTCCGACCCTGCCGTGCGCCCAAACAGTGGTTTTCCCCCACATATGGGGTATCGGTGTACTCAGAAGAAATTGCACAACATCTTTTGTGGTCCATTTTCTCCTTTTACCATTGTGAAAATAAAAAAAACATTGCTGAAAGATCATTTTTGTGTCTAAAAAGCTAAATGTTCATTTTTTCCTTCCATGTTGCTTCAGCTCCTGTGAAGCACATGAAGGGTTAATTAACTTCTTGAATGTGGTTTTGAGTACCTTGAGGGGTGCAGTTTTTAGAACAGTTTCACTTTTGGGTATTTTCTGTCATATAGTCCCCTCAAAATGACTTCAAATGTGAGGTGGTCCCTAAAAAATGGTTTTGTAAATTTTATTGAAAAAATGAAAAATCGCTGGTCAACTTTTAACCGTTATACCATCCTAACAAAAAAAACTTTGGTTCCAAAATTGTGCTGATGTAAAGTAGACTTGTGGGAAATGTTATGAACTATTTTGTGTGACATATCTCTCTGATTTAAGGGCATAAAATTTCAAAGTTCAAAAATTGCTAAATTTTCAAAATTTTTGCCAAATTTACGATTTTTTCACAAATAAACGCAAGTCATATCGAAGAAATTTTACCAGTATCATGAAGTACAATATATCACAAGAAAACATTCTTAGAATCACCAGGATCCGTTCAAGCATTCAAGAGTTATGGCCTCATAAATTGACAGTGGTCAGAATTGGAAAAAATGGCCTGTTCAGGGTGAATGGGTTAAAATATCCTATTTTTGGGCTGCAAAAGGTTAGTAGGTATGCTGAAAGTTATTTAAAGTGTATGGGCAACTTTAGGTAGTGATGTATTCCATATATTAGAACCTTTGTTGATAAAAATCTCGATGAGGATGAAGAAGAGGATGATGTGCGAGGACAGGAAGCAGAACATGTATAAGTGTGAGAATTCAGTCCACTGTTTTCAATACTGTAGACATTTGTGGTCCTTTTTTATTTTTTTTATATGATGTCTACATGAATCTTTTTGGTCAGATAGTACAGTAAGTATGTTCTACCACTTTGAAGAGTCACTTTAGCATTTGTCAACTCTGGACACAATTGAGTTACTGATTATATTTGTTGAAAAGCGAAATCTCTAAGTCAGAGAAGGATGAAAAGAAAGACCAATTCATCCAAAAAGTCATGAATTCGAAAAGCATTCATTCTTTGTACTAGCTTATTCTATGAGCATTCTGAGCGATGCTACCCTACTTGAACCTAAGTATGATTATCTTTAAGTGGTTTAAAAAAAATGCGCATAAATTGACCTCTCAGCTCTGATGAAGTCATTTAGAAACTGAAATATATTATAAGGATAGATGGAAGTTGTTTGTGTCTATGGATTCTTGAGCAGCAGCATTTACATAATTTACTGAGTCTAAACCATAATCAATTATTGATAGCCTTTAGTTTCCATTGTAGTCTGTCAGCACTAATAAACTAGCATACAAACATGTGCAACTGGAATATGAGCTAAGATAGTATGTAAATATCGAATATAAAAATTTCGAACTGCATTACTGTTATATAAACTATACTTATAAAATTAAGGTATTAAATCCCCAATTTGATCAAATTGTGTTACACCATCTGTCAGAGACAAGTTAAAGTCACTCTACTTCTCCTGTAAAATGGTATTAGGCAGGTGTCACACTTGCTTGTGTGATGCGAGAAACTCGTGCGAGTCACTCACATCAACACCCGGCACTGCCGCCGGTACTCGGACCGGAGTGTGCGGCTGCATCGCAAGTGTGACACTGGCCTTAGACAGGAAATTTTTCAATATTTTGAAATAGTGGAAAGGTCTCTGCACAACCTTAACCCCTTTCTGCCATGCGACGTACTATCCCATCCATGAAACCCGGGACAATCTGACCATGGACAGGATAGTACGTCCCAGCGATCGGCCTCGCTGGGGGAGCGCGGCCGGGTGTCAGCTGATTATCACAGCTGACACCCGGCACTATGTGCCAGGAGCGGTCACGGGGGCACAGGATCACGGGGGCACAGGGAAGCATCGCGCAGGGAGGGGGCTCACTGCATGCTTCCTGAGACCCTCAGAACAGCGCGATGTGATCGCGCTGTGCTGAGGCCTTCCTCCCTGCAAGACCCTGGATCCAAGATGGCCACGGGGTCCTGCAGGGAGGCGGCTTCCTCAGTACCTGCTGAGAGCAGGCGCTGAGAAAGCCTGCAGAAGTGCCTGTGAGATCGCTGGTCTCACAGAGTGCTGTGCACACTGTCAGACCAGCGATCTGACATAATACAGTGATGTCCCACCCTTGGACAAAGTAAAAAAATTAAAAAAAATGAAAATCACGTGTAAAAAAAATTCCAAAATAAAGGGAAAAAAAATTCCGCAATAAATTCATTTATTCATGTAAATAAAAAAACAAAAGTACATAATAAAAGTACACATATTTGGTATCGCCACGTCCGTAACAACCCGCCCTATAGAACTGTCCCACTAGTTAACCCCTTTAGTGAACCCCTTAAAAAAAAAACAAAGCAAAAAATCAATGCTTTATCATCATACCGCCGAACAAAAAGTGGAATGACACGCGATCAAAAAGACCGATATAAATAAACATGATACCGCTGAAAACATCATCTTGTCCCGCAAAAAACGAGCCACCACACAGCATCATCAGCGAAAAATTTAAAAAAGTTATAGCTCGCAGAATAAAGCGATGCAAAAATTATTTTTTATATAAAATAGTTTTTATTGTATAAAAGTGCCAAAACATAAAAAAATGATATAAATGAGGTATCGCCGTAATCGTACTGACCCGAAGATATAAAACTGCTTTATCAATTTCACCACACGCAGAACGGTATAAACGCCCCCCCAAAAATAAATTCATGAATTGCTGATTTTTGTTAATTCTAACCTCCCAAAAATCGAAATAAAAAGTGATAAAAAAAAGTCACGTGCTCAAAAAATGGTACCAAAAAAACATCAACTCGTACCGCAAACAATAAGACCTCTCATGACTCTGTGGGCCAAAATATGCAAAAATTATAGCTCTCAAAATGTGGTGATGCAAAAACTATTTTTTGCAATAAAAAGCGTATTTTAGCGAGACAAGTGCCAAACATAAAAGCCCGCTATAAATAGTAAATCAAACCCCTTTTATCACCCCCTTAGTTAGGGAAAAATAATAACATTAAAAAAATGTATTATTTCCATTTTCCCATTAGGGTTAGGGTTGCGGCTAAAGTTAGGGTTAGGGTTGGGGCTAAAGTTAGGATTAGGGTTAGGGTTGGGATTAGGGTTAGGGGTGTGTTAGGGTTAGGTTTGTGGTTAGGGTTATGGTTGGGGCTAGGGGTGTGCTTGAGTTAGGGTTGGAGTTACAATTGGGGGGTTTCCACTGTTTAGGCACATCAGGGGCTCTCCAAATGTGACATGGTGTCTGATCTCAATTCCAGCCAATTCTGCGTTGACAAAGTCAAACGGTGTTCCTTCACTTCTGAGCTCTGCCATGCACCCAAACAGTAGTATACCCTCACATATGGGGTATCAGCGTACTCAGGACAAGTTGCACAATAACTCTTGGGGTCCAATTTCTACTGTTACCCTTGGGAAAATAAAAAATTGGGGGCGAAAATATCATTTTTGTAAAAAAAAAAAAAGATTTTTTTGTTTTTACTGCTGTACGTTATAAACTTCTGTGAAGCACTTGGGGCTTCATAGCGCTCACCACACATCTAGATAAGTTCCTTGTGGGGTCTATTTTCCAAAATGGGGTCACTTGGGGGGGGTTTCCACTGTTTAGGCACATCAGGGGCTCTCCAAATGCGACATGACACCCGCAGACCATTCCATCAAAGTCTGCAATCCAAAACGTCACTACTTCCCTTCCGAGCCCCGACGTGTACCCATACAGTAGTTTTCTCCCACATATGGGGTATCATCGTACTCAAGACAAATTGGACAACAGCTTTTGGGGTCCAATTTCTCCTGTTACCCTTGGGAAAATAAAAAGTTGGGGACTAAAAGATCATGTTTCTGGAAAAAATATGATTTTTTTATTTTCATGCTCGGGCGTTTTAAACTTTAGTGAAACACCTGGGGGTTCAAAGTTCTCACCACACATCTAGATAAGTTCCTTGAGGGGTCTAGTTTCCAAAATGGTGTCATTTGTGGGGGGTTTCCACTGTTTAGGCACATCAGCTCTCCAAACACGACATGGCGTCCAGCCAATTCTGCGTTGAAAAAGTCAAACGGCGCTCCTTCCCTTTCGAGCTCTGCCATGCACCCAAACAGTGGTTTACCCCCACATTTGGGGTATCAGCGTACTCAGGACAAATTGCACAATAACTTTTGGGGTCTTGTTACCCTTGGGAAAATAAAAATTGGGGTGAAAAGATCATTTTTGTGGAAAAAAATATGATTTTTTAATTTTACGGCTCTACGTTATAAACTTGTGTGAAGCACTTGGGGGATCAAATTGCTCACTACAGATCTAGATAAGTTCCTTAGGGGGTCTAGTTTCCAAAATAGGGTCACTTGTGGGGGATATCCACTGTTTAGGCACATCAGGGGCTCTCCAAATGCAACATGGCGTCCAATCTCAATTCCAGCCAATTTTGGTTGGAAAAAGTCAAATGGTTCTCCTTCCATTCCGAGCTCTGCCGTGCGCCCAAACAGTAGTTCCCCCCCCACATATGGGGTATCAGCGTACTCAAGACAAATTGTACAACAACTTTTGTGGTCCAATTTCTCCTGTTACCCTTGGGAAAATAAAAAATTGGTGACTAAAATATAATTTTTGTGGGAAAAAAATAGGATTTCTTATTTTCATGCCCGGGCATTATAAACTTGTGTGAAGCACTTGGGGGTTCAAAGTGCTCACCACAGATCTAGATAAGTTCCTTAGGGGGTCTAGTTTCCAAAATGGGGTCACTTGTGGGGGGTTTCAACTGTTTAGGCACATCTGGGGCACTGCAAACGGAACATGACCCCCTTCAACGTCTGCATTCCAAAACGTTATTACTGCCTTTTCAAGCCCTGCCGTGCGCCCAAATAGTTTCCCCCCCCTCACATATGGGATATCAGCGTACTCAGGACAAATTGGACAACAACTTTTGGGGTCCAATTTCCTTGGGAAAAATCAAATATTTGGGACTAAAAAATCATTTTTGTGGAAAATTGTTTTTTTTTTCACACCCAGGCATTATAAACTTTAGTGAAACACTTGAGGGTTCAAAGTTCTCACAACAGATCTAGATAAGTTCCATAGGGAGTCTAGTTTCCAAAATGGTGTCACTTGTGGGGGGTTTCCACTGTTTAGGCGCATCAGGGGCTCTCTAAATGCGACATGGCGTCTAATCTCAATTCCAGCCAATTTTGGTTTGAAAGAGTCAAACGGCGCTCCTTCCCTTACGAGCTCTGCCGTGTGCCCAAACAGTGGTTTTCCCCCACATATGTGGTATTGGCGTACTCAGGAGAAATTACACAACTTTTTCTGTCCATTTTCTCCTTTTACCCTTGTGAAAATAAAAAAAGTTTGTAAAAGATCATTTTTGTGACTAAAGTTAAATGTTCATTTTTTCCTTCCACGTTGCTTCAGCTCCTGTGAAGCAACTGAAGGGTTAATAAACTTCTTGAATGTGGTTTTGAGTACCTTCAGGGGTGCAGTTCTTAGAATGGTGTCACTTTTGGGTATTTTCTGCCATATAGACCCCTCAAAGTGACTTCAAATGTGAGGTGGTCCCTAAAAAAAATGGCTTTGTAAATTTTGTTGTAAAAATGAGAAATCGCTGGTCAACGTTTAACCCTTATAATTTCCTGACAAAAAAAAATTTGGTTCCAAAATTGTGCTGATGTAAAGTAGACATGTGGGAAATGTTATTTATTAACTATTTTGTGTGACATACAGTACAGACCAAAAGTTTGAACACACCTTCTCTTTCAAAGATTTGGATGGACTCATGCCTGGTTCCCACCGTGAAGCATGGAGGAGGTGGTGTGATGGTGTGGGGGTGCTTTGCTAGTGACACTGTTGGGGATTTATTCAAATTGAGCGGTCTAGCTCACCCCAAACCATCTCGATTGGGTTCAGGTCTGGTGACTGTGGAGGCCAGGTCATCTGGCGTAGCACCCCATCACTCTCCTTCTTGGTCAAATAGCCCTTACACAGTCTGGAGGTGTGTTTGGGGTCATTGTCCTGTTGAAAAATAAATGATGGTCCAACTAAACGCAAACCGGATGGAATAGCATGCTGCTGCAAGATGCTGCGGTAGCCATGCTGGTTCAGTATGCCTTCAATTTTGAATAATCCCCAACAGTGTCACCAGCAAAGCACCCCCACACCATCACACCACCTCCTCCATGCTTCACGGTGTGAACCAGGCATGTAGAGTCCATCCATTCACCTTTTCTGCGTGCAAAGCAGTAATCAAAGCAAAAGGTGGCTACTTTGAAGAACCTAGAATATAAGACATATTTTCAGTTGTTTCACACTTTTTTGTAAAGTGTACAGGTCCTTCTCAAAAAATTAGCATATAGTGCTAAATTTCATTATTTTCCATAATGTAATGATTACAATTAAACTTTCATATATTTTAGATTCATTACACACCAACTGAAATTTGTCAGGTCTTTTATTGTTTTAATACTGATGATTTTGGCATACAACTCCTGATAACACAAAAAACCTGTCTCAAAAAATTAACATATTTCAACCGTCCAATAAAATAAAAGTGTTTTTTAAAAACAAACAAAAAAAACCATGAAATAATAAAGTTCAGTTATGCACTCAATACTTGGTCGGGAATCCTTTTGCAGAAATGACTGCTTCAATGCGGCGTGGCATGGAGGCAATCAGCCTGTGACACTGCTGAGGTGTTATGGAGGCCCAGGATGCTTCGATAGCGGCCTTAAGCTCATCCAGAGTGTTGGGTCTTGCGTCTCTCAACTTTCTCTTCACAATATCCCACAGATTCTCTATGGGGTTCAGGTCAGGAGAGTTGGCAGGCCAATTGAGCACAGTAATACCATAGTCAGTAAACCATTTACCAGTGGTTTTGGCACTGTGAGCAGGTGCCAGGTCGTGCTGAAAAATGAAATCTTCATCTCCATAAAGCATTTCAGCCGATGGAAGCATGAAGTGCTCCAAAATCTCCTGATAGCTAGCTGCATTGACCCTGCCCTTGATGAAACACAGTGGACCAACACCAGCAGCTGACATGGCACCCCACACCATCACTGACTGTGGGTACTTGACACTGGACTTCAGGCATTTTGGCATTTCCTTCTCCCCAGTCTTCCTCCAGACTCTGGCACCTTGATTTCCGAATGACATGCAAAATTTGCTTTCATCAGAAAAAAGTACTTGGGACCACTTAGCAACAGTCCAGTGCTGCTTCTCTGTAGCCCAGGTCAGGCGCTTCTGCCGCTGTTTATGGTTCAAAAGTGGCTTTACCTGGGGAATGCGGCACCTGTAGCCCATTTCCTGCACACGCCTGTGCACGGTGGCTCTGGATGTTTCTACACCAGACTCAGTCCACTGCTTCCTCAGGTCCCCCAAGGTCTGGAATCGGTCCTTCTCCACAATCTTCCTCAGGGTCCGGTCACCTCTTCTTGTTGTACAGCGTTTTCTGCCACATTGTTTCCTTCCAACAGACTTCCCATTGAGGTGCCTTGATACAGCACTCTGGGAACAGCCTATTTGTTGAGAAATTTCTTTCTGGGTCTTACCCTCTTGCTTGAGGGTGTCAATGATGGCCTTCTTGACATCAGTCAGGTCGCTAGTCTTACCCATGATGGGGGTTTTGAGTAATGAACCAGGCAGGGAGTTTTTAAAAGCCTCAGGAATCTTTTGCATGTGTTTAGAGTTAATTAGTTGATTCTGAAGATTAGGGTAATAGGTCGTTTAGAGAACCTTTTCTTGATATGCTAATTTTTTGAGACAGGTTTTTTGTGTTATCAGGAGTTGTATGCCAAAATCATCAGTATTAAAACAATAAAAGACCTGACAAATTTCAGTTGGTGTGTAATGAATCTAAAATATATGAAAGTTTAATTGTAATCATTACATTATGGAAAATAATGAAATTTAGCACTATATGCTAATTTTTTGAGAAGGACCTGTAATGTATAATTCCACATGTGTTAATTCATAGTTTTGATGCCTTCAGTGTGATTTCACAATTTTCATAGTCATGAAAATACAGAAAAATCATTGAATGGGAAGGTGTGTCCAAACTTTTGCTCTGTACTGTATTTCTCTGTTTTAAGGGAATAAAAATAAAAATTTTGAAAATTGCACAATTTCAAATTTTTGCCATATTTGCATTTTTTTCAAAAATAAACGCAAGTTATATCGAAGAAATTTTAGCACAAACATGAAGTACAATATGTCATGAGAAAACATTCTCAGAATTGCTAAGATCTGTTGAAGCGTTCCAGAGTTATGACCTCATAAAGAGACAGTGGTCAGAATTGTAAAAATTGGCCGGTCATTAACGTGCAAACCATCCTTGGGGGTGAAGGGGTTAAGTTTAATCCTAATATTTAGAGAAATGTGGGTGACCAATTAAATTAACTATTGAGGTTATTGATGGTGGTTTGATGTAGTCTAAATCTTTGGTCACAGAAATATTGGATTTTCAGCATAATGGACAATTTACAGCCAATCCTTGCTGTTAACCCCGTCACGATCACTGCAGGGTGATCGCTGACATGACAGCTGACACCCAACGCTCACTGCCAGGAGCAAAAATTGGAATAAAACGCCATCAAAAAGACGAATGTAAATAAAAATGGTATCATTGAAAACATCTTGTACCGCAAAAAAGAATCTACCAGACAGATTCATTAATGGAAAAATAAAAAAGTTATAGCTCTCAGAATAAAGCGATGCAAAAATAAATATTTTTTCTATAAAATAGTTTTTGTTGTGTAAAAGCCCCAAAACATAAAAACTGATATAAATTTGCTATTGCTGTGATCATAATGAACCCAAGAATAAAGCTGCTGTTAGGGATCGAGTTCTCGCTGCTGCACAAGGGGAATCTCAAACCAGTCCCGCTGCGGTCCCCCATCCATCTCCAGCCACAGTGGAGGCTGCTTAGCAGAGACATCAGCCCCAGCGTCTCGCTCAGTCTAATGCTGTGCAGAGGCTTGTTGCTGCCTCTCCTGGTTTCTCTATTATAACCAATGCTGGAGCAGGCAGTCCTGGGACAAAGTCCTCGCTTTCTCCATCTGAGCATGCCCAGGGCAAGATCTCCCATTGGAGATCAGGGGTCACAAGCTCGGTTACAGCAGCGACTCCCATTGGTCCGCCAGGAAGGTCCTGAAAGTGCTTGTGTTCTGGAACAGCTTCTCATTGGTCCTTTTCTGGAAGGTCTTGTAGCTGCTACTATAAAAAGGTGGCATAACCGCATGGCCGCACGCTAGTATCAAATCTGCTACATGCTTGCGCCAGTGTGGTCATATATGCATGTGGTTAGGTCCTGCTGAAATAAGCCCCTAGAATACCAGCACCTCCGGTGAGTTTTGTATGCACGTGTTCAGGGCCCGGCTGAAAACACCATAAGAATACCAGCTACTCCAGTGAGGAGATTATTGCTTGTTTTCTGATTGCATCACCACAGACTGCAATCCGCTTAGCAGTCATCTGTATTCCCTGTGAGTCTAACAGGACACAGTCTTTGTCACAGCGGAGTCCGCTTATATCGCCATATAGCGCTACAGCATTTTAGTTAGTGACTCTGTGGAATAACAGAGTTCATCCATACCGCCATATAGTGCTACGGCGTTTACATCTGCGACTCTGCGGGATAACAGAGTTCGCTCATACTGCCTATTTGCGCCATCTTACTAGTAGCAGGCTCTGCCTGCATGGTGGACCCCGGGCTGCGAACGCACCTCTCCTTAATATCTATTAGGTGCGTTCCGCAGGCCCTTAACAGCTACCTTACTAATTTTACCACACGCAGAGCTGCATTAAAAAAGCAAAAAACTATTCCCGATTTGCTGTTTTTTTTGTGTGTTCTGCATCCCAAAAATCTGAGTAGAAAGCGTTGAAAAAATGTCATGGGCCAAAACATTTTACCAATAAAAACGTCAACTCGTCCTACTGAAAACAATCCTCACATGACTCTGCATAAATATGGAAACATTATAGTTCTCAAAAAGTTTTTGCAAAAAAAAAAAGATAGTGTCTTTTAGGGTATGACAGCAGCCAAACATAAAAAAATATAAATCTGGTATCGCTGTAATCGCACCAACCCAAAATAAAGTAGTCTAATCACTGTAGGGATTCGCTCTGGTAGGCAAGGGCCGGACCGCAGTTATGAGGCAACACACAGGCTTTTAGTCCAAAATCAATTGTTTACTTTCTCTTTAAACGCCAGGTAACAAAACATGACAAATACATCAATGCATTCTAGCTTTGCAAACTACTGTTTCCAGACGCACCCTTGCATGGGACGGGCTTGACTAAGCGGCTGCAAGCCAGCAGGGACCGCCAGGTGCCTTCCCGGGTGATCTGGACTCGCTTCCGGTGCTCACTGACACACTGTAACAGAAAGTCACTTCCAGGCTGACTCCAGCCAAACTCCTCAATAGAACCGCATGGTTCTCAGTGTGGGACCGTCACAGGCTCCGCACACCCATGTGTCCTGTCCGGGTGCTATTCAGGACCCCCGTCCAACACCCTGGCTACCAAGTTCCAAGTCTCACCACGTGCTTCCAGGAATCCGATCCAACCCCAGGATCTTCCAACACCGACAGACCTTCCAGGCAGCCCTGTGCAGGACACACTCTCCCCTGTCTCAGCCAGACTTCCAGAGACTCCTCAGTCTCCAACACAATCTCTATCTCCATGTGCTCAACACTGCCTTTCATACCTGTAGCCACTCCCCAAGCAAAGGTATGAAGCACATGGTCTGGTCACCTGTTCATGACCTCATCACAGGTCCTTCACAACACATACAATCACCAGTATGTAACATTCATTCTCCCACCACCAGTGGGCGGTGTATGTGTGGTTAGCATGTCCCACCCAGCTCACAAGCTAACCCTGTAGGTTCACCCTTAACAACAATCAGAACTCTTATGGGACAACAAGTCCCAGAACAACAATACTGACCTACAGCACAGAATAGCTCTGCGACACATACTTTCCATTTAGCACCATACCAGGGATTGGTTTCCCATCCATCTCATGCCTCCATGCATAATTTGAGCAACTTATACAGCGCCCCCTAGGTGCCACATTAGTCACTACACCACATCACTTATACTATACGGGGAATGTCGTAAAAAATAAGCTCACATTTTTCCTGCTCCATCTGGGTTATGATCCAGCAGTGTCCGTCTTTTTAGGCATGCATAAAAGCGTGGTCCGCCACAGTTTTGTTCACCTCTGAAAAAGAGGACACCACTAAACAGAGGCCAGACGGAATCCAGAGTAACTGCTGCTTCATTATAGTGAATGGATCCCTTGGGGGTTTCATCTGAATCACGTCACTCAGAGATTTAGATGGAAACCACAAAGTAAGTGCTCAGCATAGAGTGCCGGATAAATGTGATCCCAAACGTAATGTAAAATGTTCCCAATAAAAACTTCAACTTAATCCATGAAAAAAAGCAAATCCCCACTCATGTCCATCATCGGTTAATGGAAATATAGGAGGCTTCCACGTCACTGGTAGTACAAACTCTCTGAGAAAGCACTCTGGCTCTTCACCCGCCCAAAAGAAATCCAGTGAATCCTGCATTCCAAAATCCAAATGCCCCCCTCCCTTCTGAGCCCCACAATGTGCCGAAACCACATGTAGCGTCAACATTTTTGGCATTTCTGTAGCAATGAGAGCCCCTTAATTTACGGGTGAATGTCCCTAGGCATAACGTACTGGGCACTACAACATACAGGGTACTACAATATACGGGCACTACAATAGCAGATTTGCAATTTTTACTCAGCAACATCCATTGCTGCTTGTTTCTGGAAAACATCCATGGAGTCAAAATCATCACTACGCTTGTAGATAAATTCCCAAAGGGGTAAAATTTCCAAACTGGGGTCACTTGAGAGGAAGTATTCTGCTCCTCTAGCACTTAGGGCTCTATATATGGAGTCTGCAATCTAATCTTGGAAAATCTGCGCTCCAGGAAGAAAATAGCGCTCTGTCCCTCCCGAGTCTGGCCATGTGGCTAAGCAGTACTGTACAGCCACATATGGGGTATTTCTACGATCAGCAGAAATTGTGTAACCAATTTTGGTGTCATTTTTACCCATTTCCCCTTGTAAAAAAACAAAACATGGGGCGAAAACATTTTATGGGGGTAAAAATTTAATTATTTTTTTTCTTCATTGCTCAATGGTATAAAATTCTGTGACACACCCATGGTGTCAATATAATCACTGCACACTTAGAAGAATTCACTGACAGGTGTTGTTTGTAAAATGGGGTCACTCAAAGGGGGTTCTGCTGTTATTGTACCTCAGGGGCTTTCCCACTGGGTAATGGCATCTGCAAACCATAACTATAAAACCTGCACTAAATTACGGTACTCCATCCCTTCTGAGTTTTACACTGTGCCTCAAAAGTAGGTCCTGATTACATGTTGGGTATTGGCGTACTCAGGAAAAATTGCACAACAAACTGAGGTCAATTTTTTCCTCCTAGTCCTTAGAAAAATTAAAAGCTTTTGGCTAAATTTAATTATTCTTTCTTCACTGCCCAATGGTATACATTTTAATGAGGCACATGTGGTGTCAGCATGCTCACTGCCCACTTAGATGAATTCATTGAGAGGTATAGTTTGTAAAATGATGTCACTTATGAGGGGGTTTCTGCTGTTCTGGAACCTAAGGATTTCTGCCAATGTGACATGGCACCCTCAGACCATTCCGCAAACTCTGAACTCCAATATGGTGCTACTTTCCTTCTGTGCTGTTCACTGTGCCTCAAAAGTAGCTTTCAACCACATAAAAGTAGCTTTAGGCTAGAGTCACACTGGCGACTAAATCGTACCACTAGAACGCGATGAAATATCGCTTTGCAGTCGACCCAATATTAATCAATGGAGTAGCTCCCAACATCCGATTTTTTGTGGTCCGATTTAAACGTGCGAGTGCAATCGCAGCATGCTGCGATTGTCACCGATTGTGGGTCGACTATCGCCAATGCAAGTCTATGGGTGCGATGAAAAGTGGGATTACAAACGGACCGCACGTGTGAGTTGCGATTAAATCGCACAACTTTTCCAGGTGACAGGAAACTGGCTTTGAATTTCTCAGGAAGCCTTTACATGCTAATTAGCTAAGCACATCTTAAAAAAAAACAGGAAGAACGCCTACACGGAGTCCAGAAACATGGCATCTAGCCACATCAATGTGGAACTCCTCATCGTATTGGTGCAGGAGAGGCCTGAATTGTGGGACCAGCGCGATCCCAACTACAGTAATCGGACGCGCAAAAAGGCGGCATGGAAAACGATATGTGAACACATTTTTCCGGACTATCATCAGAGATCCAGGGAGGACCAAGAGCGTCTTAGTAAGTACCACATGTAACGGTTTTTGAAATTTTGAAAAAAATTGATGAAGCAAATAATAATGTAGCCTTATGTGTTTAAATGATATTTAAAAGGCAGCATTATCGACCTCTTCCTATTTAGAACTACACTTTGATGTGTGTGTACACAAACAATATCCATGTATATTAAAATATCATCGATGCTTCGGCATCTATTGACTACAACATTTTGTAGTTCTCTTCACCTCAGATGTAGTGTGTAGGTCCTAAAATTCAAACTGAATGAGGGGTTTTGTAAAGGGCCAAGCATTTTTGAAAATTAATGTTAGTGCTTATAACATGGATACTTCTGGTTGTATGTTGATGTATTTCAATCTTGTAAATCACATCACACATGACCACTATTTAAATGTTCAGTGTTGCATATTTTGTATTTTTGGCTTAATAAATAGATATCAGTCATTGTAACCGTTATGCTGTTCTTACATTTGTAGTGACTGATGTGACAAGGCGGTGGCGCAGCTGTCGGGACTGCTACCGGAGGGAGAGGCAGATTAGGGATCGGAGTGGGGCTTCAGCATCTAAGAAGAGGAAGTACCTCTATTTTGATAGACTAAACTTCCTTGCGCCAGTGTTGGATCTGCGACCGTAAGTGCATGTGTGTTGAAGCACTTTCATGCCAAACTTTTAATTTTTATGGATTTTAATGTTTAAATTTTTTTTCATTCCTAGAACGGAGTCAAACCTAACTGAGAGGGAGAAGGGGTCCGACTCCGAAGTGCTTATCGACCCCGTTGGTGATGGGGCAGAGGAGGCAGGCCCTTCCTCGGCAGCATGTGGGTCCACCCAAGCAGCACCAACAACAGCTGCAGGAGCTGAGGATTCACAAACACAGCATCATGAAAATGAGGACCTACCTCAGAGCAGCAGCCCTAATAGGGCTGAAGATGTGTCTCCTCCTCCTTCCCAACGCACAAGGCGAGGTAGGCGGCGACGAGAAGGAGTGGGTTCTGTGACAAGGAGGCAGGTGGACCGAGGAGTTCTGGACTATTTGTCCAGTGTAGCTAATGATGATGGGGAGGAGGGATTTTGCCGCAGTCTGGCCCCTTACCTCCGGGCTACTCCAATACAGCACAGACTGAGGATCAGAAGTGGACTGCACATTGTGTTGGAAGCTGGATCAGCGCCTAATGATCCAACCAATCTACTAGATTATCTTCATAGATGGGTGGTTGGTCCAGAAAATGTCTTGAGGTTGTTAGGAGCAAATCCCTCACAATCTGCTTCAGCCTCTGATCCTCCTCCTCCTCCTCATCATCATCCTCCTCCTCCACCTCCTCCTTGTGTCCAACAAAACCCAACTCCTCCTCCTCATCCTACTGCAGCTCATTCTTTCTATGGAGCTTCCCAGCTCCAAACCATGGGACAGAGTGGCCATCCACAATATGCCCACTCTAACATACCCAATGTTGTTGGCTGGCCACAACATGGATATGTTAGACATGGGCATATTGGGGGTCACTCTGCTAGTGCTCAGTCATATCAATATGACTATGAGCATCAATTCCCTATGTACCCCTACCCACAAGGCATTCAGGATGCAGCCAGTAACCCAGCTGCTACTGTAGGTTCTGCAACAGCTCATTCTCAAACACAGGTTGCAAATAGTGGAAGGCAGAATACACAACCTGGCCCTCCATCCTCACCAACACCACCACCAAGCTACCATCAATTGTAGCTGTAATTTTTTTTTTTTGTATGGAACTAATATATTTTTTTATTTGCATATTCAGAATCTTATACATATTTTATTTTTATGTTTGGACATGTTGGTCCTGTTTACAAAATATATCAGCCTGTAAAAGGCTTCAAAACAAACCACTAATGAGTAAAATTAGTGAAGTTACATTGGTTGTCTGTGTTTATTCTTATATGTTATGTAGTGTCTTAAGTATGGTAAAGTGTTAAAAAAATAATTAGAGTCTAACATGAATTGATTAATCAAAAGGAACTTAATGGTATCATATCACATAAAACACACTACATACCTATGGCCTGATCTTGCCAAGGAATAGAACCAGCAGGGGAAACAAAATAATTGGTCAATAATTCACGCACTTTGAGTCCAGAAGGGGGACGACGAGGATGGATGACTGCTCTCATAGGCCTTGTCATATTATCAGACTGAAGGTCAGGCATATCAGCTGATGAGCATTCATGCATTCTTGTAAAATTATGTAGTACCACACATGCTTGCACTACAAGATTAACATTTGATTCACTTAGCTGAATGGCTGATTGTAGGACACGCCATTTGGCTGTAAGAATACCAAATGTGCACTCCACCAGGCGTCGTGCACGAGAAAGGCGATAATTAAAGATGCGTCTCTGATGGTTCAGATTGCGGCGAGGATATGGCCTCATAACATGACGAGTTAATTGGAAGGCCTCATCCGCTACTACAACATATGGCACTGCATCCACATTTGAGTGTGGAAGTTGACATGCTGGTGGTAAGTCCAATTGGTTATTGCGTAGCCGCCGACCCATAATGGAAGAATTGAAGACTCTGGAGTCTCCAGTCCTTCCATAGGCCCCAATGTCTACAATTATGAAGCGGTAGTTACTGTCGACCAAGGCCAACAAAACTATAGAAAAATATTGCTTATAATTGTAGAATTGGGTCCCTGAGTTCGGCGGCTTACGCACACGTATGTGCTTCCCGTCCAGGGCTCCAATACAGTGTGGAAAATTACTGGTTTCTTGAAATGCATGTGCAATCCTCAACCAATCTTCCATTTTGGGCTCTGGCATGACCTCTTTATTTAGTCTTGACCAAATTTGTCCACAAGTAGAGCTGACTATTCCGGAAATGGTGGATTTCCCTATTAAAAACTCTAAATGCAGAGCAGCGTATGAGAGCCCAGTGGAAAGGAACCTGCAATACAGAAACAACAACAAACATGTACACATCAGACAAACAAAATATAAAAAATACATTAAGCAAATGTAAACAGTGGACATTTGTATACTCACCCATTCTCTTAATGTTATGACTTAATAACCATTAAGACTGATACACACAAGCATATAGTGAAAAGCTTACAATTTCATAATGCCATCAGGTTCAGTATGTTAAGATGAACAAAGTTAGAAGAATGTGAAAGATGGTAAATTAGGCAAAACATCATCAACATATCGTTGACACACATACCTTAATGTTAGAAGAAGCCTTTCCTCAGAAGAAATTGAAGGACGCACCCTGGTGTTCTGAAAGGTGATTCCAGGGCGCAATATGTCCAGCAAAATATCAAAGGTGGCAACACTCATGTGACAATAGTCAAAAAACTTGTCTGGATTCCTACGCAGTGTCGAATACAGGCGCTCAAAATGCCCTTTGCTGATCCTTCGCATCACAAGGGGATGCACCCACATCCTTCTGCGGATTCTGTGAGAAACAACTACAGGGTATGGTTCCCCAAAAGTTCTGGATATCAGCCAATAGTACAGCACACGCTCAGTTCTATTAAACCTTAGTCTGTCACTCATAATTTTAACTTAGCAGCAACACAACAGGAACCACTAAGAAGCAAAACACTCCACGGCAACGTTGGGAGGGTAATAACAGTCAAACCACGCTTAAATATGGGTCTGGCTCATTATTCAAATTATTTGCAGGCCTCAAAAACGTTAAATGTCCATTTTGCTATGATGCCACTAAAAATCGGTAGTCGCTGGGTAATCGGATGTGAAACGTAAGCGTACATGCTACAAAATCGCATCAACTACAAAAAATCGGATGCTAGTCGCATCAATGTTCATTAAATTTGAATCCGATTATCGACCGACTAAAACGGTCCGATTTTTTAGACGTTGTGTGTGATTCCAGCCTTAAACAACAAATCTAATGGTGCAATTTCTGCTGTTGTCCTTGTGAAAATAAAAAAGAACATTTTTTGCGGGAAAAATGTGATTTTTTTTATTTCACAGCTCAACGTTATAAACTTCTGTGAGGCAGCGGGGGGTTCAAGGTGTTCATCACACATCTACATGCATTACTTGAGGGGACTAGTTTGCAGAATGGTTGCATGGTGTCCGCTATTGATTCCAGCAAATTTTCAGTTCAAAAGTCAAATGGCTCTTTTTCCCTTTCAAGCCCTGACTTGCGCCCAAACAGTAGTTTTCCCCCAAATATGGGAAATCGGCATAGTCAAGGGAAATTGCACAACAAAATGGTGCAATTTCTCCTATTACCGTTATGAAAATAAAAAATTGGTGCTAAAGAAACATTTTTGTGGGAAAAATGTGATTTTTTTCATTTTTATGTCTCTACGTTATAAACTTCTGCAAAGCCCCCGGGTTCAAGGTACTCATTACACATCTAGATACATTACTTGAGGGGTCTAGTTTCCAAAATGACATCACTTGTGAAGGGTTTCAACTGTTTAGGCACATCAAGGGCTCTCTAATTGTGACATGGTGTCCGCTCTCGATTCCAGACAATTTTGCGTTTAAAATGTCAAATGGTGCTTCTGTAAGGGGGGAACCGGTATCGTGTGATGCTCCATTCTGTTTCCTCATATACATGTATATTGCCTTATATTTAAGATTGTACATATGTTTGTCTAATGCTGCTGTGTGCAAAGTTATGTATGTTGTAAAGTGTGTTGTGTGACTGGTGGTCGCGTGGTTAATGGGATGTATATGTCACAGGGATGGATGCTCCCCGGATGGATGCAACCCGGAGTATTTTGTCTTTATTGCACATGAGCACTAATATGTTGTTTAGTGCACCTGGGTCCGGGTTGCGGGTAGCTATGAGAGATGGGAGGGTCTGGCTACCCATACTTCCTCACTTCTGGGTGAGGGTGCTCACTGCACCCCCTTTTCCCTGTATTGGTGGGAGTGAGTAGTTGTGAGTTTGAGGACCTGTGATGAGGTCATGACCATGTGACCAGACCACGTGATCCATACCTCACCTGTGGGGGGGTTACAGCTATGTAACAGAGGTGTGTTTGGCACATGGAAGAAGTGGTTGGGAGTCTGTCTGTTGTGAATGGGTTTGAGATGAGTTCTGAGCAGAGGCTCCCTCTGGTGGTTACAAGCGGTACTAGTGAGGATTGTGAGGACTGGGAATCAGGTGTTACTGATTGGTCTTATGTAAGGGAGTCATTTTCCCATCAAGGTTGCCGGTGAACAATTGTTCTGGTCTGAATCCTTCTTTCCAGTTTCCCTTGTAGCCTGCTGTGTCGTGTCTGCATCTCCTGCTATCAGATAAGACAATTTCTTATTTTGTGTTTTTGCTATATTTTTGCATTTTGTCCTGCACTTCTTGTGGGGCCTTCAGGGTCCCCTCCGGGGGCTTTTGCCCTCTCAGTTTAGTCCAGCCACTGTGTTTTGTACTTTTGCTTTTTCCAGTTTTTTTTCAGTGGCTGCTGTTTTGTTTTTGTTGCACCAGAGAACTAGTTTGGGTGGTAGAGGTCGTGTGATCTCAGGTGATTTTGAAATTAGTAGAGTTGGTGTTTTTTCAGGGTTTTCTGAGATTGCAGTAAGTACCCTTCCTATCCTTTTCTATTTAGATAGTTTGGGCCCCAGCGTTTGCTCATACTATTTTCTTTCTGTGTCAGTATTTCCTCTTGTCTAACCGCCATTACATGTTTGGGGGCTTTCTATTATCTTTGGGGTTCTGCTCCGGGGCAGATAGCTTTCCTATTTCTATCTTTAGGTGTAGTTGGTTTCTCGGGCTGTGACGAGGCGTCTAGGACCAACGTGGGAACGCTCCACGGCTGCCTCTAGTTGCGGTGGTTAGTCAGGGTACTGCAATCTCATAGATTCCAACTGCTCTGGTGTATTTCCTTTTTTACCTGCACTCCTCAGCTACCGTAACATAACAGTATCACCGGCCTTAAAAATTGTATGGTACTCACAGAAGGGAAAAAATATTTTGAAGGAAGAAAAGTTGTCAGAGATATTTTTCTGTTTGTTGCATTTTTTTTTTTTTTTTTTTCCCTCTGTATCCCTGGGTGCTGGGGAGGATCTTTTCTCCCAATGGAGTTTGCACAGTTGTCTGGCCGTGTGGATCAGCTTGCCACTGAGGTTCAGAGTATTGCTGCATATCTTGCTAGGTTGCCTGTTGTGGAACCTAGGATCCCCATGCCAGATTTGTTTTTAGGGGATCGAGCTAAGTTTCAGAATTTCAAAAATAATTGTAAATTGTTTCTTGCCTTAAAATCTAAGTCCTCAGGAAACGCAGCGCAGCAGGTTCAAATTATCATCTCTCTCCTGCGCGGCGATCCTCAGGATTGGGCTTTTTCCCTGATACCTGGGGATCCTATTTTGAGTGATGTTGATGCATTTTTTCAGGCTTTGGGGTTATTGTACGATGAGCCTAATGTCGCTGATCAAGCTGAAAAAGCCTTGTTGGCATTAAATCAGGGGCTTGATGACGCTGAGTTATACTGTCAGAGATTCCGTAGGTGGGCAGTCCTGACCAAGTGGAATGACGATGCTTTGGCGGCCCTTTTCCGGAAGGGTCTGTCGGATAATGTAAAGGATGTTATGGTGGGATTCCCTGTCCCCTCTGGTCTCAATGATTCTATGTCATTAGCGATTCAAATTGACAGACGTTTGCGTGAGCGGAGAAGTATGCGTGGAGTGGTGTTGCCTTGTGAGCCAGCTGCTGAGCCCATGCAGTGTGATGGAGTGGTGTCTGGGGCACAGCGTCATGAGTTTCGAAAGCGCAATGGGTTATGTTTCTACTGTGGTGATGCCTCTCATGCTATTTCAGTCTGCCCTAAGCGGGGAAGACATTTTGCACGCTCAGTTGTCTTGGTAGTGTTCAGACTAAGTTTTTATTAACTGTCACTCTGATATGCTCTCTGTCCTCATTTTCTGCTCAGGCTTTCGTTGATTCTGGAGCAGCTATTAACCTGATGGATTATGATTTTGCTAAACGTTGTGGGTTTCCCTTGATACCCCTACAGAAGTCTATTCCTTTACTGGGGATCGATTCTACTCCTTTGGCTGAGAATAAACCCCAGTTTTCTACTCAGGTGATAATGAGGGTTGAACCTGATCACCAGGAGTGCTGCAAATTTTTGGTTCTATATAATCTGCATGACATTATAGTGCTGGGTTTCCCTTGGTTACAGTCTCATAATCCTGTTTTGGATTGGAAATCTGTGTCTGTAACCAGTTGGGGCTGCCAATGTGTTAATACCAACACTCCTGTTTTTTCTGCCTCCCCCCAGGCTGAGGATGTTCCTGACTTTTTGTTTGATTTTTCTGATGTGTTTAGCGAAAGTAAATCTGCATCCTTACCTCCCCATAGGAGCTATGACTGCGCTATTGAATTAGTGCCAGGTAGTAAATTCCCTAAAGGTCGCCTTTTTAACTTGTCTGTACCTGAACATGACGCTATGCGGTCTTATATCAAGGAATCATTGGAGAAGGGTCATATCAGACCATCCTCTTCACCCTTAGGTGCCGGTTTTTTTCTTTGTGG
The DNA here is from genome assembly GCA_033576555.1 of Oophaga sylvatica. NCBI lineage: Eukaryota > Metazoa > Chordata > Amphibia > Anura > Dendrobatidae > Oophaga > Oophaga sylvatica. Next base: position 184,576,649 of record JARQOD010000004.1, on the reverse strand, counting down.
CCAAAAAAGATGGTTCATTAAGGCCGTGTATTGATTATCGTCTCTTGAACAATATTACTGTGAAATATCAATACCCGTTACCCTTGATTTCTGACCTGTTTTCCAGGGTGAAAAACGCTACTTGGTTTACCAAGCTTGACCTCAGGGGGGCGTATAACCTTATTCGCATTAAGCACGGGGATGAATGGAAGACGGCATTTAACACCCCTGAAGGGCATTTTGAGTACCTTGTGATGCCCTTTGGGCTCAATAATGCTCCTTCCGTCTTCCAGTCCTTCATGAATGACATTTTCAGGGATTTTGTGGACAAGTTTCTGATTGTTTATTTGGATGATATCTTGATTTTTTCTAATGACTGGGACTCTCATGTGAAACATGTTCGAACTGTATTCCAGATTTTGAGAGAGAATGCTCTGTATGTGAAGGGATCAAAGTGTCTTTTTGGCGTACAGAAGATCTCATTTCTGGGATTCATTTCGTCCCCATCTGTTATTGAAATGGACCCGGTCAAGGTTCAGGCCATCTGTGATTGGGTCCAACCTACTTCATTAAAGGCTCTTCAGAGATTTTTGGGTTTTGCCAATTTTTATCGTAAATTTATTGGTAATTTCTCGGTTATTGTTAAACCATTAACTGATTTGACCAGAAAGGGTTCTGATGTGGTGAATTGGCCTCCTGAGGCAGTCTCTGCGTTTCAGGAACTTAAGCAGAGATTCACTTCTGCTCCTGTTCTACGGCAGCCTGATGTTTCTCTGCCATTTCAGGTGGAGGTTGATGCCTCTGAAATTGGGGCAGGTGCCGTTTTGTCCCAAAAAGATCCAGAGACCTCTAAAAGTAACCCTTGTGCCTTTTTCTCTCGAAAATTTTCTCCTACTGAACGTAATTATGACGTGGGTAATCGGGAGTTATTGGCCATGAAGTGGGCTTTTGAAGAGTGGAGACATTGGCTGGAGGGAGCCAAACATCAGGTGGTGGTCCTTACGGACCATAAGAATCTGGTCTATCTGGAATCTGCCAAGCGACTCAATCCTAGACAGGCCAGGTGGGCCTTGTTTTTCACACGTTTTAATTTTGTGGTTTCCTTTCTTCCTGGCACTAAGAATGTTAAGGCGGATGCCCTCTCGAGGAGTTTCCTTGCCGACTCTCCTGAGCTATCTGATCCCTCTGTTATTTTGAAGGAGGGTGTAGTTCTTTCCGCTATCTCGCCCAATTTGAGACTTGCTCTGGAGGGGTGTCAGGAGGATAGGCCCGAGCGCTGCCCTGTTGGAAAATTGTTTGTCCCGGACCAATGGAAAAAGAGTGTGATGTCTGAGATTCATTGTTCCGCATTGGCTGGGCATCCCGGAATTTTTGGTACCAGAGACTTGGTTAGTCGGTCCTTTTGGTGGCCTACCTTGTCTCGCGATGTCAGGGAATTTGTGCAGTCCTGCGGGACTTGCTCTCGCTCCAAGCCTTGCTCTCGCTCTAGTGGTTTGTTGATGCCATTGCCTGTGCCCAAGAGACCATGGACCCATATCTCTATGGATTTCATTTCCGATCTTCCTGTTTCTCAGAGAATGACCACCATCTGGGTAATTTGTGATAGGTTTTCCAAAATGATACATCTTGTGCCATTACCTAAGTTGCCTTCCTCCTCTGAATTGGTGCCGTTGTTCCTTCAGCACGTGGTTCGTTTACACGGCATTCCTGAGAACATTGTGTCTGACAGAGGAGTCCAGTTTGTTTCCAGATTTTGGAGGACTTTTTGTTCTAAACTGGGTGTTCAATTGTCTTTCTCCTCGGCATTTCATCCTCAGACCAATGGTCAAACTGAGAGAACAAACCAGACATTGGAGACTTATCTAAGATGCTTTGTGTCTGCTGATCAGGATGACTGGGTCTCTTTTTTGCCTTTGGCTGAGTTTGCTCTTAATAATAGGGCTAGCTCTGCCACTTTGATGTCTCCGTTTTTCTGTAATTCTGGGTTTCACCCTCGATTTTCTTCAGGACAGACGGAGGCTTCTGTCTGTCCAGGTGTTGACTCTGTTGTTGAGCGTATGCAGCAGATTTGGGACCAGGTAGTGGAGAGGTTGTCCCTCTCTCAGGAGAAGGCCCAGCGGTTTGCTAACCGGCATAGGACTGATGGTCCTCGGTTTAAAGTGGGGGACTTGGTCTGGTTGTCCTCAAAGAATATTCCTATGAGAGTAGCATCTCCTAAATTTAAGCCTAGGTTCATTGGACCTTATAAGATCATGGAGATTATTAATCCTGTTTCTTTTCGTTTGCTTCTTCCAGGGACATTTAAGATCCATAACGTGTTCCACAAGTCCTTGTTGAAGAGGTTTGTTGAGCCAGTGGTTCCTGCTGCTGTGCCTCCTGACCCTGTTTTGGTTGAGGGCAATCTGGAGTATGTGGTTGAGAAAATATTGGATTCTCGTTTTTCTAGACGAAGACTCCAGTATTTGATTAAATGGAGAGGTTATGGTCAGGAAGACAATTCTTGGGTGTTTGCTTCGGACATCCATGCTAGGAGACTTATCCGTGCGTATCATAGAACTCATCCTGACCGACCTGGTTGCTCAAATGAGGGTTCGGTGACCCCTCCTCAAGGGGGGGTACTGTTGTGAATGGGTTTGAGATGAGTTCTGAGCAGAGGCTCCCTCTGGTGGTTACAAGCGGTACTAGTGAGGATTGTGAGGACTGGGAATCAGGTGTTACTGATTGGTCTTATGTAAGGGAGTCATTTTCCCATCAGGGTTGCCGGTGAACAATTGTTCTGGTCTGAATCCTTCTTTCCAGTTTCCCTTGTAGCCTGCTGTGTCGTGTCTGCATCTCCTGCTATCAGATAAGACAATTTCTTATTTTGTGTTTTTGCTATATTTTTGCATTTTGTCCTGCACTTCTGTGGGGGCCTTCAGGGTCCCCTCCGGGGGCTTTTGCCCTCTCAGTTTAGTCCAGCCACTGTGTTTTGTACTTTTGCTTTTTCCAGTTTTTTTTCAGTGGCTGCTGTTTTGTTTTTGTTGCACCAGAGAACTAGTTTGGGTGGTAGAGGTCGTGTGATCTCAGGTGATTTTGAAATTAGTAGAGTTGGTGTTTTTTCAGGGTTTTCTGAGATTGCAGTAAGTACCCTTCCTATCCTTTTCTATTTAGATAGTTTGGGCCCCAGCGTTTGCTCATACTATTTTCTTTCTGTGTCAGTATTTCCTCTTGTCTAACCGCCATTACATGTTTGGGGGCTTTCTATTATCTTTGGGGTTCTGCTCCGGGGCAGATAGCTTTCCTATTTCTATCTTTAGGTGTAGTTGGTTTCTCGGGCTGTGACGAGGCGTCTAGGACCAACGTGGGAACGCTCCACGGCTGCCTCTAGTTGCGGTGGTTAGTCAGGGTACTGCAATCTCATAGATTCCAACTGCTCTGGTGTATTTCCTTTTTTACCTGCACTCCTCAGCTTCCGTAACATAACACTGTCAGTGTGGAGAGACTTCCATGTGTCCAGTCTGGACACTACAGAGAGGTCTGTGTTGCAAGAGACAAGAGCTAAGCTATGGTTATTGAGGTTTTGTCTGCATGATATAAAGACTGTTTACCTTTTGTGTTGCTGAAGTGACGGTTTATGAAGCCAATAAAACATGGATGTTGAAGAGAACGTGCCTCCTATCTCCTCCTACGCAGCTAAGTGAGTACAATCCTTACAAGTGCAATATATATATAGATATTGTAGGGTAAGTGCAGTACCTCAAGGTGGACACTAGATGGGGGTACATTAGTATATATAGGTAACTTAGGAGGAGCCAGCCGTGGTTAAGCTAGGGGAATTTCCTGTTTCTAGTTAGTGAAGCCAGGGAGCCGAGTTGGCCTAGTCGAGCCTGTGAGCCCAGAAGGGCCAGGGAGCCCGTGTAGGGTGGCTGGACTCTGTAACGTTGAAGGAGAATAGCCCAGCCGTCCAGGGCCTATAGTGGCCAGAAGTACAGTACAGCAGAGACAGCAGCAGTGGTGGGAATGGAAGCTACAGCCTAAGTCGTAGCAGTATAGGGATGCAGGTCGCTCTAGGATGTGGCAGCTTACCACATGGGCTGATGCCCTCTTGTCTGGGGCGAAATGGACAGGGGAACTACTGAGCGTGGTAAAGCTGAACAGGGAGGACGCTGCGGTATCATATGAGACGATACGACCTGGGAAGTGAATTGTGTGGAACTCGATGTAAATGCTGTAACTGCCATGGACATGCTGCAAATGAATACAAGTAAAGTTCTATGTTTAAAGTTGAAATTGGACTATGTCTCTTTGAATGCCAGATCAAAAGAAGTTACTTTGTGGCTCAGAGAGGACCCTGAGAACCAGGCAAGTGGGTCAGTGGAACTATGTGTATGTGGTGCGGGTGGCCAGGATGCGCTGAAACACATAAGCAGGCCATGGCTACAGCCCTGGCTCACCCTCTCACACTTCTTCCATTCCGAGCCCTGCCATATGCCAAACAGTACTTGTCACGATTTTATTTTTGGATTCGTGACTGCTCTGGTTCTGCTTTAATTTAAAAGTTGTGTTTTGCTTTCGTGCCAGCAAGAGTTAATGTCAGTTTTCTTGCTGGAAGATGCTTTGTTGCTAGGTCAGTTGATGTGGGTGGTGACCACTCCCACCATCCTTTAAAAAGTCGCATGATGCATCAGCTTACTGTTGGTAATAGAGTTATTCTATGTAGACCAGCCTAGCAGTTTGGAGCTCTCTGGTGCCAGCGGTTTATCTGCTACTTCTGTGGATTTTGTTTTCCTGATTTGTCCTCTGCTGTGTCGAGCTTGGCGGCGGTGGCTATCCATGCTTGTCAGGACCCCCTGTGTTTATGCCATCTGCAGTGGTGAGGCTAGCGTCCTTGCCAGTCAGTGCACTAGCCAGGGTTTAGTAAGGTGAAATGTAGGGACTAGGCATGTGACGTCGGCAGGGGGAAGGACCCGCAAAGGGCATTAGGGGAGCTTAGGGATAGAAACAGTCTGTGTTATGTGTTGGTCCATCTCACGTTCCCTACTGTTAGGGCCCTCATCTCCATTTTTCCATCCCGTTGTTAGTGTTTGTTGTGCCGTCTGCTGGACCAACCCTTGTAGGTCATGACAGTACTTTTCCACTACATATGGGGTATTGTTGTGCTCAGGAGAAACTGCACAATAAATTTGGAGGTTAACGTTCTCCTGTTACTCTTGTGAAAATAAAAAAATTGGGTCTAAAGTAAAATTTTTGTGATAAAAAGTTACCGTATATACTCGTGTATAAGTCGAGATTTTCAGCCCATTTTTTAGTATAGGAGTCATATACGGTGGGGGTATCAGATCATACTTACCCCTCCTCCGGCGCGTCTCTGTAGCCCCCCTGCTTCTCTGACGATCTCTGGCTCCTTCCTGCAGCAGTCACGTGGTACCGCTCATTAAAGTCATGAATATGGACATATTCATGACTTTAATGAGCGGTACCACGTGATCGCTGTAGGAAGGAAGAGCTGCCGGAGATAGCAGGAGAAGAGGAGAGGCTGTAGAGACCGCACCGGCGGAGGGGTGAGTATACCGATATTTACCTGTCCCCGTGCCACTGCTGCTCCCTCTGTGTCCTCGCGTCCTCTTGCTGTTATGATCAGGCAGAGGGCGCGATGACGTCTTTAGTGCGCGCCGTGCCCTCTGCCTGATCACTCACTGCCGAGGACCCGGAAGGGGGGAGCAGCGCGCAGCGGTGGACCGGGGATCGGTAAATATTGCAGGTGCCGGGGTCCTGAGCGAGCGGTGACACTGGCACTTGGCCCCCATAGCGCGCCGGTGTCACCGCCTGCTCAGGACACCGGCACCTGGCCCCCAGCGACGAGAGGTGAGTATGTCATTTTTTTGCAGCAGCAGCGCAGCAGCATAAGGGACGTATACTATGGGGCATAATCTGTGGAGCATATGGGGGCATAATCTGTGGAACATATGGGGGCATAATCTGTGGAGCATATGGGACATAATCCATGGAGCATATGGGGGCATAATCTGTGGAACATATGGGGGCATAATCTGTGGAACATATGGGGTTATAATCTGTGGAGCATATGGGGGCATAATCTGTGGAACATATGGGGCATAATCTGTGGAGCATATGGGGCATAATCTGTGGAGCATATGGGGGCATAATCTGTGGAAAATATGTGGGCATAATCTGTGGAGCATATGGGGGCATAATCTGTGGAACATATGGGGCATAATCTGTGGAGCATATGGGGCATAATCCATGGAGCATATGGGGGCATAATCTGTGGAACATATGGGGGCATAATCTGTGGAACATATGGGGGTATAATCTGTGGAGCATATGGGGGCATAATCTGTGGAACATATGGGGCATAATCTGTGGAGCATATGGGGCATAATCCGTGGAGCATATGGGGGCATAATCTGTGGAGCATATGGGGGCATAATCTGTGGAAAATATGTGGGCATAATCTGTGGAGCATATGGGGGCATAATCTGTGGAGCATATGGGGCATAATCTGTGGAACATATGGGGCATAATCTGTGGAGCATATGGGGCATAATCCGTGGAGCATATGGGGGCATAATCTGTGGAGCATATGGGGGCATAATCTGTGGAGCACCATATGGGGCCCATTCTATGGATCATCTTCTGGGGGCATAACCTTTATGGAGCAGCATATGGGGAGTATTTTGTATGGAGCATTTTATGGGGCTCCTGATTCAATATGGATATTCAAAAACCTTTACCCTACTGATGTCTCAATTAATTTTACTTTTATTGGTATCTATTTTTATTTTTGTAATTTACCAGTAGCTGCCTCATTTTCCACCCTAGGCTTATACGCGAGTCAATAAGTTTTCCCAGTTTTTTGTGGCAAAATTAGGGGGTCGGCTTATACATGGGTCGGCTTATACATGAGTATATACGGTAAATGTTCATTTTTTTCCTTCCACATTGCTTCAATTCCTTCAATTCCTGTGAAGCAACTGAAGTGTTAATAAACTTTTTGAATGTGGTTTTTAGCACCTTGAGGGGTGATGCAGCCCATTTTTCTTCAAGTGCCCCCTCATTGTGCATCTTGAAACAGCCACACCACTAGTTTTCAGAGAGTCCAGTATTTCAGCTGATGTTATTTGTGGGTTTTTCTTTGCATCCCTAACAATTTTCCTGGCATTAGTCACATGTCACATGTGAGGATGTGACCTTTAGTAGCCATATTCAAACCCATTTGTGTCAACTTCTGTGCATGTTATCAGGCCAAAATCACCAGGGTATGTAAACTTTTGATCAGGGTCATTTGGATGTTTTGGGTTGTCATTATGATTTAAAAAGAGAAAACACAGTAATTTGACAATAAATGGCTTCACCCAACTATAACCATGAGTGGAGAAAAAGTTTTGGTGTTATCATTCATATTCTCTGAAAAAAAGCCAAGAAAGCAAAAATTCTGCTGGGGTATGTAAACTTTTGAGCACAACTGTACCAGCTATGTACATCCAGGAGTTGAAATTTGTGTCCATGCTTCTTTTCAAACCCGCTCTAAGGTCTCCTTCACACATCCTTGTAATTTCTGCACTGGAAAAACCAGTACTGGTGAAATCCATGGTCCATGTCTGTGTAACATCTGTGTGTCTGTGTCCTGTCTGTGGCCGTGTACTGTCAGTGTGACTTGTATGGAATGAAATGCAGCATATAAATTAAATACTTTTATGTATTAAAGGGGTTGTCCACTACTAGGTTAACCCCTTCTTGAACTAAATGTTTGGCCCCAATAAATGAAAAAACCTATTCTCACCTCCTGTACCAGCACCGTCCCAGCAGTGTCAGCACTCACGGTCCCAGAGCTCTCTTGTGCTGTTGTGACACATGGTGCCCGGCATCTAATAAGTGCCGGTGTCACTGGCCCCTCCCTCCATACGAATTGAACAGGAAGAGCAAGTGGCTGTGCGTATGTTTGTATTTGCAGTCCTTAAAATATGGTCCCATACAGGCATAAAAGACGGACGTGTGAAGAGGGCCTAAGTCAGTGAAATTGCATAGGAGAGCATTTGTAAACCGCAATTTTCAAGTCTTGCCACAGAGTCTGGAATTAAAGTCTGAACTGTGACTGAGCCATTAAAACACATATGATTTGATCTAAACCATTCCATTGCAGCTCTGGCAGTTTGTTTAGGGTTGTTGTTCTGCTGGAAGATGAATCTGTGCCCCAGTCTCAAGTCTTTGCAGCCTCTAACAAGTTTTCCTCCAGGATTGCCCTGTATCCATCTTCTTATCCACTCTGACAAGATTCCCTGTCCACTCTGAGAAAAGGATCCCCACAGCATGCTGTTTGACAGTGGGAAGTGTTTTCAGGGTAATGTGCAATGTTAGTTTTTACACCACACATAGCGCTTTGCATTTGGCCCAAAAAGTTTTACTTTAGTCTCATCTGACCACAGCACCTTTATCCACATGCTAGCTGTACCGCTACATGACTTTTAACAAACTGCAAACAGGACTTCTTATGGCTTACTTTTAAAAATGGCTTTAGTCTTGCCACTCTTTCATAAAGACTAGATTTGTGGAGTATACAACTAATAATTGTCCTATGGACAGATTCTCCCTACCTAAGCTGTGGATCTCTGCAGCTTGTCCAGAGTGACCCAGAGCCTTTTTGCTGCTTTTTCTAAATAATGCTCTTCTTGCTTAGGATATCAGTTTAGGTGGATGGTTATGTCTTGATAGGTTGCCTGTCACAGTGCTCCGTGAAATATTCAGAGCTTGGGCTATTTTTTATTATCTAACTCTGCTTTATTCTTCTTCTTTATTATTTTTTATTATCTAACTCTGCTTTATTCTTATTCTTTATTTATTCTTCTTGCTAGCGAGATCGCTGCTGAGTCACTAGTTTTGTGACGCAACAGCGATCTCCCCAGCGATATCGCTGTGTGTGACATTCATCGATGATCAGCCCCCCTGCTAGGTATCGCTGATCGTCGCTGAATGTCCTGGACATTTTTTTGATCGTTGGTCTCCCGCTGGCCAGAACGCATCGCTGCGTGTGACAGGCAGGAGACCAGCGATCAGCTGGTAACCAAGGTACACATCGGGTTTCCAGGTGCCGCGCAGCGCCTGGAAACCCGATGTGTACATTGGATACCAGCGTGCTGGTGCAAGGGAGCTGGTAACCAAGGTACACATCTGGTTTCCAGGTGCCGCGCAGTGCCTGGAAACCCGATGTGTACCTTGGTTACCAGCTCCCTGCACCAGCAGGCTGGTATCCAACATACACTGCGGGTAACTAAGTGACTTTACCCGCAGTGTCGCTGTCCTGATCGCTGCCTGAGCTGCCTGTTTGGCAGCTCAGCAGCGATCATGTAGCGACACACCAGCGATCCTGACAAGTGACGGGGCCCTAACTCTACCTGACACTGAAATTACCTTGGAGGGTTTAACCATAATTCCCAAGCAGCACGACCACTGTCTTTGGGTTATATTTGACACTCAACTATCCTTTATTCCCTATGTCCAATCACTCACTCACTCATGTCACCTACAACTTAAAAACATCTCCAAAATCCAACTTTTTCTCTCGTTTAAAAATGCTAAAACTCTTACTGTGGCTCTTATTCACTCTTGCCTGGACTATTGCAACTCTCTTCTGATCTGTCTCCATCTTACTAAACTCTTTCCTCTCCAATCCATCCTGAATGTGGCAGCTATCGTCGCATTTCTGTCCAGCCTCTTCTCTGAAGTCTCCACCTTATGCCAGGCATTACACTGGTTACCCATTCGCTACACAATACAATATATACTCATATCTCTCACACACAAAGCCATCAACAATTTTGCACCACCCTATATCTCCTCTCTCATATCTGTCTATCGCCCCGTTCCCTCCATTTGGAAACTGACCTAAGACTAAAATCCTCCATAATTTGAACAAGTGCTGTGCCAGTTCTCTAGAATGCACTACCCGAGACGATCCTACGGTTTCCTAGCCACCATGTTTTTAAGTGTGCTTTAAAAACACATCTTTTTAAACAAGCCTATCACCTTAAGTCACTAACCTAACTCTTCCATGTTCCCTCCTTCTAGACATTATTCCGAATCTGCTCCACACCCTCCATGCACATGATAAATGCACCTTATAATTGCACTTAAAGGGAATCTGTCACCCCAAAAATGCCATATCAAGTAAAGATATGGCTGAATAGTGTGTCCCATAACTAAGCTAACGGTGGGTATCATATATCATGATACCCCCGTTTTCATAGCAAAATACCTTTGTAAAGTTGGTGATTGAACGTGTCAATCACGGTGGTCAGGTCAGGAGGGCGGCGGTTTTCATGTCCTCCTCCGCCCCCGCTCCTCGTCATCTCTTTCGTATCGCCGTCTGTGAATACCACAGATGGCGTTAGTTTCCCGCAATTGCGCAATTCAAAATTCTGCCGGCGCATGCGCAGTATGCTTTGCCCAGCAGTGGGCAAAGCATAAAATTACTACAGCGCATGCGATAGTATTTCCTTGCCCCGGAAAATCCTGCTTGCCTTGGACGACTTCCGGGGCAAGGAAAGACTAGCGCATGCGCTGTAGTAATTTTATGCTTTGCCCAATGCTGGGCAAAGCATACTGCGCATGCGCCGGCAGAATTTGAATTGCGCAATTGCGGGAAACTAACGCCGTCTGTGGTATTCACAGACGGCGATACGAAAGAGATGACGAGGAGCGGGGGCGGAGGAGGACATGAAAACCGCCGCCCTCCTGACCTGACCACCGTGATTGACACGTTCAATCACCAACTTTGCAAAGGTATTTTGCTATGAAAATGGGGG
>JARQOD010000004.1:184436328-184565768 GCA_033576555.1 Oophaga sylvatica | reverse complement strand
GACTTTATTGAGGTACAGTATTACATCGACATTGTCCATGAGTAACTATGCACTGTGATACCTATATACCATTATTAATTTATATCTGTTGTGGTTGTTTCAACAGCACTTGCAGGTATAACTACCTATTGTCAGTATGCATGATGCACATTCTAGATGTAATAATTTATTATTGCACATTATTACCAGGTTTACATGCTGGCCATTTCATATATGGTGTGTGGAGTTACAGTTGGCGTCAGTATGTGTATTTGATAATGTCTGTCATAAATAAAACTCGTGATGATGATGAGGAGGATTTTATGATTCGTACATCCATTGACTGCATTATCTTACAGGTACAGATAAAGTTCCTTAAAAAGCATTAATTGATAAGTATGAAATGTACTTTTATGCATTAATTTCAAAAAGTGAACACTATGTTTTAGTTTTTGTTACCATTTCTAATAGACATGTGCAGATATGCGCTGTGATGACAAATTATTATTTGTCCATATTTGTCATAAAAATGTATCATTCTAGGCCTGGAAAACTTCACAATTTCATGTTTTAAGCATAACAATCAGGGTGACGGCTCTTCCCTATTTGGAGCATGTTCGACATGGGTTTTTCTGTGCATATGTAGGGAACAGGAGACTTCTTGCCGGACACACAGCAGGGGAACAGCTGGCGTTACTGAACCCCACTAACACTATAGCTTGTGTATTGGTCTGTGGACACGACACTTCTGAGCAGCAACTGGCAGTGTTGTAGCCCAGGGAGTAGAGTTCAGGTGGTAGAAAGATGAACATAACAGGAGACATGGATAACGTTGCGAACCAGTTATTTAATCTGAAAACGGACAGACAAATTCTGGCGAGATCCATGCCTTGTTCATTTTCAGAAAAGTAAGCCGGTCTACATTATCGGAGGATAGTCGCATGCGACGGTCTGTTAGTACACCACCTGCAGCACTAAAGACGCGCTCCGATAATACACTGGCAGCAGGGCAAGCCAGCACCTCCAATGCATACTGGCTAAGCTCTGGCCATGTATCCAGCTTAGAGACCCAAAACTTGAATGGGGAAGAGCCATCTGGGAGTACACTGAGAGGGAAAGACATGTAGTCTGTCACCATCTTACGGAAACGTTGCCTCCTGCTGACTGGAGCCGTCTCGGATGGTGTAGACATTTGTGGCGCTGCCACAAAACTTCACCACATTTGGAACATACTGGTCTTGCCTTTTGAAGAGGCGCTGCTTGTGTTCCCTCTTGTTGCAGAGCTGTCTCCACTGCCTCGACGCACAGAGCTGCTTTGTAAAGCAGTAGCAGCAGCAGCAGTGCTCTCGGCTGGAATGGAGAACATTATGGATTGCACCAGTGTGTCTTGGTACTCCCGCATTTTACGCTCCCGGTTCAACGGTGTGATGAGGCTTTGTAAGTTGTCCCGGTAGAGAGGGTCTAGGAGGGTGTACACCCAATAATCAGACGTGGTGAGAATGTGGGCGATGCGGCGGTCGTTTCTCAGGCACTGCAGCATGAAATCAACCATGTGCTGCAGACTCCCAACTGGCCAAGAAACGCTGTCCCCTGCAAGAGGCGTAATCTCTGCCTGCTCTGCATCACCCCACCCTCGCTCTACATACTGACTAGAGCGTTGTGTACCTCCCTCTGGAGCGATGTCTTCCTCCTCCATTGACTCCTCCTCATCCTCCTCACAAAGTGAGCCCTGCCCAGCCCTTTGTGAGGAACCACGTTGCGCTGACTGTCCAGAAGGTGATGGAATTTGTGACTCCTCATCCTCCACCTCTTCCAAAACCTTATCCCTTAGTGCTTGCAGTGTTTTTTGAAGCAGGCAGATAAGGGGGACAGTCAGGCTGACTAGTGCATCATCTGCACTCGCCATCCGCGTTGACTCATCAAACGCACGCAAAACGTGGCAGATGTCCTTCATAGAGGCCCACTCAGTAGTGGTGAAGTGTGAATGGCGCAAATTGCGAGTTGATTGCGCCTGATGCAGCTGATACTCCATTACTGCTGGCTGCTGCTCACACAACCGCTCCAACATATGTAACGTGGAATTCCACCTGGTGGGTACGTCACATATGATGCGATGTTCAGGAAGGCAAAATCTGCGTTGCAGAGCTGCAATGCGCGATCTGGCGATGCTGGAACGTCGCAAGTGAGCGCACTCTAGGCGGACCTTGTGCAGCAGTGCATCAAGATCCGGATAGTCCCTCAAAAAACTCTGCACGACCAAGTTGAGCACATGTGCCAGACATGGTATGTGAGTGAGGTTGCCAAGGCCCAGAGCTGCCACCAGATTTCGGCCATTGTCACACACTACCAAGCCTGGCTGGAGATTCGCTGGCAAAAACCACACGTCGCTCTCCTGCTTGATGGCATTCCAGAGCTCCTGCGCTGTGTGGCTTCGATTCCCCATGGAAATTAATTTCAGGATGGCCTGTTGACGTTTGGCCACGGCTGTGCTCATATCGGTCGCATCAGGTAAGCGTTCACGGGTCCATGTGGAGGTAGACCGTGACGGCTCCTGCAGAGATGATTCTGAGGAACTGGAGTAGGAGGAGGAGTCAATGTGGACAGACTTGATTCCTGCAATCCTTGGAGTTGGCAGAACACGTACAGCGCCACTCGCAAGATCTGTACCCGGCTCCACAACATTGACCCAATGGGCAGTGAGGGAAAGGTATCGTCCCTCGCCATGGGTACTGGTCCACGCATCGGTGGTCAGGTGGACCTTGCTACTGACGGCGTTTAGTAGCGCATGTTTAATTTTTCCCTCAACATGCTTTTGCAGACCAGGGACGGCTTGCCTGCTGAAATAAAATCGGCTGGGCACATTGTATTGTGGGACTGCCAATGCCATTAAGTTACGGAAACTGTCAGTCTCCACCAGCCTGAATGACAGCATTTCAAGGGACAGGAGTTTTGCAATGCCAGCATTCAGAGCCTGTGCTCGTGGATGGTTTGCCGAGTATGGCCGTCTTTTATCCCATGAATGTGCTACCGATGGCTGTTTTGTGGCCTGGGAGTGTGAGGATGACAGGGAACTTGCAGCTGTGGGTGGAATAACACTGGGTCTCTGGACAACAGTGATAGAGGTTCTTCCATGGCGATCCTGTGAGGAAGCCGAACCAGCTGTGTGTGAGCTGGAGGAAGAGGCTCCAACACGAGCTGAAGATGTAGGTGCTGCTGTAGGTTGGCCTACATCTCCAGTGTGTCTTTGTAACTCAACCACGTGCTTTGACCGCACATGTTTCCACATATTTGTGGTATTAAGGTTACTGACACTTTTACCTCTTTTTACTTTTTGATTACACAGCTTGCATTTGACATAGCAAATATCATCTGCAAGTGTGTCAAAAAAGGACCACGCAGTGCAAGTCCTGGGAGCGCTCGTTTTGGCTGTTGGAAGAGAACTGCTACGAACGGGTGCCAAACTGGAGGCTACAGGCAACCGAGTCTGCAGCCTACCTCTCCCTACTGTTTGGACCGTTGGGGCAATCTCTTCCTCAGAGCTGCTACCACCACCTTCCTGTTCCTCACGCCATGTTGGGTCTTGGACCTCATCATCTCCACTACCCTCTTCCAACACCTGCTGCTGTTGGGTGGTCTGGCCAGCACCATGCTCAACAGAAACTGGCACCTGAGTCTCATCATCATCAGATGCGTTCTGCGGTGTGCTGACCATCGGCACTGGCTCACCCGCCTCTTCACATTCAGAGAGACACAGCTGTTGCGCATCACTGCATACTGCCTCTTTTTCACATTCCAGAATGCTGCTTGGCTGGGCCCCTGTTTGCAAGCCAACAGATTCTGAGAACAGAAGCAGAGACTCAGCTGGCTCCAGTTCATAACTCTCTGACTGCCTGGGCAATTTGGCAGGCGGTGAAGAGACAGATGGTTGTTCAACAGTGCTGTGGTCCTGAGAGGAGGTGGAAGCAATTGATGTCGATGCATTGGCTGCCATCCAACCAACAACGGCTTCAATTTGTTCTTCCCGCAGCAGGGGGTACGCTGAGCTCCTACAAAAGTGCGCATAAAGGAACGCTCACGGGGAAAACTGGTGGATGCTGTGTCACTGGGTGTGGCAGCAGCCACAGAATCCCCACGTCCTCTCCCTGCTGAAACTCCACGGCCACGACCACGTGCCTTACTCCCTGCCTTCTTCATCTTGGTAGATTGATAAAGAAAGTCAGAAAAGTTATAAGGCCTAAGTGTGGTTATTCCTCAGAGACTGCAGTGAACACTGCAGACAACTGTTCAGTAGCTGTGAAAGGCCCCTTTGTGTACTTCTATAGTGTTTGCAACCAATGTATTGTATACGGATGGAAGCGCGTCACACTAATAGATTAGATTTTTTTCAAATATAATGGAGCAGCACCAATTAGAGAAAAATGTGAAGGATGAGGCAGTGACACACGCTCAGCAGACTACAACCAGCAGTGGTTGAAGAACTAACTGGAGCGTGATCTGCACTCAAAAAATCAAAACCTCACAGACTGCAGTGAACACTGAAACACAACTGTTCACTATCTGTGAAAGGCTCCTTTCTGTACTTCTATAGTGTTTGCAACCAATGTATTGTATACGGATGGAAGCGCGTCACACTAATAGATTAGATTTTTTTCAAATATAATGGAGCAGCACCAATTAGAGAAAAATGTGAAGGATGAGGCAGTGACACACGCTCAGCAGACTACAACCAGCAGTGGTTGAAGAACTAACTGGAGCGTGATCTGCACTCAAAAAATCAAAACCTCACAGACTGCAGTGAACACTGAAATACAACTGTTCACTATCTGTGAAAGGCTCCTTTCTGTACTTCTATAGTGTTTGCAACCAATGTATTGTATACGGATGGAAGCGCGTCACACTAATAGATTAGATTTTTTTCAAATATAATGGAGCTGCACCAATTCCACAAAATAAAATAAAAAAAAGAGTCAGTGAGTGACACGTGCAGATGCCTACAAACAGCGGTGGATGCAGAGCAAACTGCAGCGTCACCTGCACTCTCACACACACCTTGCACAGAGCTGTTAAAACAACACTGCAAGGCAAAAGGAAGCTTTACACAGCGGTTGGTGCTAGCCTGCCTACAGCACAGTACACTAAATCGCAATCTCTAACTGTCCCTCAGAGTCAGCACAGCAGCGTTCTGTCCCTAACTGAGTTCACAGCACAGTGACGCTAAAATGGCGGCGGCGCCTTTTATAGTGCATTCTGACATCATTTCAGCAGCCAATCACAGCCATGCCATTAGTTAAGATGACCGCAGCATTACAGGATGTGCCCACACTTCATAAGATTCCTCATTGGCTGACTAAAATCACATTGCCTCTCAAAGAATTATGGGAACTTCCGATTCCGGTATACGATATTGGAAAAATATCGGAACTAAGTATCGGAATTCCGATACAGCGAATATCGGCCGATACCCGATACTTGCGGTATCGGAATGCTCAACACTAGCCCCCATAAATGCTCCTTAGATTATGCCCCCATAGAAGCTCCATAGATTATGCCCCCATAGATGCTCCATAGATTATGCCCCCATAAGTGCTCCTTAGATTATGCCCCCATAGAAGCTACATAGATTGTGCCCCCATAAATGCTCCTTAGATTATTCCCCCATAGATGCTCCATAGATTATGCCCCCATAGATGCTCCATAGATTATGCCCCCATAGATTATGCCCCCATAGATTATGCCCCATAGATGCTCCATAGATTATACCCCCATAGATTATGCCCCCATAGATGCTCCATAGAAGCTCCATAGATTGTGCCCCCATAGATGCTCCATAGATTATGCCCCCATAGATGCTCCATAGATTATGCCCCCATAGATTATGC
Organism: Oophaga sylvatica; assembly: GCA_033576555.1. Classification (NCBI taxonomy): domain Eukaryota; kingdom Metazoa; phylum Chordata; class Amphibia; order Anura; family Dendrobatidae; genus Oophaga; species Oophaga sylvatica. Next base: position 184,559,910 of record JARQOD010000004.1, on the reverse strand, counting down.
CCCCATAGATGCTCCATAGATTATACCCCCATAGATGCTCCTTAGATTATGCCTCCATAGAAGCTCCATAGATTGTGCCCCCATAGAAGCTCCATAGGTTGTGGCCCCATAAATGCTCCTTAGATTATGCCCCCATAGAAGCTCCATAGATTATGCCCCATAGATGCTCCATAGATTATGCCCCCATAAGTGCTCCTTAGATTATGCCCCCATAGAAGCTACATAGATTGTGCCCCCATAAATGCTCCTTAGATTATTCCCCCATAGATGCTCCATAGATTATGCCCCCATAAATGCTCCACAGATTATGCCCCCATAGATTATGCCCCCATAAATGCTCCACAGATTATGCCCCCATAGATTATGCCCCCATAAATGCTCCATAGATTATGCCCCCATAGATGCTCCACAGATTATGCCCCCATAGATTATGTCCCCATAAATGCTCCCCAGATTATGCCCCCATAGATTATGCCCCCATAAATGCTCCACAGATTATGCCCCCATAGATTATGCCCCATAAATGCTCCATAGATCATGCCCCCATAGATTATGCCCCCATAAATGCTCCACAGATTATGCCCCCATAAATGCTCCCCAGATTATGCCCCCATAGATTATGCCCCCATAAATGCTCCACAGATTATGCCCCCATAGATGCTGCAAAAAAAAAAAAGACATACTCACCTCTCGTCGCTGGGGGCCAGGTGCCGGTGTCCTGAGCAGGCGGGGACACCGGCGCGCTATGGTGGACAGGTGCCGGTGTCACCGTTGGCTCAGGGCCCCGGCACCTGCGATATTTACCTGTCACCGGGTCCACTGCTGAGCGCCGCTGTCTTCTGTCCTCCGGCAGTGAATGCTCAGGCAGGGGCGGGGCGCTCACTAATGACGTCATCGCGCCCTCTGCCTGAACATTGCAGCAAGAGAGGACGCGAGGACAGCGGCGCTCAGCGGTTGGAGCGGGTGACAGGTAAGTAATGATATTCACTGCTTCCCACGCCCATGTGGGCGTGGGAAGCAGTGAATATTCATTTCTCCTTAGCAGCGGGGACAGGGGCTCCTGCCTCCTGTCACCCGCTGCTGCTCCGCTGGCACGGGGCCCCCATGGCAGCTGCGTGGTGTGCCGCTATTAGCGACACGCCACCGGCTGGGGGCCCCTGGAGCAGCGGGGGCCCTAGGCAACTGGTCCCTGTATGCCAGCAGGTGCCAGTGCCCCCCAGATGCCAGGGCCCACCGGTTCTCCGTGGGCCAGTCCGACCCTGCATACCTTTAGCCATGCCCCCCGAGGAAGCGGTGTTCCTATACCACGAAACGTGCGTTTGGGTCTGGCAGAGTCCAGTTCTCCCTCCTCTCTGTGCCATGATGGGTATGTACTTCTAGTTAACTGTAGCCACTGCGGATGTCCTGTCATTTCTTTGGACACTTGTTTTATACATGCACATTTACTGCTGGCAGGATTTTCTCTGTGGGAGATCTCTGTTCAGTGATTCCTCCTGTGGGACAAGCGGGAAAAAAATGCATAGATTACCTATATAGTCAATGGTGAATTGTAATTGCATTCCTGACACTTGTCTAATACATGCAGACAATTTGGTTTAAGCAGTATATTTGCTGTGGAATGTTTTTTTTTTTTTTGCACTATTGCACTTTGGCACTATTGCTCTTTTTTCCTTGACTGTATATGAGCTTATTACTTTCTAAAAATGTCATGGCTACTCCTGACAAACAAATTATATAATTGAAATAATATAGTACGGTCAGTAGTCTGTCCCTATCACTGACCATGTGACCTTCCTCAGAGATCTCCCAAGGCAACGTACAAAAAAATTTATTATTTCTTTATATTGATTGGCACATTCTAATTTATGGACTTTACCATCTATAGGTTACTTATATCAGTAGGGAGGACTGGTTTTTCTGCCTCCTGTTGTTGTCCTTGACTTACTATTCATTGTTAACAAGCAATACTTTTTTATTGACCCTGTTTCTCACTTTGTTTCTTGTTTGTACTAATAAAAATACTTGATATAATAGTTAAAACTTAGTTTTTCTCTTGTCTTCTGTCGTCAAAAGATATGTATAACAGATGAGTGTCTCAATCTAGATATAAAAGATGCCCGTGAGAAATTGGGAGCCAAAGATGCACATAATCTAGAAGATAGTCTCAAACCAATTTCAAACTCAGATCTCAGCTGCTGTATCACGTTTTAAAAAAATAAATAAAATAAATTAATTTTAATGTGCAACAGCTCTGCACACAGAACAATTTCAATGCCACTAAATGAAAGAGTAGGATATAGCGGGCTCTATCATGTTTATCAACAGAAAAAAATATTTTAATGTGCTTAAGGTCTGCAGACAGCTTCATATCACCGCCACAAAATGACAACGTCGGTTATGGCAGGCTGTATCACATTCAGCAACAGAAACTATTATAATTTTTTTTTAATGCGCGTTAGGTCTGCAGACAGGTTCATATCACCACCACAACATGAAGGTAAATTTAACAGCTACACTGGACACTAGCTAGCTACACTGTTATGGTTTGGTAGCCGAGGAGGAAAGTAGCAAAAATAGGCTAGGCAACCAGACACCCAGAGAGGTTGGTAACTAGCGGATTGCAGGCCCCTAAACTGACAGCACAACTAGAAGTAGCCGTGGGACGTACCTACGGTGCACTAGACACCTCGACACAGCCGGAGAGTTAACTAAGCCTAAAGAGAGAAAGGGGAAAGCTTACTGCCCCGGAGTAGACCCCCAAAGGAATAGGTAGCCCCAAACATATATTGGTGGTGAGACAAGATGAAATACAAACACAGGCAGAAAATAGAGCAAGCAAATGCTGGGGCCCAAACTGTATAGATAGAACAGGACAGGAAAGAATACTGTCTGTAATCCAGCAAAAACTCTAAGAAAAATTCCAATACGTCTGATATGCAAAAATACTGAGACCACACCATCTCTCCCCCGCTAGATCAGAACTCTGGTGTGAACTGGTAGCAAACCAGCAGACACTGAAACAACAGGGAACTGAAAATACATAAACAGTGGCAAAAGAGAAACAGAGTCCAGCACAGGCCCCCACAGGAGAATTTGGCGGTACTAACTCCAAAAAGGGCAGAAAAATGAGAAGGACAAAAGGAAAAATAAATGCCAAAGAAAAAACAGCAAATAACTTATCTGAAAGTTGCAGGAGAAAGCAGGAAGCAAGCTGACTTCCAAAAGGGACAAGGAAGAAACAAATCACCGGCAAGGATTATGGGAAGGTTGCTCACTTATATCACCCAGTCAGAAATATCTGATAGCCAATCATCGCCCCCAGCTGATAGACTTCTGTTAGCCAAAGCAGCTTCATTACTATCAGCAGCCACCAGGGGCAGCCCAAACTCAGAAGTCAGATTCAGAGTGTTCACAACACTACACTATCTCACTGATATACTGTACAATTAACTAGCAAACTATATAAAATGTGGGATACAGCAAGCTTTTTCACATTTAGCTAGTGAAAAAATATTAATTAGAATGTTATCCGGTCCCACTTGGCTCAGTGTCAAGAGCACTGCACTGCACATGCTCACTGAGCCAGTGCACGTGTCCTGAACAAAACAAACTGTGCTCGAGGATACCTGAGGAGCGGGACAGCAGTAATGAATGATGTGTACTGCAGACTAACAGGACCTACACCATGTGACTGCTGGGGGCGTGGCCTAAGCTCCAGAGATCTAGGAACTGCAGGAAAACTCCTAGCAGGGTAACGACGAGATAAAGTTACCAAGGGGCAAAGACAGGGACGAAAACCAGGACGGGCCGAGATCAGAGCACAAGATAGCACAACAGTGCCAAAGGGTTAGACAGAACGGATAGTCAGGACGTAGCAATAGATCAGTAAACCAGAGCGGGCAATAGACAGTACAATAGGGACAAAACTGTAACGGAGTATCGATAGCCAAGCCAGGAGGTCAGAACCGGGGAAGACAATATTAGCAAAAACGTGAGACAGAGAGCAGAGTGAGCAAACAGACCGGGTCATACACGGGAGTCAAACAAGCAGAGCAGTATACACGCAAACAAGGGGGGGGTCAGACACACAGTCACAACAAAAGTATAGCTGACAGAGAATTCCCCTCTGGACTGGGTATAAATACCCTCCCAGATCCAAAGGGAGGCCAGCAAAAGTTAACCCTGAGTGGACAGGACATTAACCATGTCCTATACCATGACAGTACCCCCCCTTAACGGGGGGCCACTGGACCCCCAGGCCTCTCAGGATATCTGGCATGAAAAGCCTGTACCAGTCGATCGGCATGTAACGAACTGGCCGGAACAAATGACCGATCTTCAATGGAGTATCCCTTCCAATGAATAAGGTACTGAAGTCTCCGGCGCGCCCACCACGAATCAATGATGCGCCCTACCTCGTATTCCAGTTGACCTTCTACCAACACTGGTGGAACCACGGATGAGGGATCTTCTCTAACAGTCCCCACAGGTTTTAATAGGGACCTGTGGAAGACGTTAGATATTTTGAAGGAGGAGGGCAACTGAAGCCTGTACGCCACTGGATTGATCACCTCTACAATCTTGTATGGGCCAATAAATTTGGGGCCCAGCTTCATAGAGGGTATCTTAAGTTTGATGTTACGGGTGGACAACCAGACCTTTTCCCCCACTGTCAACGCAGGACCCAACCCCCTCCTCCTGTCCGCAAAATACTTGTACTTCTTCTGGGCTTTGGAGATGTTCCCCTGCACCTCCCTCCAAAGGTTTTTTAACTGTTGAACCATCCCCTCGGCACCAGGACAACCAGAATCCATACGGGAAAATTCCCCAAACTGCGGAACAAACCCATAATTGACCTGAAAAGGAGACTTTCCGGTAGACTGATTGATACGACAGTTGAACGCAAATTCTGCCATGGGTAAAACCTCACACCAATCTTCCTGTCTAGAGGAGGCCAGGCATCTCAGAATCTGCTCCAACGACTGATTGGTGCGTTCAGTCTGTCCGTTGGATTCCGGGTGATAGGCAGAGGAGAATGATAATGTGACCCCCAACTTCTTACAGAACGCTCTCCAAAACCTGGCCACAAACTGCACACCCCTGTCCGACACCACATTCACAGGCACTCCATGCAACCGAACTATGTGCTATATAAACAAGCAGGCCAAGGTTTCAGCAGACGGCAACGCGGGTAACGGCACAAAGTGGGCTTGCTTAGAAAATCTATCAACCACTACCCATACCACTGAATTGCCCTTGGATGAGGGAAGATTAGTGATAAAGTCCATGGACAGGTGTGTTCATGGTTTATCCAGAATTGGTAAAGGCGCCAATTCCCCGGCCGGCCGGACCTGAGAGCTTTTAGAGCGAGCGTACACCCCACAAATATTAACAAAATTTTTATATCAGTACCCATAGAGGGCCACCAAAAACCTCTAGCCACTGCCCCCGGGTAGCTGCAATACCAGGGTGTGCACTTAACACAGAATCATGAAATTCTTGCAGGAGTGTGAGACGGAGCTGTTCGTGTACGAACAATTTACCTGGGGGTTTATTCCTGGGAGCTTGTGCTTGTGCTTTCAGAATCTCTCTCTGTAACTCAGAGGAGACTTCGGCTACAACCACTCCCAGTTGAAGAATGGAGGAAGGAGGTTCTGGAGGGGACACAGAATCAAAACTTCGGGATAAGGCATCTGCCTTTACATTTTTAGACCCTGGTCGGAATGTGATGGTAAAATGAAAGCGAGAAAAAAAAAGTGCCCACCGAGCCTGTCTGGGGTTCAATCTCTTAGCGGACTCGATATAGGCCAGGTTTTTATGATCAGTGATGACCGTAATGGGATGAGCGGCTCCCTCCAAAAAATGCCTCCATTCTTCGAAGGCCAATTTGACCGCTAACAATTCCCTGTTGCCAACATCATAGTTTCTCTCTGCCGAAGAGAACTTTTTAGAGAAAAAGGCACAGAGTTTAAGATTAGTCAGGGTAGAGGGGCCCTGGGACAACACTGCCCCCACCCCCACTTCCGAAGCGTCGACCTCCATGATAAAAGGTCTTGACGAATCGGGTTGTACCAACACAGGGGCTGAAGTAAAGCATTTCTTCAATGTAAGGAAGAAATTTTTTGCGGCCACGGACCAATTTTTTACCTCTGCCCCCTTACGAGTGAGGTCCGTCAAAGGTTTCACTACCTGTGAAAACCCTTTAATGAACTTCCTATAATAGTTAGGGGAGCCCAAAAATCGTTGCAATCCCTTCAGATCATGAGGCTGCACCCAATCTGTAATGGCCTGAACCTTCCCTGGATCCATGCGGAATCCCTCCCCAGATACAATTACACCCAGAAAAGACAGTTCTTGCATAAAAAATGAACACTTCTCCAGCTTAGCATACAAATGGTTCTCCCGGAGTCTCATAAGAACCGCATGTAGATGGTGTAAGTGCGACTGACTGTCTTCTGAGTATATAAGAAAGTCATCCAGGTAAATGACTACATAACGTCCAATTAAATCAGAAAAAACAACATTGATGAAGTTCTGAAAAACAGCAGGGGCATTAGTGAGACTGAAGGGCATAACCAGGTTTTCAAATAGCCCCTCAGTTGTCAGGAATGCTGTTTTCCATTCGTCCCCCTCCCGGATCCTTATAAGGTTATAAGCCCCTCGTAGATCGAGCTTAGAAAACCATTTGGCCCCCGTGAGTTGGTTGCATAGATCGGGAATCAACGGGAGAGGGTACGCGTTCTTAACGGTAATTTTGTTCAGTTTCCTAAAGTCGAGACACGGTCGCAACCCACCATCTTTTTTCTTTACAAAGAAAAATCCCGCTGCCACGGGTGACACCAAGGGCCGAATATGCCCTTTGCGAAGGCTTTCTTTGATGTACTCTTTCATGGCTTGGCGCTCAGGTCCGGACAAATTAAACAAACGAGCCTTGGGTAATTTGGCTCCAGGTAACAAATCAATGGCGCAATCATAGGGTCTATGTGGTGGGAGCGCCTCAGCCTCACTTTCGGAAAATACGTCTTCAAAGTCTTTCAGGTACTCCGGAATACCCTCCAGACTGACAGACGACACAGATACAGATTTTATCGGCTTGACAAGAGAAACGGAGTTACAACAAAGACCATTATTATTACATCCCCATCGGGTGATCTCCCCTCTTGCCCAATCAATGAGAGGATTGTGGCGTTGCAGCCAGGGCATCCCCAATACCAGTCCTGCAGGCAGATTATTCAGAATAAAGCAACTTAATTTTTCGACATGAGTGGAACCCACTTTCATAGAAAAAACTTCAGACATAAAACAAATTCCATCCCGGGTAAGAGGGGATGAATCCACAGCCACAATTTTAACAGGATCTTTCAACCTGACTGTCCATATCTTATTAAGAGTCACCAATTGGGCATCAATCAGATTAATGGAGGAACCACAGTCAACAAAGGCGGTGGTCATAACAGAACCGCCAGCAAGTTCCAATTCAACCTGGAGCACCATTTTAGCAAGCGAAAAAAAATGTACCTGGGAGTCTGGGCAACCTCCACGATTATCGCCCAGACTCAGTCGTTTTCCTGACGTTTTTACAGAAGAAGGGCAGGAAGGACAGTCCCTTTTCCAATGTCCAGAGACTCCACAGTAAAAGCATAGACGGTTGTCTTTATGGTGTCTTCTCTCTCGTTCCTTTCCTGAGACAGCCTCCATCTCCATGGGCTCAGATGCGGGTGCGGTGTAACACAATTTGGAGTACAAGGGAGTCTCTTGTTGCATCATTCCCCTAGCACGGAGTCTCCGGTCCATACGGACCACCTGCATCATGGCGTCCTCCAGGGTATCGGGAGGGGGATGTAATGCCAGAGCGTCCTGCAGACGGTCAGATAGGCCCCTGCGGAACAACCCCCTCAGGGCGGAATCATTCCAGGATACTTCCGCGGTCCAACGTCTGAACTCTGAGCAGAACCATTCAGCAGAGTTCCTCCCCTGTGTCACACTCATCACCATATCCTCAGCCAGATGCACTCTATGAGGCTCGTCATAAATGTGCCCCAGAGCCTCAAAAAACAGGTTCACAGACATACGTTCAGGAGCAGAGGAAGAGAGAGAGAAAGCCCATGCTTGCGGAGCCCCCCTTAATAAGGACATTACGATCCCCACCCTCTGCCTTTCATTTCCAGAGGTCCGGGGACGCAATTCAAAGAACAACTTGCATCCCTCCTTAAAAACCCTAAACAATTTTTTATCTCCAGAAAAATTGTCGGGTAATTTTACCGGTGGGTCGGGGTCCGCAAGAGATACATCAGTGGGGCCCCCCTCCTGGAACCCCGACGGAACAGACCCCATGAGAGCGTTTGCCACATCTCTCTGTACCTGTTGATGCGACTGAACCAGGGTTTGCTGCTCCATAGACAGCTTCTGCATAAGCTGGGAGAGCTCATTAACCTGCTCAGTGAGAGCCCGTACCGGATCCATAATGTGCTAACACCCCACCACCAGGGAAAGACTGTAAAGGTCAGCTATAATGTCAAGAGCACTGCACTGCACATGCTCACTGAGCCAGTGCACGTGTCCTGAACAAAACAAACTGTGCTCGAGGATACCTGAGGAGCGGGACAGCAGTAATGAATGATGTGTACTGCAGACTAACAGGACCTGCACCATGTGACTGCTGGGGGCATGGCCTAAGCTCCAGAGATCTAGGAACTGCAGGAAAACTCCTAGCAGGGTAACGACGAGATAAAGTTACCAAGGGGCAAAGACAGGGACGAAAACCAGGACAGGCCGAGATCAGAGCACAAGATAGCACGACAGTACCAAAGGGTTAGACAGAACGGATAGTCAGGACGTAGCAATACATCAGTAAACCAGAGCGGGCAATAGACAGTACAATAGGGACAAAACTGTAACGGAGTATCGATAGCCAAGCCAGGAGGTCAGAACCGGGGAAGACAATATTAGCAAAACGTGAGACAGAGAGCAGAGTGAGCAAACAGACCGGGTCATACACGGGAGTCAAACAAGCAGAGCAGTATACACGCAAACAAGGGGGGGGGTCAGACACACAGTCACAACAAAAGTATAGCTGACAGAGAATCTCCCTCTGGACTGGGTATAAATACCCTCCCAGATCCAAAGGGAGGCCAGCAAAAGTTAACCCTGAGTGGACAGGACATTAACCATGTCCTATACCATGACACTCAGGTGCATTGGTACATAGAAACAGTCCTTTTTGTAGATTCCTCTGGAATGGCGCCAAACATGAACCGTGGGCACGCTCGCAAGCCGCGGCAGCGTGCGATCCTCTGGAGTAGTCTCTAGAAATAGAGCAAGTCAAATTATTTGCAACTGCAGGCGGGAAGGAGCCGTCCAGCAAGGAAGGGTCCGAGGACAGCTCAGTCGGGACACAGTCAATTTGGCAGTTGGAAAGCTGGGGGATGGATGACGTGGAGTTAGCAGTCGAAGCAGTGGGGAGGTAGTCAACGTTCTCCTTGTTCTCCTGTCGCTTTCCTGCCAATTCTCTCCCGTATCCTCTCTCAGTCCCTTTTATCTCTCCCATGCCCCCTGCTGTCCAGTGCAAAGGTCCTCCCCTCCCAGAAGAACCTTCCCCTGGCAGTGACAGTCCCGATAGGTCCAGCCTTAAAGGGCACCGGAAACCGCTGACTCTGTCTCGGCTCATATTCTTACAAGAGGAACAAGGAAACCTACCCGACTGTTTATCCAAAAGAGTAAAGATGTATGGGTCTCACTGTGTTGGATGACACCTATAATGTATAGGAGTTCAATAAAAAATATGCATAATGTAGATCAATAGTGTGACTATATAGCTGATCATTCCTGCATGAGAAGAAAGACTCCCAAAGGGAAGGCTGAGTGTAGAACATGTATTCAGCTCATGGGTTAATATAAGGCCCTGAAATAAGTGTGGTAATGTTTAAATATAGGGGTTTTCCCAAATAAACTATAGCATATTTTATAGGAGCATACCTGTGTCCCAGGTATATTGGGACAATATAATATGGCGTAGATCCGGAATCCACCTGTAAATTATTTTGCAAGTGGCCTATAATGAACAACATAATGAATGGTGTGATACTACTAAAGTGATGTGATTCCCAGTAAAAGATATAATTTCATACCAAGTGTGCCCAATTTAAGTCCGGTCTCCCAGGAAGAAAATCTTGCAAGTGGCCTGTAATGAACAATACAGTCATGGCCAAAAGTTTTGAGAATGACACAAATATTATATTTTCACATGATCTGCTGCCCTCTGGTTTTTATGTGTGTTTGACAGATGTTTTTATCACAGACAGAAATATAATTGCAAACATATGAGTAACAAAAGCTTATATTGACAGTTAGAATGAGTTAATGCAGCAAGTCAATATTTGCAGTGTTGACCCTTCTTCTTCAGGACCTCTGCAATTCTCCCTGGCATGCTCTCAATCAACTTCTGGACCAAATCCTGACTGATAGCAGTCCATTCTTGCACAATCAATGCTTTCATTTTGTCAGAATTTTTAGGTTTTTGTTTGTCCACCCGTCTCTTGATGATTGACCACAAGTTCTCAATGGGATTAAGATCTGGGGAGTTTCCAGGCCATGGACCCAAAATCTCTATGTTTTGTTCCCTGAGCCATTTAGTTATCACCTTTGCTTTATGGCAAGGTGCTCCATCATGCTGGAAAAGGCATTGTTGAACGCCAAACTGCTCTTGGAGGGTTGGGAGAAGTTGCTCTTGGAGGACATTCTGGTACCATTCTTTATTCATGGCTGTGTTTTTAGGCAAGACTGTGAGAGAGCCGATTCCCTTGGCTGAGAAGCAACCCCACACATGAATGGTTTCAGGATGCTTAACGGTTGGCATGAGACAAGACTGGTGGTAGCGCTTACCTTGTCTTCTCCGAATGAGGCGTTTTCCTGATGTCCCAAACAATCGAAAAGGGGATTCATCAGAGAAAATAACTTTACCCCAGTCCTCAGCAGTCAACTGCCTGTACCTTTTGCAGAATATCAGTCTGTCCATGATGTTTTTTCTGGAGAGAAGTGGCTTCTTTGCTGCCCTCCTTGAGACCAGGCCTCACAGTGCGTGCAGATGTACTCACATCTGCCTGCTGCCATTCCTGAGCAAGCTCTGCACTGCTGGTAGCCCGATCCCGCAGCTGAAACACTTTTAAGAGACGGTCCTGGCGCTTGCTGGTCTTCTTGGGCGCCCTGGAGCCTTTTTGGCAACAATGGAACCTCTCTCCTTGAAGTTCTTGATGATGCGATAGATTGTTGACTGAGGTGCAATCTTTCTAGCTGCGATACTCTTCCCTGTTAGGCCATTTTTGTGCATTGCAATGATGACTGCACGTGTTTCTTTAGAGATAACCATGGTTAACAGAAGAGAAACAATGATGGCAAGCACCAGCCTCCTTTTAAAGTGTCCAGTGGTGTCATTCTTACTTAATCATGACAGATTGATCTCCAGCCATGTCCTCATCAACACCCACACCTGTGTTAATGGAGCAATTAGGGTTGAGCATTCCGATACTGCAAATATCGGGTATCGGCCGATATTGGCTGTATCGGAATTCCGATTCCGAGTTCCGATATTTTCGTCATATCGGATACCGGAATCGGGATTGTCACTGTCACTGTCAGTGTCCGTCGGTCGGGTCTGTCAGGAGTCGAGCGGCACTTACCTGGCAGAAGATCTCCGGCGGTCACGTCCTGGACTGCTTCATGACCGCAATCTTCTTTCCCCGGCAGTCACATGCAGTTTCTCGCGATAACTGCAGTGACTGCTGGGTAATCCCGGCCGTAAAGCAGTCAGTCCGATGACGTCACCGCCGGGGAAGCAGGTAATCAGCTGTGCTGCGTCGCGATGACAGGCTCTGCCTGTCATTGCGATGTAGCAGAGCTGGATCGTCGTGGGACTGTCGTTATGGACTGCGTCGGACAGGTGGTATACTGTTGGTTTGTTTTTTTCTTTTTTTACAGGAGATCGATGGCGTCGCAGGAATGAGAGTACAATAAAAAAAATGAAAACTGTGTTGTCTCTTTTATTTCATTAAAAGACTTATTTCTTGCTTTGTCTTTTTTTTAAACATTTAAAAACTTTGGGATTAATAATGGATCGGTGTCTTATTGACGCCTCTCCATTATTAACCGGGCTTATTGTCACCGTGCAATCAATGGTGACATTAACCCCTTATTACCCCGCTTGCCACCGCTACAGGGCAAGTGGGAAGAGCCGGGTAAAGTGCCACAATTGGCACATCTTTTGATGCGCCAAATGTGGGGCTGCTGTAGCCTGGTATTATCAGGCTGTTGAGGGCCAAAATCCATGGGCCTTGACAGTCTTTTAATACCAGGCCGCAGCAGTCTGCATTTTACTTGGCTGGTTAACAAAAATAGGGGATCCCCACGCCGTTTTTTTTTCGAGGGTATCCCCTATTTTTGTTAACCAGCCAAGCTAAGCAGACTGCTGTGGCCTGGTATTATCAGGCTGGCAAGGTCCATGGATATTGGATCCTTAAAAGCCTGAAAAACCAGGCCTCAGCGGTCTGCTTCATCTGGCTGGTTAACAAAAATAGGGGGGACCCCACGCCAATTTTTTTCGAGGGGATCCCCTATTTTTGTTAATCAGCCAAGATATGCAGACTGCTGTGGCCTGGTATTATCAGGCTGGCAAGGTCCATGGATCTTGGCTCCTTAACAGCCTGAAAATCCAGGCCTCAGCGGTCTGCTTCATCTGGCTGGTTAACAAAAATAGGGGGACCCCACGCCAATTTTTTTCGAGGGGATCCCCTATTTTTGTCAATCAGCCAAGATATGCAGACTGCTGTGGCCTGGTATTATCAGGCTGGCAAGGTCCATGGATCTTGGCTCCTTAACAGCCTGAAAATCCAGGCCTCAGCGGTCTGCTTCATCTGGCTGGTTAACAAAAGTAGGGGGGACCCCACGCCATTTTTTTTTCGAAGAGAACCCCTATTTTTGTTAATCAGTTTCCCTCTGACGTCACTGATTGTGTCCCTGGCTGACCTGAAGTGAAAGTGGAAAGCAATCAATTAAGCTTTCCACTTAAGGGCCCGTCTCACATAGCGATATCGCTACCGAGATCGCTGCTGAGTCACTAGTTTTGTGACGCAGCAGCGAGCTCACCAGCGATGCCGCTGTGTGTGACATTCAGCGACGATAAGCCCCCCTGCCGGGTATCGCTGATCGTCGCTGAAATGTCAGGACCTTTTTTGATCGCTGGTTTCCCGCTGACAGGCACACATCGCTGCGTGTGACAGGCGGGAGACCAGCGATCCGCTGGTAACCAAGGTACACAGCGGGTTTCCAGGCGCGGGGCTGTGCCTAGAAACCCGCTGTTACCTTGGATACCAGCGCCCTGATGCAGGGAGCTGGTATCCAAGGTACACAGCGGGTTTCCAAGCCCTGCGCGGTGCCTGGAAACCCGCTGTGTACCTTGGTTACCAGCAGATTGCTGGTCTCCCGCCTGTCACACGCAGCGATGCGTGCCTGTCAGAGGGAAACCAGCGATCAAAAAAAGGTCCTGACATTTCTGCGACGATCAGCGATACCCGGCAGGGGGGCTGATCGTCGCTGAATGTCACACACAGCGATATCGCTGGTGAGCTCGCTGCTGCGTCACAAAACTAGTGACTCAGCAGCGATCTCGGTAGCGATATCGCTATGTGAGACGAGCCCTTAAGCGATGTTACCCGCAGTGTCGCTGTCCCAGATCGCTGCCTGAGCTGCCTGTTTGGCAGCTCAGCAGCGATCATGTAGCGATACACCAGCGATCCTGACAAGTGCATATCGTTGTCGGGATCGCTGGTGTATAGTTATGTGACACCCAGCCTTTACTCTCCTGTCAGCCAGGAGAGGAACTCATTCATTTGGGGTTTACTGTGAGGCTGCAGCATTAGCTGCGGTCCCTGCAGTAAACATTAACCCTTTCTGAAGGATTACACCGTGGGACCTGACTGTGCATGGGATAGGTAAGAATAATTTTGCTTTTTTATTTTATTTTTATTACAGGAAATGGTTTTTGCAGTAAAATAAAAGATGGTCAAAAACATGTGTCTTTATTTCATTAAAATGATTTTTAATTAAAGTGTGTGTGTTTTATTTTTATTTCATGCAATAGGATTAATAATTGATAGTTGTCTAATTGACAGCTCTCAATTATTAACCTGGCTTAAGGTCACCTTTCAATAGCAAGGTGGCTTTAACCCCATATTAACCCATTCGCCACCGCTACAGGGCAATGGGAATAGACGGGCAAAGTGCCAGAAAGGGCGAATCTAATTATAGATTTGTCTTTCCTGGGGTGTCTGGGGGCAGATGTTAGTAGCCGGGGGGGGGGCAAAAATAATGGTCCCTCTCTGGGCTATTATTATCTGCCCCCACTCACTGGCTTTGTCTGTCTGGTTGCGAAAATAGGGCGGGAGCCCACGCATTTTTTTTCAGCAATTTTACACCTCATATATATATATATATACATGTCATTGAATTTGTGACACATATATATATATATATTTTATATTTGTAGTTCATACACTTCTACATAGTATAATAGCCGCTAATTCAATTGCCGGCTTTTGTGAAAATGCAGAACCCGACATGAAATGACACTTGGTGTACATAGGGTTAACCATGTCTTTTCATGTCCTTTGCTATCTAATTTGCACAAACAATTAAATCAGTCTATGTGTGCAAAATTTCACACCTGTAGGGGTTAATTAAAGGTGTAAATTCGTAGCAAAAAAGTCCGTTTTTTTTACAACGAATTTACACCTTTAATTAACCCCTACAGGTGTGAAATTTTGCACACATAGACTGATTTAATTGTTTGTGCAAATTAGATAGCAAAGGACATGAAAAGACATGGTTAACCCTATGTACACCAAGTGTCATTTCATGTCGGGTGCTTCTGTCTTTTCACTGAAGCCGGCTTTACCCGGCAATTGAATCAGAGGATATTTTACTATGTAGAAGTGTATAAACTATACATATATGTATATATATATGTCACAATGACATGTATATATATATATATGTATTCTATGTGTGTATATTTAGTGTTTACAAGGAAAGAATGGGGTTTTTTTAGTTACGATATTTTGTTCCCATAGACTTACATGGGACTTCCGGTATCGGTATCGGGTATCGCCGATATTTTAATGATATCGGCGATACCATTCCGATTCCGATACTTTTGGATATCGGAAAGTATCGCTCAACTCTAGGAGCAATCACTGAAAAGAGGTTAGCCGGTCCTTTTAAGGCAGGGCTGCAATGATGTGGAAATGTGTTTTGGGGGATAAAGTTCATTTTCTAGCCAAATATTGACTTTGCAAGTAATTGCTGTTAAGCTGATCACTTTTTATAACATTCTGAAGTATATGCAAATTGCCATTAGAAAAAGTGAAGCAGTAGACTTTGTAAAAATTAATATTTGTGTCATTCTCAAAACTTTTGTCCATGACTGTATACAAGGTGGCATAGTGATAATAAACCAAAGCCCACTAATAAAGTGAGCTTTGGTTTATTATGATGCCGCCACCTTGTATACTGTTCATTACAGGCCACTTGCAAGATTTTCTTCCTGGGAGTCCGGACTTACATTGGGCACACTTGGTATGAAATTATATCTTTTACTGGGAGTCAAAAGTGATGGCATACCACTGGGCAGAGAAATTGGAACCTTCCATAGAACAAATCTGTAATCTCCTTCAACGCTTTGCAAACACTACCGTTGTATCTAGCCTCTTCCTCTGATCTCACCTTTGGGAGAAGGGTTCTGCAGCCTGTGGTCCATCCCTAAAGTATAATTCTCTGCAATTCTGTCTGTGGTGCTGTCATGTGGGAAGTAGAAAGACATAGTTACTTACTGGTAACTGGATTTCTCAGAGCCCATGAAATCACCCTTACATTCCCTTCCATAATGTTTGGGTGAGCACAGTCTTTTGGTTTGTTTTGTGATTCATGTATAGGTCACAGGGTGTTTCCTTATAAATATTATTGTTAGAATGTTAACAACCAGGAGGTCCTCTCGTGCTCTGCAAAACAACTGATGCGAGGGAGAGGTATCACCCATTTTATCTGTAGGTTTCCTGTCCTTGAAGGGTGCATACCCTCTCTCCATGGTGCTGTCATGGGTTCTTCTGAGAAATCCCTTGACTAGTAAGAAACTATGTCTTTCTTCCTGATAGCCTGAGGAAGAAACCAGACTGATTTTGAAATATGTTGCTGTTTTTTAATAAATGTTCATTGTTTTCCTACCCCTTTTCATCCTTGTCTTCATTGCGCCCACCAGATTTTTTGTATTTTTATTTGCCTCACAATCATTGAAATAGGGGGTTCAGTCATTTTGTCATACTGTCCTCAGATTAGGCAGAATAAACCTAGTGACCAAATCGGTTCAAAATTAAGTGGCATCATTGGGGTCATGTGGTGGACTAGCCAGCTTGCTGTTTAAGTAGCTTCTGCAACTTGTTAGTCTAGATAGAATCCCCTCAACAACACATATGGCATTTATTAAGAGTGCATAAGGGAGTACCTTAACCGTTCACACTAATTACCATATATTTCCTAAAGCTGAAATCTTGTGCTGTGCTTTGAATCTAAGTGCTTTCCTTGGGTACCTCATTCTCTTTTTCTGTGAATGTTTTATTATGCCTTTGACATTATTTTACGTCCCCTTTCAGATTAGTAGTATTCAACTCTAGCTTTACATTTTAAAGCACTCATTTCATTTGTGTCCATAAACTATATAAGTATTTCTCTTTTTTTATACTCGCTAGTCAGGAAACAATTATACCTACATTACTAGTGGCTCAAAATCATTTTTCCCTTGACCAAAGATAATATCAGAAAATACAACATGCTTGAGCCTCTTTTGCCCCAATAACTAAGGACACTAATCAGTGATATCTTTGACACAATTTCACAATAAAACTGCATACATTATTAGATAGATAGATCTTTCAGACCTGAATAGCATGAAATTATTTTAAAAAGTGGAGCACCTGCCAGGGCAATGGGGTACTCGGTACCGGGCCGCTTCGGGGCAGTGTCACAGAGGCAGTGACTCAGTCCGTGGCCCTGGGCATCCAATAGAAGGGAAATATTTACAAAGGATAATAAAGTTTGCAATAAAGTGTTTGTGATGCCACCTGTGGTTTCTGGTCAGAGGTGACCAGCGCTGCAGTGCAGATCCTCTGGGACTGGTAGTGATGCAGCAGAGTTGGTAAAGCTTCCCGCAGGTGAAGCTATGTCCCAGGGCAGATGTAATATAAAGTAGATGGTCAAGATGAAGCATTTGGCAAGGGATATAGCAGTGTTGAGTGGGTGTCGCAGGAAGAACTTGAGAGGACACAGTCAGATGAAGTTTCCAAAGCTTTACTCACAGTTCTGCAGGCAAAGTGTCCAGGGCTCAGGTTACAGATGGTGTTGGAGTCGGTCAGCCTGAAAGCAATTTGGAATCTCTTCATTCAGGTGGGATATGAGGTCTCCTTTTTAGCGCTATTCTCTGAGGTACTTGCTGTTGTAAACTCTGTTCAAGTTCCTCTCTCTCTCTGTTACTTAAGTGGAACTTCTCTCGCATGTCAGACAACTGTAGCCTGCTTCAGGAATCGCTCCTCTATGGAGTCTCCGGATTATTTGTGCTGCTGTGTAGTTGAGTCTTAGTTGGGGACAGAGGACCTGCTGTCTTCTGCCCTCCGGATTCTGCTGCTAGGACTTTAGTTACCCACTCAGCCTCAGACTCCGGGGTCTGGTTTCTGGCGCACAGACCTGGGGGTGCGCTCAGCTTTAGCTCCAGTCCCCCAGCTTGTCTCCAACACGTCCTTCCTCACACTCCTCAGACACTAACTAACTAACTCCTCCCCCAGCCAGAATATTCCAGGGAAGCTCCCCTGAAATCAGATGTTAGATCTCCCCCTTCTGGTCTCGAGTAGTAAAAGTGTTGTATGCTATGTGTTAGAGAGAGAGAGATGGGATCTTTCGTCGTATCCACATAGAAACCACTCTGGGCTGGGTCCAATCATGCACAGGTGGGTGCGTATTCCGCTGGTGAGCACAGCATGGATCCACAAGAAGAAGGGAAAATGTCCGCACACCAACCTTCTAAAATAATAAACTTTATTCGGCTAATATGCCAGTTTAAAATGTGAAAAACACCTAGGTGTCTTTGCTGTTTGGTCCTTGACAGGCACGACTACCAGGAACCTTGAGTAATGGTCAACGATGGTCAGGGCATAGACATAGCCTGAAGGGCTTGGGGTCAGCTTCACGTGCTCCAAGGCTACCAATTCAAGCGGCTGTTTGGTGATTATTTGCTGCAATGGGGCTCGCTGGCTGTTACGATCCTTCCTGCGCAAGTTGCATGGTCCACATTCTCGACACCAATCTTCAATGGCCTTCCTCATACCAATCCAGTAGAATCTCTCGCGAAGTAGGACCTCCAACTTCTTCCATCCGAAGTGTCCTGCTCCATTGTGGTACGCTTCCAGGACAATTGATGCATCTCGCCTCGGAACTACCACCTACCAGACAAGTTCGTGAGTTCGGGCTTTGACACTCCTCCGACACAGCTTTCCCTCGTAGATGAACAGCCTGCTCTTTTCCTTCCACAACTGTTGGGTTTCTTGTGGAGCTTCAGGACCGGGACGCGAGTCAGCTTGCGTAAGTAGCTCCTTTACCAGGCGGACTGCTGGGTCGCTATCCTGCATCTCTGCCCATTCATCGTGAGGCAGTGGGTTTAATGTGGCCTCTTTCGTGATGCAGTGCTTGTTTTTCACCCCTTGGGCGCGTTGGGTCGCAATTGGACGGTGGAAGGCTGATAACTCGATTTCTTCGAGTGCGTCCAGATCTTCTCCCCATCTGGTAAGTTGGACATTCTGGACAGCGCATCCGCATTGGCATTCTTATGTCCCACTCAGTACTTGATGGTGAATTCGTAGTTGGACAGCCGGGCCATCCATCGCTGCTCCAGCGCACCTAGCTTTGTGGTTTCCAACTGAGTCAGCGGATTGTTGTCCGTGAAGATGGTAAACTTTGCCGCAGCTAGGTAGTGTTTGAACCGCTCGGTCACAGCCCAGACGATGGCGAGGAACTCCAGTTTGAAGGAGCTGTAGTTGTCAGGGTTCCTTTCAGTGGGACAGAGTTTCCTGCTGGCGTAGGAGATCACTCTTTCTTTGCCTTTCTGTACCTGCGACAGCACTGCTCCCAGTCCCACGTTGCTGGCATCAGTATAGAGGATGAATGGTTGATCATAGTTTGGGTAGGTCAGAACTTCATTCCCCGTAAGAGCCAACTTCAACCAAGTGAAGGATCTTTCCAGTTCGTCATTCCAATCAAACATAGAACTCTTCTTCCTGGACTTCTTGGGCTGGCCCACAAGAAGGTTTTGCAGAGGTGCGGCCATTTCAGTGAAGCCCTTAATGAACCTTCGGTAGTAGCCTACCAACCCGAGGAACTGGCGTATTTCATGGATGTTGCTGGGCCTCTGCCAGTCCTTGATAACAGTGACTTTGTCAGGGTCTGGTGCCACGCCTTCTGCGCTCACTATGTGGCCTATGTACTGCACCTTGGGCTTCAGGAGGTGGCATTTGGACGGCTTCACCTTTAGGCCAAATTTTGACAGGGCTTCGAACACCTCGGTCAGGTGCTCCAAATGTTCCTCGTAGGTCTTGGAGAAGACAATGATGTCATCTAGGTGCAACAGAACTGTCTTGAAGTTCATGTGTACAAGGCAGCACTCCATCAATCTCTGCTCTGAAACGTTCCTGGCATGCTGCAAAGCCCGAACGGCATGTAGTTGAATTCTGAGGCCCATTGGTAATGCAAAGGCGGTCTTCTCTTTGTCTGCCTCTGCCACGGGAACCTGCCAATACCCACTAGTGAGATCTAAGGTAGAGAAATAGTTAGCGGTTCTCAGTGCAGCCAGTGATTCCTCTATCCTAGGTAACGGATATGCGTCTTTGTGGGTAATGCTGTTTAACCCTTAGCATTTTGCAGCTTAATGACCGGGCCAATTTTTACAATTCTGACCACTGTCACTTTATGAGGTTATAACTCTGTAACGCTTTAACGAATCCAGCTGATTCTGAGATTTTTTTTCGTGACATATTGTACTTTACATTAGTGGTAAAAAAAAATTTATATGACTTGCTTTTATTTATGAAAAAAACGGAAATATGGCAAAAATTTAGAAAATTTAGCAATTTTCAAACTTTAAATTTTTATGCCCTTAAATCAGAGAGATATGTCACACAAATTTCTTAATAAATAACATTTCCCACATGTCTACTTTACATCAGCATAATTTTGGGAACAAAATTTTTTTTTTGTTACGAAGTTATAAGGGTTAAAAGTTGACCAGCAATTTCTCATTTTTACAGCACCATTTTTTTTTAGGGACCACATCACATTTGAAGTCACTTTGAGGGGTCTATATGATAGAAAATACCCAAACATGACACCATTCTAAAAACTTCACCCCTCAAGGTGCTCAAAACCACATTCAAGAAGTTTATTAACCCTTTACGTGCTTCACAGGAACTAAAGCAATGTGGAAGGAAAAAATTAACATTTAACTTTTTTTGCAAAAACTTTACTTCGGAACCAATTTTTTTTATTTTCACAAGTGCTAAAAGACAAAAATGAACCACAAAATTTGTTGTGCAATTTCTCCTAAATACGCTGATACCCCATATGTTGGGGTAAACAACTTTTTGGGCGCACGGCAGAGGTCGCAAGAGAAGAAGCGCCATTTGACTTTTTCAACACAGAATTGACTGGATGCCATGTCGCGTTTAGAGAGCCCCTGATGTGCCTAAACAGTGGAAAACCCAACAAGTGACCCTATTTTGAAAACTAGACCCCTTAAGGAACTTATCTAGATGTGTGGTGTGCACTTTGATCCTCCAAGTACTTCACAGAAGTTTATAGCGTAGAGCCGTGAAAATAAAAAATCATATTTTTTCCACAAAAACGATCTTTTCACCCCAATTTTTATTTTCCCAAGGATAACAAGACCCCAAAAGTTTTTGTACAATTTGTCCTGAGCATGCTGATACCCCATATGTGGGGGTAAATCACTGGTTGGGTGCATGGCAGAGCTTGGAAGGGAAGGAGCGCAGTTTGACTTTTTCACCGCAGAATTGGCTGGACGCCAAGTCACGTTTGTAGAGGCCCTGATGTGTCTAAACAGTGAAAAAAAACCACAAGTGACCCCAGTTTGGAAACTAGACCCCCTAAGGAACTTATCTAGATGTGTGGTGAGCACTTTGAACCCCCAAGTGCTTCACAGAAGTTTATAACGCCCGGGAAAGAAAATAAAAAAATCATATTTTTTCCACAAACCTGATAGTTTAGTCCCCAATTTTTTATTTTCCCAAGGGTAACAGGAGAAATTAGCCCTCAAAAGTTGTTGTCCAATTTGTCCTGAGTACGCTGATACCCCATATGTGGGGGGGACCACTGTTTGGGCACACGGCAGGGCTTGGAAGGGAAGGAGCGCCGTTTGACTTTTTCAAACCAAAATTGGCTGGAATTGAAATTGGATGCCATGTCGTGTTTGGAGAGCCCCTGATGCGCCTAAACAGTGGAAACCCCACACAAATGACACCATTTTGGAAACTAAACCCCTAGGGAATTTATCTAGATCTGTGGTGAGCACTTTGAACCCCCAAGTGTTTCACAGAAGTTTATAACGTAGGGCCGTGAAAATAAAAAATCATTTTTTTTCCTCAAAAATGATTCTTTAGCCCGCTATTTTTTTATTTTCCCAAGGTTAACAGGAGAAATTGGACCCCAAAAGTTGTTGTGCAATTTTTCCTAAGTACGCTGATACCCCATATGTGGGGTGGAACCACTGTTTGGGCGCATGGGAGAGCTTGGAAGGGAAGGAGCTCCATTTTGTAATGCAGACTTTGATGGAATGTTCTGCGGGCGTCATGTTGTGTTTGCAGAGCCCTTGATGTGCCTAAACAGTAGAAACCCCCTGCAAGTGACACGATTTTGGAAACTAGTCCCCCCAAGGAGCTTATGTAGATGTGTGGTGAGCACTTTGAACCCCCAAGTGCTTCACAGAAATTTATAAACACAGAACCGTGAAAATAAAAAATCATTTTTTTCCTCAAAAATGATATTTTTAGCCAGCTATTTTTTATTTTCCCAAGGGTAACAGGAGAAATTAGAACCCCAAAATTGGTGTGCAACTTGTCCTGAGTACGCTGATACCCCATATGTTGGGGTAAAGCACTGTTTGGGCACACGGCAGGGCTCGGAAGGGAGGGAGCGCCAACCCTAACCCAACACACCCCTAACCCTAATCCAAACCCTAATCCTAACCCTAACCCTAATCCTAACCCTAATCCCAACCCTAATTCCAACCCTAATTGTAACCCTAAGGCTAGGTTCATTTTGCGTTTTACCAGCCCGTTCAACACAGCGTTGACGGGCTGGTAACGGTATAGCATAATGCGTTATGCTATACCCCCTAGCGCAGAGGAATCAGCAGATGATTCTTCTGCGCTAGCGGTGACGGAGCCCAGACACTGCAGGCCGCGTCCGAGGCTCCGTCACTGAATGACGGCACGTCACGAACGCATGCCGCTTTACAGCATGCGTTGCGATGTGCCCTCAAATAGGGGTGAATGGCAGCGTTAACGGACTGCGTTACACCGCGTTATACCAAGGTGTAACGCAGTCCGTCTAACGGACTGCTATAACGCAGTATGAACCCAGCCTAGCCCTAACCCTAATGCTATCCCTAACCCTAATTATAACCCTAACCCTAACCCTAGCCCTAACCCTAACGGAAAAATGAAAATAAATACAATTTCTATATTTTATTATATGTCCCTAACTAAGGGGGTGATAAAGGTTGGGTTTATGTACTGTTTTTCTATTTTGATCACTGTAATAGTTTATCACAGTGATCAAAATGTACTTTTAGAGATTAATGAATTATATTTTGAATCTGCCGCCAGGCAGATTCGGCGGGTGCACTGCGCATGCGCCCACCATTTTTTTTTACAGCAGAAGATGCCGAAGGATCGGAGGACAGGGGGAGGATCGGAGGACAGGGGGAGGATCGGAGGACACAGAGGGGACACCAGAAGGTACAGGGGGATCTGGGGACCTGGTGACCCTAATTCTCACCCCTCTGATGTGCGATCACATCAGAGGGGAGAGAAATCATTTTTTTTTGTTGTTGCGGTCACCGTTATACTGTTATAACGGCGATCGCAACACCGGGGTCGTTAAATACCGACCCGGATCATGTTCTCTGGGGTCTCGGCTACCCCCGGCAGCCAAGACCATGGAGAAAATTGCCCAACCCCCAGCGCTGTGGTTTAAGTACCCTTAATGACCGCCGTTAAAAGGCGTATCGGCGGTCGTTAAGGGGTTAAGTTTTCTGTAGTCAACACACAACCTCATTGTACCATATTTCTTTCTAACGATGACTAATGGAACTGCCCAGGGGCTACAACTGTCTCTGATCACCCCAGCCTCCTTCATCTCCCGTAACATACTCTTGGCACATTGGTAGTGATTTGGGGGTACAGGCCCGTACCTTTTTTTAATGGGCGGATGATTTCCAGTGGGGATATGATGTTGGACCTCTTTTACCTGCCCAAAGTCTAAAGGGTATTTGCTGAATACCCATTCAAACTCCTGGACTACTCGGCAAAACCTCATTCTTTTGGTGTGGAAGGGTGGAGTCAGTGCTTACGTGCAGCTGCTGACACCAATCCTCCAGCTGTTTTGCAGAGCCATTGTCCTCCGCCTGGTCGGATGAGATGTTATTGACAGTGAACAGCTTAGCAACAGTGGCATATCGAGGTAGTTTGGCCTCCTCCTCCCCACAATTTAAGACGCGTACTGGCACCCTCCACTTGCGGACATCGACTACCCCTGTGGCTGTCAAGATAGTGGGCCTACTATCAGAGTACACTGGTTCTACCAGGGCTTGGTAATCTCTTCCCCTGAGGCCTATGGCTGCCCGACACCAAATAAACATTTCACTCCTTGGGGGTATTGCAATGGGGAATGAATCACTCACTCTGACATTGCCGACTTCTCCACCAGATAGCTCTAGCTGCTTTCTTTGCATCAGGGCATTGATGTCCTTTTGCAGGACACGTTGTTCACTGAAACCAGCAGTTTCGGCTACCTGTTGCAACAAAACAATAACCTCGGCAAGACAATTTTCTATCACATTAGTACCTAAGGTCTTCATTTGGTTCCATTCTCGTCGATCAATGTCTACAATAATCATACCTTGAGACTTTAATTCTACTCGCCCACCTTAATAGTCACCTCCTTATACCCCTTCTCTGACAAAGGCTGACCATTGCTGGCGACTAGAGTTGAGCGATACTTTCCGATATCCAAAAGTATCGGAATCGGAATGGTATCGCCGATAACATTAAAATATCGGCGATACCCGATACCGATACCGGAAGTCCCATGTAAGTCTATGGGAACAAAATATCGAAATTAAAAAAACCCCATTCTTGCCTTGTTGGTTAATTGTACATGAAGGAAAACAAGAAAGAGTAATGTAGAATGTATTGGGGAAGGTTGAGGAGACATTAAAGGCATAGATGTTTAACCCAATCAAATGGAATAGCATAATATTTTTTTTTTTAAAGATGTTCGGATTGACGAAGAAATTGACAATGTTGTTAACGTTTTTTCTATTTTGGCAAATATGTATATTACACAACTTCCATGCTCTTCATCTTCACCTTTTTAACTTTTCACACACTTTCTCCTTCATAATCTTCTGCAGCATCATCTTTTTCATCAAATTATTCTTCATCTTCACCTTCTTTATCTTCTTCTTAAACTTCTTGCTATTCATCTTTGTTAACATTACTCATATTCTTCTTATTAAACTATTATTCTTATTCATATTCTGCTTCATCTTCTTCATCATATTCTTATTTGTGACAGAGAATCCTGTACTTGTAATCTGTCAAAGTATGAATTTTTCATCCTTCCGTTCTTGCTGTCACAAAAGATTTAAATTACAACAGTATTTGTCCGTGTTCAGTTTAGCCTGCAGCAGCAGGCATTTTCCAGGGGCACCACGAGGAGGAACGGACTCACCCCCATACACTGCTTAGTCTTCTTCTGCTTAGAATTTAGAGCATATATTTTGCTCTTCATTTTGGTCTTATACTTCATGTTCTTCTGCTTTTAGATCTTCTGCTTATTGTTCTTGTGTCTCTTGTTCCGTATCTTGTATTTGTAGCACAATCTTGTACCAGCTGATGTTACTGGGACACGGTTACTAAGCAGGAGGTACCTGTGCTCCAAAGCACTACCAAGGACCAGCAGACGTTGCTGGAACTCGGATACCGAGATGGAGGCACCTAGGCCAAAGGCACTGTGGAGAACCAGCTGACGGTACTGGAACCCGGAGGGGCAGCAGAAGGAAAAGAGCCAATGGCACAACCGAGGACCAGCTGATGTTACTGGGACACGGTTACTAAGCAGGAGGTACCTGTGCTCCAAAGCACTACCAAGGACCAGCAGACGTTGCTGGAACTCGGATACCGAGATGGAGGCACCTAGGCCAAAGGCACTGTGGAGAACCAGCTGACGGTACTGGAACCCGGAGGGGCAGCAGAAGGAAAAGAGCCAATGGCACAACCGAGGACCAGCTGACGTTACTGGGACACGGTTACTAAGCAGGAGGTACCTGTGCTCCAAAGCACTACCAAGGACCAGCAGACGTTGCTGGAACTCGGATACCGAGATGGAGGCACCTAGGCCAAAGGCACTGCGGAGAACCAGCTGACGGTACTGGAACCCGGAGGGGCAGCAGAAGGAAAAGAGCCAATGGCACAACCGAGGACCAGCTGACGTTACTGAACCCCAGTAACACAGGAGCAAGTGTTGACTGTGCTAACAGCACTTCCGAGCAACAACTGGCGGTGTTGGAGCCCAGGGTCAAGGAGGATGTTTAAATACTAGATCAAGTAATTTCCTTGTTACCTGTCAATTTTAAATGTCTATACTTCAAACAAGAGAAAGATAACCTTTACTACCATAAGATGATGATTTCATTTAAACTAATATCTAGATAAATAAAGAATTGACAAACATAAACACATACATTAACATGTTGAACAGCAATGCAAACCACAAAATAAATTAGTTAAGGAATCTGCTATACGGTTGTACATAAAAGCATACAAGTACATATCTGAATCCATTAATGATGGATAAGTAACAGTATGTACACCATTTTTATTGTATAGACAATGAATGTCTGACTTCAAAACATCATCAGCATTACAAGTTATCTGTGATATTACTAAAATGTTCCATTTGCTGAATAATGTCACTAAATATTTTATACAAAATTATACAATTTCCATCATGTAATACTCATAATATGTGGCAATAATCATTTTTATTAACAAACATAACCTTTAAAAAGTGCATAGTGCATAGTGAAAATTGCTATTTATGGCTGACTGTCGACTTGGAAGCATGACAACAGATAGATAAGGTATATATAGATGAGACTGCATAGCCACAGATGGTGAATGGCGATGTAATACTGTACCTCAATAAAGTGTGCGTCACTACTACATAATTTTTTTTATATAGCTTTATAAACAGGGTACATGGATGTATGCTTGTGCCTTTGTTTTGACGCACAGACTGCCTTCCTGCTGAGACGCATTGGGTAGTGAACAGTTGTGTGCAGTGTTCACTGCAGTCTCTGCGGAATAACCACACTTAGACCTTATAACTTTTCAGACTTTCTTTATCAATCTACCAAGATGAAGAAGGCAGGGAGTAAGGCACGTGGTCGTGGAGTTTCTTCAGGGAGAGGACGTGGGGATTCTGTGGCTGCTGCGGCCCCCAGTGACACAGCATCCACCAGTTTTCCCCGTGAGCGTTCCTTTATGCGCACTTTTGTAGGAGCTCGGAGTACCCCCCTGCTGCGGGAAGAACAAATTGAAGCCGTTGTTGTTTGGATGTCAGCCAATGCATCGACTTCAATTGCTTCCACCTCCTCTCAGGACCACAGCACTGTTGGGCAACCATCTGTCTCTTCACCGCCTGGCAAATTGCCCAGGCAGTCAGAGAGTTCTGTACAGGAGCCAGCTGAGTGTCTGCTTCTGTTCTCAGAATCTATTGGCTTGCAAACAGGGGCCCAGCCAAGCAGCATTCTGTAATGTGAAGAGGGAGTATGCAGTGATGCGCAACAGCTGTGTCTCTCTGAATCTGAAGAGGCGGGTGAGACAGTGCCGATGGTCAGCACACCGCAGAACGCATCTGATGATGATGAGACCCAGGTGCCAGTTTCTGTTGAGCATGGTGCTGGCCAGACCACCCAACAGCAGGTGTTGGAAGAGGGTAGTGGAGATGATGAGGTCCAAGACCCAACATGGCATGAGGAACAGGAAGGTGGTGGGAGCAGCTCAGAGGAATAATAATAATATTTATTTATATAGCGCCATCATATTCCGCAGCGCTTTACAGTTTAGCAGTTTCAGAACACAAGTCATAAGTAACAACGTTAACAATACAATAATTTAAGCTAAATAAGTCGCCCCTGCTCGTGACAGCTTACAATGTACAATGAGATGGGGGAGATACAAAGTATAGGTGTTTATATACAATGGTGCATTTACAATGATGTTCCAGCCATCTTAAGGGACTGAGGGATGGAGATAGTGAATGGGCTAGAGACACACACACAGTTACACAGAATACATAGAATGACTTTGATTAGTGAATGTGATAGGCCGCTCTGAACAAATGTGTTTTGAGGGAGCGCCTGAAACCATGCAAATTGTGGATAGTCCTAATTTCTTGGGGTACAGCATTCCAGAGGATTGGCGTAGAGCAGGAGAAGTCTTGGAGTCGGGAGTGGGAGGTACGTATTAGTGCAGAGGTTAGTCGAAAGTCGTTTGCAGAGCGCAGCAGTCGGTTAGGCCGATAGATAGAAATGAGGGAGGAGATGTAGGAGGGGTGCTGCACTGTGGATAGCTTTGTGGCTGAGAACCAGTACTTTGGTTGAAAGCTGGGAGAGGCCTAGAAAAAAGGTTAGTGATAGAAGGAAGATAGAGGAAGACATTGCCCCAACGGTACAAACAGGAGGGAGAGTTAGGCTGCAGACTCGGTTGCCTGTAGCCTCCAGTTTGGCACCTGTTCGGAGCAGTTGTCTTCCAAAAGTCAAAACGTGCGCTCCCAGGACTTGCACTGCGTGGTCCTTTTTTCACACACTTGCACATGATATTTGCTATGTGAAATGCAAGCTGTGTAATCAAAAATTAAAAATAGCTAAAAGTGTCAGTCACCTCAATACCACAAATATGTGGAAACATGTGCGGACAAAGCACGTAGTTGAGTTACAAAGACACACTGGAGATTTAGGCCAACCTACAGCAGCACCTACATCTTCAGGTTGTGTTGAAGCCTCTTCATCGAGCTCACACACAGCTGGTTCTGCTTCCTCACAGGATCGCCATGGAAGAACCTCGGCCACTGTTGTCCAGAGACAAACTGTTATTCCACACACAGCAGCAAGTTCCCTGTCATCCTCACACTCCCAGGCCACAAAACAGCCATCGGTAGCACAGGCATGGGATAAAAGACGGCCATACTCCGCAAACCATGCACGAGCACAGGCTCTGAATGCTGGCATTGCAAAACTCCTGTCCCTTGAAATGCTGTGATTCAGGCTGGTGGAGACAGACAGTTTCCGTAACTGAATATCATTGTCAGTCCCACAATACAATGTGCCAAGCCGATTTCATTTCAGCAGGCAAGCCGTCCCTGGTCTGCAAAAGCATGTTGAGGGAAAAATTAAACATGCGCTACTAAAAGCCCTCAGTAGCAAGGTCCACCTGACCACCGATGCGTGGACCAGTACCCATTGTTATGATCTGCTACAACCAGTAAGGAAAGAAGGGAATTCTGTCCCTACAATACAACTAAGCTGAATCCCTACGATGTAACAGGGAACCTGATCCTGCGACCAGACCCGCTAAAGTCCTCATCTAGTGTGAACGAAGACCTATAGTTGCGAGGGAGTAATCCCTACAAGATCTAGGGACTGGGAGAAAAGGTGGACACCTCCTAACATAAATTGTAGCATGGATAATTAAACAGAAAAATAAATACTTTGTGATCCTAACATCAAGCAAAACTGACAGATTAAGGCACCTAAGCACCCGGCTAGCTTAACAGTAGATAATACAATGAAGTCAAGCAAAGCCAGAAGGGCGGAGCCAGACTAAATAGGGAAAAAAGGTCATGTGACCAGCAAACTGAAACAAAACCTAACAAGAGGGTTCTAACACCCATGGCCAGGGACAATACCTTTCCCTCACTGCCCATTCGGTCAATGTTGTGCAGCCGGGTACTGATCTTGCGAGTGGCGCTGTACGTGTTCTGCCAACTCCAAGGATTGCAGGAATCAAGTCTGTACACATTGATTCCTCCTCCTACTCCAGTTCCTCAGAATCATCGCTGCAGGAGCCGTCACGGTCTACCTCCACATGGACCCGTGAACGTTTACCTGTTGCGACCGATATGAGCACAGCCGTGTCCAAATGTCAACAGGCCGTCCTGAAATTAATTTCCATGGGGAATCTTAGCCACACAGCGCAGGAGCTCTGTAATGCCATAAAGCAGGAGAGCGACGTGTGGTTTTTGGAAGAGAATCTACAGGCAGGCTTGGTAGTGTGTGACAATGGCCGAAATCTGGTGTCAGCTCTGGGCCTTGGCAACCTCACTCACATACCATGTCTGTCATATGTGCTCAACTTGGTCGTGCAGAGTTTTTTGAGGGACTATCCGGATCTTGATGCACTGCTGCACAAGGTCCGCCTAGAGTGCGCTCACTTGCGACGTTCCAGCATGGCCAGATCGCTGATTGCAGCTCTGCAACGCAGATTTCACCTTCATGAACATCGCATCATATGTGACGTACCCACCAGGTGGAATTCCTCGTTACATATGTTGGAGCGGTTGTGTGAGCAGCAGCCAACAGTAATGGAGTATCAGCTGCATCAGGCGCAGTCAACTCGCAATTTGCGCCGTTCACACTTCACCACTACTGAGTGGGCCTCTATAATAAGAATAATAATATTATTTATTTATATAGCGCCATAATATTCCGCAGTGCTTTACAGTTTAACAGTTTCAAAACACAAGTCATAAGTAACAACGTTAACAATACAATAATTAAAGCAAAATCAGCCGCCCCTGCTGGTGAAAGCTTACAATCTACAATGAGGTGGGGGAGATACAAAGTACAGGTGTTTATATACAATGGTGTTTTTACAATGATGGTCCAGCCATTTTAAGGGAGTGAGGGATGCATGGAGATAGTGAATGGGCTACACACACAGAATTACACATAGAATGACTTTGATTAGTGAATGTGATAGGCCACTGTGAACAAATGTGTTTTGAGGGAGCGCCTGAAACCATCCAAATTGCGGATAGTCCTAATTTCTTGGGGTAGAGCATTCCAAAGGATTGGCGCAGCGCGGGAGAAGTCTTGGAGTTGGGAGTGGGAGGTACGGATTAGTGCAGAGGTTAGTCGAAGGTCGTTTGCAGAGTGCAGCAGTCGGTTAGGCCGATAAATATAAATAAGGAGGAGATGTAGGGGGGTACTGCGCTGTGGAGAGCTTTGTTGGTGAGAACCAGTAATTAGAATTGGATCCTATAATGAATGGGCAGCCACTGCCAGTGTAATGAGTGGCGAATAACTCTATGAAGGATATCTGCCACGTTTTGCGTGCGTTTGATGAGTCAACGCGGATGGCGAGTGCAGATGATGCACTAGTCAGCCTGACTGTCCCCCTTATCTGCCTGCTTCAAAAAACACTGCAAGCACTAAGGCATGAGGTTTTGGAAGAGGTGGAGGATGAGGAGTCACAAATTCCATCACCTTCTGGACAGTCAGCGCAACGTGGTTCCTCACAAAGGGCTGGAGGACTTTCAAAGTACCATGCTGTATCAACAATTGAACCTCCAGAGTCGCTGTCTATATTTTCATAACCATTACAAACTTTTAATGTATTTACAAAGCACATAATGTACATTTTTTGTCTATCCTTTTGTAATGCTATTGTGTTTCCATAAACTGATGTTACAGAATTATGATACAAAGTTTTTAAATTTTGAGTTTTAAATTTTGTAAATTTATATGTATTTGAAGGACTTTGTGAGGAGGATGAGGAGGAGTCAATGGAGGAGGAAGACATCGCTCCAGAGGGAGGTAGACAATGCTCTAGTCAGTATGTAGACCAAGGGTGGGGTGATGCACAGCAGGCAGAGATGACGCCTCTTGCAGGGGACAACGTTTCTTGGCCAGTTGGGAGTCTGCAGCACATGGTTGATTTCATGCTGCAGTGGCTGAGAAACGACCGCCGCATCGAACACATTCACACCACGTCTGATTATTGGGTGTACACCCTCCTAGACCCTCGCTACCGGGACAACTTACAAAGCCTCATCACACCGTTGAACCGGGAGCGTAAAATGCGGAAGTACCAAGACACACTGGTGCAATCCATAATGTTCTCCATTCCAGCCGAGAGCGCTGCTGCTACTGCTTTACAAAGCAGCTCTGTGCGTCGAGGCAGTGGAGACAGCTCTGCAACAAGAGGGAGCACAAGCAGCGCCTCTGCACAGGGCAAGAACAGTATGTTCCAAATGTGTCGAAGTTTTGTGGCAGCGCCACCAATGTCTACACCATCCGAGACGGCTCCAGTCAGCAGGAGGCAACATTTCCGTAAGATGGTGACAGACTACATGTCTTGCCCTCTCAGTGTACTCCCAGATGGCTCTTCCCCATTCAAGTTTTGTGTCTCTAAGCTGGATACAGGGCCAGAGCTTAGCCAGTATGCATTGGAGGTGCTGGCTTGCCCTGCTGCCAGTGTATTATCGGAGCGCATCTTTACTGCTGCAGGTGGTGTACTAACAGACCGTTGCATGCGACTATCCTCCGATAATGTAGAACGGCTTACTTTTCTGAAAATGAACTAGGCATGGATCTCGCCTGAATTTGCCTGTCCGGTTTCAGATTAACTAACTGGTTGGCAACGTTTTCCATGTCTCCTGTTATGTTCATCTTTCTACCACCTGAGCTATACTCCCTGGGCTACAACACTGCCAGTTGCTGCTCAGAAGTGTCGTGTCCACAGACCAATACACAAGCTATAGTGATAGTGGGGTTCAGTAACGCCTGCTGTTCCCCTGCTGCGTGTCTGACAAAAATTAATGCTGCTAACTCCAAATTAAAGTTCAAATTAAAGTTCAAACATCTCATACTAGGCCTCAGGCTACACCCTCCTTGACCCTGGGCTCAGAAGTGTTGGATGCACAGATCAAAACAATCGATGATGTGTTTGTGGGGTTCAGTAACGCCTGCTGTTCCCCTGCTGTGTGTCCGGCAAAAATTACTGCTACCTAGCTACACATGTTGAAAAAAACATGACATGTTAAAGTGGCTAGTGCTACACATAGATATCAGGCTACACCCTTATTTCTAAGCTGTAAACAAGTGAAACGTCAAATTTAAAACCATTCAATGATTAGTGTTGGTAACAAATCTGTAACTAAATAATTGTGACATATTATGGCAGATATCCACATGTCTAACACAAATGCTAACACAAAAGCATACTTATGCTATAGGGTACTGATGGTGAACCTTCTCACTCCATAACTTTGACAAATCCAACTCACATCATGCCTCAAATGCTGCAATGTTGGAAGTGCAAAATGTGGGTTGAACTTTGACAACAGCTGCAGTGCAAAGGTTATCCTTCTGTGTTCTTGGCTTTTAAATAAAAGCATACAAGTAAATATAATAATACATTGTTGATTAAGGGACATGATGTACACCTGTAATATTGTGCAAACAATGGATGTAGGACATTACTCTTCAACATTACTTATATTTGTGTCATTTGAAAAAATACATATTTTAGTTAAAAATTAAAAACCCATGTTCAGTAGCTGTGAAAGGCCCGTTTGTGTACTTCTATATTGTTTGCAACCAATGTATTGTATACGGATGGAAGCACGTCACTGTAATAGATTTGAATTATTTTAAATAGAATAAAGCAGCACCAATTTTAGAAAAATGACAAGGATGAGCCAGTGACAGACACTCAGCAGAGTACACGCAGCGGTGGTTGAAGAAGTAAATGGAGCGTGATCTGCATTTAAAAAAAAAAAAATACCTCACAGACTGCAGTGAACACTGAAACACAACTATTCACAATCTGTGAAAGGCTACTCCTTTGTCTACTTCTATAGTGTTTGCAACCAATGTATTTTATACGGATGGAAGCGCGTCACACTAATAGATTAGATTTATTTTAAATGGAATGTAGCAGAACCAATTGGAGATAAATGAAAAGGATGAGCCACTGAGACACGCTCAGCAGAGTACAAGCAGCAGTGCTTGAACAAGTAACTGGAGCGTGATGTGCACTCAAAAAAAAAAAAACACAGACTGCAGTGAACACTGAAACACAACTGTCCACAATCTGGGAAAGGCTACTCCTTTGTCTACTTCTATAGTGTTTGCAACCAATGTATTGTATACGGATGGAAGCGCGTCACACTAATAGATTAGATTTATTTTAAATGGAATGTAGCAGAACCAATTGGAGATAAATGAAAAGGATGAGCCACTGAGACACGCTCAGCAGAGTACAAGCAGCAGTGCTTGAACAAGTAACTGGAGCGTGATGTGCACTCAAAAAAAAAAAAACACAGACTGCAGTGAACACTGAAACACAACTGTCCACAATCTGGGAAAGGCTACTCCTTTGTCTACTTCTATAGTGTTTGCAACCAATGTATTGTATACGGATGGAAGCGCGTCACACTAATAGATTAGATTTATTTTAAATGGAATGTAGCAGAACCAATTGGAGATAAATGAAAAGGATGAGCCACTGAGACACGCTCAGCAGAGTACAAGCAGCAGTGCTTGAACAAGTAACTGGAGCGTGATGTGCACTCAAAAAAAAAAAACACAGACTGCAGTGAACACTGAAACACAACTGTCCACAATCTGTGAAAGGCTACTCCTTTGTCTACTTCTATAGTGTTTGCAACCAATGTATTGTATACGGATGGAAGCGCGTCACACTAATAGATTAGATTTTTTTCAAATATAATGGAGAAGCACCAATTGGAGAAAAATGAAAAGGATGAGGCACTGAGACACGCTCAGCAGAGTACAAGCAGCAGTGCTTGAACAAGTAACTGGAGCGTGATATGCACTCAAAAAATAAAAAACACAGACTGAAGTGAACACTGAAACACAACTGTCCACAATCTGGGAAAGGCTACTCCTTTGTCTACTTCTATAGTGTTTGCAACCAATGTATTGGATACGGATGGAAGCGCATCACACTATAATTTCTATTGAATGGAGCAGCTAGAATTACACTAAAGAAAAAAAAAAAGAGTCTGTGAGTGACACGTGCAGATGCCTACAGACAGCGTTGGATGCAGAGCAAACTGCAGCGTCACCTGCACTCACACACACCTTGCAGAGCTGTTAAAACAACACTGCAGGCAAAAGGAAGCTTTACACAGCGGTTGGTGATAGCCTGCCTACAGCACAGTACACTAAATCGCAATCTCTAACTGTCCCTCAGAGTCAGCAGAGTAGCGTTCTGTCCCTATCTGAATTCACAGCACAGTGACGCTAAAATGGCGGCGGCGCCTTTTATAGTGCATTCTGACATCATTTCAGCAGCCAATCACAGCCATGCCATTAGTTAAGATGACCGCAGCATTACAGGATGTGCCCACACTTCGTAGGATTCCTCATTGGCTGACTAAAATCACATTGCCTCTCAAAGAATTATGGGAACTTCCGATTCCGGTATACGATATTGAAAAAGTATCGGAATTAAGTATCGGAATTCCGATAACGCGAATATCGGCCGATACCCGATACTTGCGGTATCGGAATGCTCAACACTACTGGCGACTACTGTTAGCTCATCATCTGGGCCACGAGTAATATCAGAGTCAGCCCAGTACCGTTTGTATAGAATATATGGCTTAGTTGTCACCTGAGAGCCGGTGTCCAGCAAGGTGTTTATTGGGATGCCATCAATCACAACTGGGAGGACCGGTCGCCCTCCGACGTACTTGGCTCCCCAGTTCTGTGGGCCTGATCGTCCTACTCCTATGGGTTGGCCCTCTGCCCCAGGGGTCGCTCATTTAAATAACAGAATCTTGCGATGTGCCCTGCTCTGCTGCAGCGGCGACAAATGGGTCGTCCGTCCTGGTCGTAGCGATCATGGTCTCTCCCTCTGATCAGTGACGTCATCCGGACTGGAGGCCAACTCTATCTTCTCCTTTGGGGGCACTTGCAAGTACTTCACGGTTTTGGCTAGTGCAGCCACACTTTTGGTCAGCTCCTGGACCTGAAGACGTAGTTCTGCAGATGGATCATTATCCAGGGTCTGTGCGTCGGCCTCAGCAGGGGCCTAAGGGAAAGATACCACCTCCTGGTGGTAGGTAATCGCTAGACGCCTAGGGGGCGCTGGACGGCTGACATTTGGTTCGTGTGTAACACCCCTTCAGGGCTACCACGGTACGCTGGGTGTTATGGGGGGTCTCACCTCTTTAGGGCGCAGTGCCTCCACCCGAATCTTGATTGGAGCTCTCTCTAGGACTGCAGAAGGACTGTTATCTTCTGCCAGGGACTGATTCGGGAAACCCCTGCCTATAGCTCAGTACACACTCACCCAAAACAGGAGTAAAACAGTTTAACTGGTTTATGGATATGCAGCAGAAATGAAGTATATTTAAAGAAACAACATGTAATACAGGTAACGATGCTCTATGAAAGTCATATACACATCACAACCTAATTCTTTCCCCAACCCTGCAAATATAATATAGCAGGGTTCCCCTTTTCTTGTATTAACCCAGTCCAAACGTTGGGGCCCAGTTGCCGCGGATGTTGGCGCGCAAATTTATAACCGTTGGTGCACTTAGATGCTCACGAAGGTAAATAGTCTGGGACGTAGTGTACTCACTGTAACGGGCTGGTTGAACCACAAGTCTCGAAAAGGGGCACTCACGGTGCGTCTCCACCGGTGGTAGTTTTCCCTGGACCCCAACTGGGGGCGGCAGGATTCAGGCCTTTATAAGGTGGGAGTGCCGGTAGAACTCTCCGAGTCCTTAATGTTGCTTGCTTCACCTGGTGACCGGGCTGCGCTCTCTCCAGATTCGCAGGTATATCAGAGGGGACTGGAACGCTCCGCTCTTTAGAGGAATACAAGTCCACAGCGCTCCATCTTTTACATGAACAATCTGCTCTCTCACTTTCTTTCACTTCCTCTGCAGCTCCCTCCCCCAAGTTCCTTCTCCCTCCTAGCTGTGTCATCTGACTGAAACAAGGGTCCATGGGAATTGTAGTCCACCGCAGCTCAGGGAAAAAAACATTAATGTCTGAAGGTCCCTGTTTAACAGCAGCTGCAAAACTCTTCTTAGTGTCTGTAAATCCCAGTATACCAGTAGCTGCTCTGACAGTTCCATGTGCAGGTGTTACACGTGTAACACCCGGATAGCCTTGTCTTTAAAGTCTGCAAAGCTCAGGTCAGGGTTTTGTAGGGCCATGATGGCAGCTGTGACCTGTGGGTGCTGGACAGGAGTCCCTCAGTAAACTGCTCCTTTAACAATCTGTCTCCATCCTGCACGCTGGGTCAATCTGCTTTATGGCCCGCAGTGCCTCCTGAAGGTTAAGAGCATAGTCCCGTATACTGTCCTGCACCCTTTGTTTGCTCCCAAAGAACCTCATTTTTATTTCTGCTGCAGTGTGGGTCTCAAAGGTGCTCTTTAGCTTAGCCAGAATTTGCTTAACAGTCTCTTTATCAGTGTCCTGCCAGGACTTTACTTCTCTTTGAGCTGCACCAGTTAACTGTCCAATGAGAATGCTTCTTTTTGGCTTTCAGACAAAAGGTACACATCAAATAAACTGTACAGTCTCTCTTTAAAATCGCTCAGGGTATACGGCTCCCCTAAGTATTGCAGTAGCCATGTGGCTCCCGGTGTATATGGCATTGATGGCGGCATTATAGGGACTGCAGCGGCGGTCGCCAGATCCTGCTGTGCTCTGGGGGCTGTGGCTGCGCAGGCCGCTGGATTCTGCTGTGCTATGGGGGCTGCGGCTGCACCTGCCTCTGCATCTTGCGGTGCCATGGGGGCTGCAGCGGCGTCCTCCGCTAAATCTTCTCCTGCGTTAGACATTCTCTTCCCCCCTAGCTAATCTTACCAAGGCTCTGTGTTTCCACTGGATTACCAGGCTGTTGCTTCGTCGGTAGGATGATCGGTGCACTCCGTGATTCCAGGTCTCAGCTCCCTGTGCTCTGCCAGTTGACCGCAGAGCGTGCGCAGCACTTCTCTTTTCGCGCTCTCTCCCTGGCTCCGCCCACGACAGCACGCCCATTCTTCTCCTGCACACCTCGTGGCATTGTAATGGCGGCAGTTGTACAAAACTTTCAGCAAAGTCTCTGACACATTAAAGTTTCTCTGGCACACAGGACCTGTCCTTGATGCCAAATTGGAGCGCCTGCCAGGGCAGTGGGGTACTCGGTACCGGGTCGCTTCTTAAAGGGGCAGTGTCACAGCCGCAGTGACCCGGTCCGTGGCCCTGGGCGTCCAATAGAAGGGAAATGTTTACAAGGGATAATAGAGTTTGCAATAGTGTTCATGACGCCACCTGTGGTTTCTGGTCAGAGGTGACCAGCGCTGCAGTGCAGATCCTCTGGGACTGGTGGTGATGCAGCAGAGTGTCACGGGGCAGTTGAAGGAATAGAGGGGACGAGGAACCTGGGCCCCTGAACTTCCCCTAAAGCTAAGGGGGACCTGTCTTTCCTTAACTTGGGGGTACACTTAAAGGTAGCGAGGCCCAAGTCACCGACTTGTCCCTGTCTCCTGTTTAGCCCTGAGCTAAACCCACCAGCCCCCTCCCCAGGAGGTGAGACAGGGAATAATGTGAATAACACAAAACAACCAAAGGAAAGACAGAAACCTGGGGGTTAAATCAACTAAACAATAAACACTTAGCTTTCTCTGCTGTAATGCTCCGTACAGCAGAGTAATAAGGCACCAGATGAGGGAAGCAACTGAAGTACAACTGCTCTCAGCAGCACCTGGCTGCAGCTTGGTTGGTTTCCAAAGGAAGCATTATTACCAACACCAGCTGAGGCCCAATGTGGCCTTTTAAAGGATCGTGGGAGTGGACTCCACCTTCTCCTGACAAGTCAAACAATGCAATTACACCAGCGCCACCGTGGGCAAAGACTGAGATTAACCCCCACTGGCCAGACAGGAAAAAGGTTTCAACATGCAGAGAGAGATCTGCCACAGATCCAAATGTGGATCGTGACAGTACCCCCCTTTAATGAGGGGCCTCTGCACCCTCAACACCGCACCTCATATACCACCTATGGTGAGTATGCCTCGATCCACCAGGGTTCATCCCAGCAGTCGCCTGACTCTCAGGTCTATGGCAAACGCGGACAGATCGAAGTGGCCATAACGTATGCTCGGAGGTACCACAAATCTCCAGAGCGCCGACCTGGGGAATGAGTTATGTATGGGCATAACTGGGGGTAGCTCCAGCTGGTAAGTCCCCGGGCAAAGAATGGACGACACCCGATATGGCCCAATCACCCGAGAACTCCAGACTCCAGCAGAACACTTCCACCGGATGTTTTTGGTGGACACCCATACATACTCGTTTACACACAGGTCTGGACCTGAACATTCATTGCCGCACACGCGTTTTCCACAAGATGGTGAACTCTTTGAGTAACTGACAACAGAGGCATCCCCCTGTGTCACCATACTCACACATTTCTCAGAGGAAACCACCACCCTCCTCTGACCCCTCCTCCCAAGAGGGCTCCGACTCACAGGGTTGGCTAGTGGTGAGGGTTGGGACTTGCCCCTACTCCTTGGCAGCACCTCTGCTGCCCCCACTGGAGAAGGGGAAGGTTGCAGAAAGATGGCAGAGACAGTAGCCCCCCGGAGCAGCCCTCACACGACTGACCCCAGCTGACTACCTCCCTGGAACGCCAATCTATGACCGGGTTGTGTTTTGTCAGCCAAGGGAGGCCTAAAACGATGGGTATTGGCATACCCTCCAAGATGTAGCATGACAGGGACTCCTCAAGATGAGTCCCTATACGCAGACCTGGGTCACACTCCCCTGGCTGAGTGGGACAGAGGCAATGGTCTGGATGCCTAATAGTTTAGCTAGCGTCCTACACATCAGGCCATTGGTCCGGACAAAGTGAGCATCCACCAAATTGACTCTTGCTCCACTGTCCACAAGCACCGGTATTCCCTTAGATACCCCAAGAATCACCACTCTCGCAGTCAGGGTACACAGAGGGGAAGAAGTGGAGGAAATATACACTCCCTGGTCGCCTCCCTCCACACGACCAGGGCGATGCAGCTTCTTAGACGGCACAGGTATTTTTTCGCGAGCTGGGCAGACCCCAATAAAATGACCAGTCTGCCCGCAAAAAAAACATGCCTCCACACCACGTTGAACCGCAGGCAACCCCATTTGGGAACCAACTGCTCCCAACTGCATAGGTTCGTCCAGCTGCTCAACTGTGTCCTCCCCCCTAGTAAGGACAACAGGGGGCAATTTTGGTGTATGCCTCTCCCTGAGGCGTCTATTCACCTGGATGGCAAGGGACATGGTGGCCTCCAATGACCTGGGGGCGGTGTACTGCACCAGAGTATCCTGCAACCTTGGGGACAGACCCTGCACAAAATGACTCCTAAGTGCAGGATCATTCCACTGTGTGTCAGTGGCCCATCTCCTGAACTCTGAGCAGTACTCCTCAATCGGCCAGTCCCCCTGCTTGATTTTACGGAGTCGGGATTCCGCCAGGGAGACACCATCAGGATCTCCATACACCAGCGCCAGAGCCACAAAAAACCCATCCACCGACCGTAAAGATGGTGAATCGGCCGGCAAGGAGAAGGCCCAGGATTGGGGATCACCCCTAAGAAGGGAGACAATAATCCGCACACGCTGTTCCTCACTCCCTGATGAACTGGGGCAGAGCCTGAAGTACAATTTACAGGCTTCCTGAAAAAACAGAAATTTATCTCTCCCCCCAGAAAACCTGTCAGGGAGAGATATCTTAGGTTCTGGTTGAACCTGCATCTGAGCCGAGGCCCAGAACCCCACCAACTGCTGTAACTGCTGCACCACCTCACCCCGCAGCACCTTAAACTCATCTGTGAGGGTCTGAAGCAGCTGGGCAAAGGCCTCTATTTGGGCCATAGCTCACAAGAAAGGGAAAGGAGAAAAAAAACTGTATTGGTTGGTAATAATGTCACGGGGCAGTTGAAGGAATACAAGGGATGAGGAACCTGGGCCCCTGAACTGCCCCTAAAGCTAAGGGGGACCTGTCTTTCCTAACTTGGGGGAACGCTTAAAGGTAGCGAGGCCCATGTCACCGACCTGTCCCTGTCACCTGTTTAGCCTGAGCTAAACCCACCAACCCCCTCCCCAGGAGGTGAGACAGGGAATAATGTGAATAACACAAAACAACCAAAGGAAAGACAGAAACCTGGAAGTTAAATCAACTAAACAATAAACACTTAGCTTTCTCTGCTCTAATGCTCCGTACAGCAGAGTAATAAGGCACCAGATGAGGGAAGCAACTGAAGTTCAACTGCTCTCAGCAGCACCTGGCTCCAGCTTGGTTGGTTTCCACAGGAAGCATTATTACCAACACCAGCTGAGGCCTAATTTAGCCTTTTAAAGGATCATGGGAGTGGACTCCACCTTCTCCTGACAAGTCAAGCAATGCAATTACACCAGCGGCCACGGGAGGCAAAGACTGAGATTAACTCCCGCTGGCCAGACAGGAAAAAGGTTTCAACATGCAGAAAGAGATCTGCCACAGATCCAAATGTGGATCGTGACACAGAGTTGCTAAAGCTTCCCACAGGTGAAGCTATGTCCCAGGGCAGATGTAATATAAAGTACATGGTAAAGGTGTAGTATTTGGCAAGGGATGTAGCAGTGTTGAGTGGGTGTTGCAGGAAGAACTTGAGAGGACACAGTCAGATGCAGTTTCCAAAGCTTTACTCACAGTTCTGCAGGCAAAGTGTCCAGGGCTCAGGTAACAGATGGTGCTGGAGTCGGTCAGCCTGAAAGCAATTTGGAATCTCTTCATTCAGGTGGGATATGAGGTCTCCTTTCTAGCGCTATTCTCTGAGGTACTTGCTGTTGTAAACTCTGTTCAAGTTCCTCTCTCTCTCTGTTACTTAAGTGGAACTTCACTCGCATGTCAGACAACTGTAGCCTGCTTCAGGAATCGCTCCTCTATGGAGTCTCCGGCTCACGTGTGCTGCTGTGTAGTCGAGTCTTAGTTGGGGACAGAGGACCTCTGTCTTCTGCCCTCCGGATTCTGCTGCTAGGACTTTAGTTACCCACTCAGCCTCGGACTCTGGGGTCCGGTTTCTGGCACTCAGACCTAGGGGTGAGCTTCGCTTTAGCTCCAGTCCCCAGCTTGTCTCCAACACGTCCTTCCTCACACTCCTCAGACAGTAACTAATTCCTCCCCCAGCCAAAAGCTTCCAGGGAAGCTCCCCTGAAATCAGGTGTTAGAGCTCCACCTTCTGGTCTGGAGTAGGAAAAGTGTTGTATGCTGTGTGTTACCTGTTAAGGGGATCCTTCCTTGCTTCCAGGCATGACATCACTCCCCCCCAGAGGGAGGCAAGGTCACTGTGGCAACCGAACTCCTGGGGTGCCACAAAAGTCTGGGTCAGAATGGCTGTATAATCCGTTGTGAAGTTTTGCGCTCTGATATTAAAATGTACATTTTAGAAGTCAAGCTCAGGCTGGACTCAAATAAATTTCACATTAAGGGCAGGTACAGACGAGGGTATTTGCAGTCAGAATGCGATTCGATAAAACATTGAATTGTACTCTGACCAATGTAAGTTTATGGGGCCGAGCACATGTCCAATTTTTAACTGTG
Source organism: Oophaga sylvatica (assembly GCA_033576555.1). Classification (NCBI taxonomy): domain Eukaryota; kingdom Metazoa; phylum Chordata; class Amphibia; order Anura; family Dendrobatidae; genus Oophaga; species Oophaga sylvatica. The sequence goes on along the minus strand of JARQOD010000004.1, from coordinate 184,517,863 downwards.
ATAGAAACTGTCCAAGGAAAAAATCTCTGCATGCTCGATTTTGATCCGATATTGAAAGTCAATGAGTGTATGGGAAACATCGGACTGCACTCAGATGATATCTGAGTGCACTCTGATTTCCACAGCCTCATAGAATGAAGAAGATGGAAACATTTTTTTCCCATCTTTTCCTAATTTGAAAGAATAGGCGCACTCTATGCTTACACTCTGATCAAAGTTTGCATAATCGGCCAAATTCTCTCAAATGAGAGAATCTGTGGCCATTTGCACTTTCCTTTACATAAAGAATATACATTCATTCTGATGTGAATTTTCAAAGCAAGCTTAACAGCCTCATCATGTCAGAGATCTATAAAATAACAAATATAGTTTGCATTGTGAAATTTGGGAACAGACACTAAAAAAAACACCTATCTACGGTGCCAAACAAATATCCCTTGTAGTCAGGGCTGTCATTACCACCCAGCACACTCGGGCAAGTGCCTGGGCCCTGAGCAAGCTCACATGCCGTATGGGACACCGACACACTATGGGGCCTCGTGTTTTGAACTATTAAATACTTGCTTCTCCTCATTCCTCGCTGAACCGCTTTTTTCCACGTCTTCTGAGTCTCGTCTCAGGGCAGAGAGCGTCACAACAGCGCGCCCTCAGCACTGAGCACTACAGAGAGCCAGAATAGGCTGAAGACACCCGAGCTGAGGAGACAGGAGCTGCAGCCAGTGGGGTAAGAGGAGAGGTAAGTATGTGGTTACTTACTTTTTAGTATGGAGACCATTTTGTGTGGAGCCAATTATGCTGTATGGAGAATTATATGGGGTCCATTTTTCTGTATGGAGCACTATATGGGGCTCATTGTCTATGGAGCAATATAAGGGGCCCATTATTCTGTATGGAGCATTGTATGGGGTCTATTATTCTGTATGGCTCATTATATCAGGCCCATTTTTTTGTATGGAGCATTATGTAGGGCCCATTATTCTATATGGAACATTATATGGGGTCCATTATTCTTTATGGTGTATTATATGAGGTTAGAAAACCAACAAAAATTGGAGCAAGGGTCTATCAAATCAGAAAAACCAAGAATACAAAGAACCCTTATAAAAGTTAACTTTTATTTCTATCAATGAAAACAAATATCAGTGGAAGAAAACAGAAAAATAAACAGGTAATGTCATCAAGAAAAATGTATAATGTCAGGTTGCTATAAAAAATACCTGTGCTTATACAAATGGGAAAAAGGCTAAGGGAATAGAATTGTCTTACTCCTAGCTATCCCTTACTGATAAAAGAAGTTGGCAACCTGGGGTACGATATGGCGCCCCTGCTCCACGTAGGTCACAACCAAATAAAGTACTTAAGTGTTAAAAGATCAACAGTTGTTAGCCTTTTTTCCTATTTGTATACACACAGGCATTTTTATACCAACCTTACATTCTACATTTTTCTTAATGACCCGACCTTTTTGTTTTTCTGTTTTCTTCCACTGTTATTTGCTTTCATTGACAGAAATAAAAGTTACTTTTTAAAAGAGCTGTTTTGCCCTTGGTTTTTCTGCATTGAGGCCCTTTATTCTGTATGGACCAATATATGGGGCCATTATATACTGTATGGAGCATTATATGGGGATCATTATCCTGCATAGAGCATTATACTGGGTCCATTATTCTGTATGGAACAATATATGGGGTCCATTATTCTGTATGGAGCATTATATGAGGCATTATGAAGCATTATATGAGGCTCATTATTCTGTATGAAGCAATATATGGGATCCAATGTTCTGTATGGAGCATTATATGGTGCCCATTCTGTATGGAGCATTATATAGTGCCCTGTTATGTTTTGGTAGCTGAGGAGGCAGGAGCAGATAACTGCATAGGCAGCCAAACACCAGAGAGGTTGGAAACTAATAGGTTGCAGACCCCTAAACTAACTGCACAACTAGAAGCAGCCGTGGGACGTTCCTACGGTGCCCTGGACGCCTTGTCACAGCCGGCGAGATTAGCTATCCCTGAAGATAGAAAGAAGAAAGCTAACTGCCCCGGAGGAGAGCCCCAAAAGAATAGGAAGCCCCCAAACATATAATGGCGGTTAGACAAGATGAAAACACGAACACAGACAGAAAATAGATTGAGCAAACGCTGGGGCCAAAACTGTCTAGATAGGACAGCACAGGAGAGAATACTGTCTGCAACACAGAAAAACCCTAGAAAAAACTCCAACACTTCTGAATCCAAAAATACTGAGACCACACGGTCTCGACCACCTATATCAGATCTCTGGTGTGGACACGTAGCTACCCAGCAGTAAAATATCACAAGAACTGAGCAAATGAACAAATACAAAAAGCGAACGGAGACCAGCCCAAGCCCCCCAAAGGGGACCCGGTTAAAGTAAAAAAGCAATGCAGCAAAAAAGCAAGGAAAATCAAACCACAGTAAAAAAAAACTGAAAGTGACTTATCTGAATGCAAGCAGGAGACAGCAGAAAAGCAAGCTGAATTCCAACCTAGACCAGGAAGAACAATTGATCACCGGCAAGAACCATGGGAGGTCAGCTCACTTATATCAGGCCTGTCCGTACCACCTGATAACCAATCCTCAGTTGCAGGTGGTGGATATTTGCTGTTCAACATAGGTTCAATACCCTCAGCAACCATCAGAGGGAGCTTCAGCTCCGAAGTCGTCTCCAACATGTTCACAACAGTACCCCCCCTTTGAGGAGGGGTCACCGAACCCTCACGTGTGCCACCAGTCCGATCAGGATGAGCTCGGTGATAGGCACGGAGCAGTCTCTCAACATGAATGTCAGAAGCAAACACCCAAGAATTGTCCTCCTGACCATAGCCTTTCCACTTCACCAGGTACTGGAGTCTCCGCCTAGCCAAACAGGAATCCAATATCTTCTCAACCACATACTCCAAATTGCCCTCAACCAAAACAGGATCAGGAGGCGCAGCCATAGGAACCACTGGCTCGACAAACCTCTTCAATAAAGATTTGTGGAATACGTTGTGAATCTTGAATGTTCCTGGAAGAAGCAAACGGAAGGAAACGGGATTAAGAATTTCCACAATCTTATAAGGTCCAATGAACCTTGGCTTAAATTTTGGAGATGCAACCCTCATAGGGATATTTTTTGAGGACAACCAAACCAAGTCACCCACTTTAAACCGAGGACCATCAGTCCTATGCCGGTTGGCAAACCGCTGGGCCTTCTCCTGAGAGAGAGACAACTTATCCACTACTTGATCCCAAATCTGCTGCATTCTCTCCACAATAGAGTCAACACCCGGACAGACAGAAGCCTCCACCTGCCCTGAAGAAAATCGAGGATGAAACCCGAAATTGCAGAAAAATGGAGACATCAAGGTGGCAGAACTAGCCCTATTATTCAAAGCAAACTCAGCCAAAGGCAAAAAAGAGACCCAGTCATCTTGATCAGCAGACACAAAACATCTCAAATAAGTCTCCAAGGTCTGGTTTGTTCTCTCAGTTTGTCCATTGGTCTGAGGGTGGAACGCAAAGGAAAAAGACAGCTGAACTCCCAGTTTGGAACAAAATGTCCTCCAAAATCTGGAAACAAACTGGACTTCTCTGTCAGACACAATGTTCTCTGGAATGCCGTGCAACCGAACCACCTGTTGAAAAAATAAGGGCACCAACTCGGAGGAGGATGGTAACTTAGGTAGTGGCACAAGATGTATCATCTTGGAAAATCTATCACAGATTATCCCAAATAACGGTCATTCTGTGAGAGACAGGGAGGTCGGAAATAAAATCCATAGAGATATGGGTCCATGCCCTCTTGGGCACAGGCAATGGCACTAACAAACCACTAGAGCGAGTGCAAGGTTTGGACCAAGAACAAGTTCCGCAGGACTGCACAAAGTCCCTGACGTCATGAGACAAAGTGGGCCACCAAAAGGACAGACTCACCAAATCTCTGGTACCAAAATCCCAGTATGGCCAGCCAACGTAGAGCAATGAATCTCAGACATCACATTCTTCCTCCACTGGTCTGGGACAATTTCCCAACAGGGCAGCGTTCAGGTTTATCCTCCTGAAATTGCTCCAGGGCCAGTCTCAAATTGGGCAAGATAGCGGAAAGAACCACATCCTCCTTCAGAATAACAGCGGGCTCAGTTACCTCAGGAGAATCCGCAAAGAAACTCCTCGAGAGAGCATCTGCCTTAACATTTTTAGTGCCCGGGAGAAAAGAGACCGCAAAATTAAAAAGTGAAAAACAAGGCCCACCTGGCCTGTCTAGGATTAAGTCGCTTGGCCGATTCAAGATAAACCAGGTTCTTGTGATCCGTGAGGACCACCACCTTATGTTTGCTGCTTCCAGCCAATGTCTCCACTCTTCAAAGGCCCACTTCCTAGCCAATAACTCCCGATTTCCCACATCAAAATTACGTTCCGCTGGGGAAAACTTTCGAGAGAAAAAGGCACAAGGGTTACTCTTAGAAGTCTCCGGATCCCTTTGGGACAAAACGGCTCCCGCACCAATCTCAGAAGCATCAACCTCCACCTAAAATGGTAGAGAAACATCAGGTTGCCGTAGAACAGGAGCAGAAGTGAATCTCCGCTTAAGCTCCTGAAACACAGAAACTGCCTCAGTAGGCCAATTCACTACATCAGAACCCTTTTTGGTCAAATCAGTCAGTGGTTTCACAATAGTAGAGAAGTTACCTATAAATTTACGATAAAAATTAGCAAAACCCAAAAATCTCTGAAGAGCCTTCAATGTAGTGGGCGGAACCCAATCACAAATGGTCTGAACTTTGACCGGGTACATTTCAATAACAGACGGAGACAAAATGAATCCCAGAAATGAAACCTTCTGTACGCCATAAAGACATTTTGATCCCTTCACATATAATGCATTTTCTCTCAAAATCCGGAACACAGTCCGAACTTGTACCACATGAGAATCCCAGTCATTGGAAAAAATCAAGATATCGTCCAAATAAACGATCAGAAATTTATCCACGAAATCCTGGAAAATATCATTCATAAAGGATTGGAAGACGGAAGGTGCATTAGTGAGCCCAAAAGGCATCACTAGGTACTCAAAATGCCCCTCTGGGGTATTAAACGCCATCTTCCATTCATCACCGTGCTTGATGCGAATAAGATTATACGCCCTCAGGAGGTCAAGCTTGGTAAACCAACTAGCACCTTTCACTCTGGAAAATAGGTCAGAAATCAAGGGTAACGGATATTGATATTTAATATTGATCTTATTCAGGAGACGATAGTCAATACACGGTCTCAATGAGCCATCCTTCTTGGCCACAAAGAAAATGCCAGCGCCCAAAGGTGAAGAAGATGGTCTGATATAACTGTTCTGCCCATTCTGAGTACTAGGCAGCATGTTTCTTATTGTGTGCTAGTTTTGTTTGTTATAGCACCATCTAGTGGTGGCTGAATTTATAGCCTGTGCCTTTAACAAGCAGATAGAGTATTGCATTGTGGGATTGAAGCAAGGTATTCTGGGAAGAAGAAACTCCATTTTTTTCCATGTACTTCAGGGAATACACGTGTTCATGTGCTCTCCTGTAACCTCTCCAACTTGAGTTTGATATCCTGGTAAAGCATATCTGGTAAGATCAATATCTTCTCTAGCAGTGCAGTGTTTAGGAGGCTATTAACTGTATAGCAGCCAGTGAATAGGAGTTGTTATTAGAATCCTGTGTAAAGTTTGCATCATACTGTATACTTTCCTGTTAATTGTAAAGTGTCAGCTGTGTGCCCAATACTTATGTATGTCATTTGTATTTTTTATAGTTTTACCACGTGCATGTTCTATACTGTTCACCAATAAACAAGTTAGACTACAGAGGACAGTCTGCTTATTTGGAAGATAGAATGATGGTTTAGCTGTATGCTAGATTGCACACTGTGTCAACGTGTATGAAGGCAGCAGAACAGTAAAACAGATGCTAGACGCCTGCGATAGTGAATACGACTTAAGGAGCCGCTTGTAACCAAGCCGCACTGCCTGCGGATACTGCAGCGGCCGCCATACAGTCACAAGTACCGAGAGTGCAGCCCTCCATCAGGCGCTTCATCATTCCCGCCACGCGGAAGCCGCCACTCAGACTGTTTCCCGCTAATATACTCAGCAGTACGCAGCTAAGCGCACAATGTCTCAAAACAGCACATCCTCACTCAAAACGAGGTCACGAGCAAGCTCCAGCAAGTCGTCATTAGCAGAGCTCGCTGCTGTCGCCCATGCTGAAGCCGAAGCAGCAAAAGCAAGATCCTCCTTAGTAGAAAGAGAAATGCACCTAAAGCTGAGGCAGGCGGAGTAAGATGCAGAAACTACACGTTTGCAGGCAGAGAGAGAAGCAGAAACTGCACGTTTGCAGGCAGAGAGAGAAGCGGAAACTGCACATTTGCAGGCAGAGAGAGAAGTGGAAACTGCACGTTTGCGAGCAGAGCTAGAAAAACTTGCGGCAGACAAAGACACAGCAGCTGCAATTGCTAAAGCAGAGTATTTGGAAGCTATGAAGGATCCTGATTGTGAGAGATGCAGCAACATTCGCGGACCAGATCTAGGACAGCAAGATCCAGCGCAGCGCGTCGCAGAGTACGTCCGTCAACATTCCGGCATGGATGACAGCCCTGATGCGCCACATTGACCAGTCTATGCCGGTTACCAACGATCCAACCCCGAACTTCGTTACCACAAACAAGGAGTCGTCCAGCGGCTGTTCCACTGAGCGGAAGGTACAGCTCCTATCCCGCCTTAAAGAGACACACCTGCACCTAGAAGGTACTGCACAGACTATACGAATTCAGAAGTGTCTCACAGGTATGGTGACACACTAGACATGACTATAACACACCAGCTCGTGCCAGCACTGACCAAGCCACCATAGATTTTGCAAAGTTCCTTGCCCGCCAAGAACTGGTTACAAAAGGACTTGTAAAGTTCACTGATAAACCCGAGAACTATAGGTCATGGCGAGCCTCGTTCTGGAACGCCATTCATGGTCTGGACCTTTCTAGTAGTGATGAGTTAGATCTCCTAGTAAAGTGGCTCGGAAGTGAGTCGGTCGAGCATGCCAAAAGACTAAGAGACATCAATATAAAGTATCCACACATAGGTCTACGCAAAGTGTGGGAAAGACTTGATGAATGCTATGGGACAGTAGAAGTCGTAGAGAATGCTTTATACAAAAGAATTGATGATTTTCCTAAGATAGGACCGAAAGGTTATCAAAAGCTTAGAGAATTGAGTGATTCATTGATAGAGTTACGGGTTGCCCAGGAGGACTGAGACTTGCCCGGATTGGCATCCTTAGACTCCGCTAGGGGTGTCAATCCGATAATACAAAAACTTCCTTACAACCTACTAGAAAAGTGGGTGACTGTCATGTGTGTATCGCCACGAAGATCGTCGCGGTTGCACATTCTGACTTCTCACAGCTGAGTTGCTGTTTCTTTGTGTTTGGCAGTTAGGGAGTTAATTCTGTCTGTGCTCAGTTCTGGGACTGGGTGCAGTTTCTTCCGGCTGCAATTAATTATTTGTTGATTGGTTTCCTTTAAATCTCTGGTTGTCTGTGTTGGGAGTTGCCAGTGAAATTCTTCATGCAGACCACAGATAGGATTGTATCTGTATAGACTTAAGTTAAAGAGCTCCTTAGTTGTTTTAAGCTCACCTTGCTTAGAGTTTAATATCCCAGATCATTTATGTTCCTTCTGTGTTTGAGTGTGTATGCAAGTCTGTGTTTTCTCCAGTCTGTCTTATATGTCTAATCTGTGTATTTAGCAGAGATCAGCCCATATCCCTTTGGTGGTAATCAGAATCCTTCTTAGGACTGATTACAGGGTTCAGGGACTGATAGGAGACAGGGTTAGGCTGGAGACTTGGACCTCTGAACCATTATCAGTACCTCCAAGGTGAGGGATTAGTTAGGACCCCAGTTTAGGGTCAGGTTAGACCCCCGGTCCTCCTCTTTCCTGTGACAGTGTATCAAGTCCTCAAGATTAACCCTGAGTTCAACGGATATCGTGTCAGGTAAATCTATTCTATATTTACATGCTGATGTTGCTAATCTATATGTTGTATAGAGTGTTGTTCTTTTAAGAATAGTTTACTGACATCGTACACATATCATAAGACCGCGTGACATTTTCACTGGCCCATAAAATTATTCCCAGTTGCCATGGATCCAGTAGCCCAGCTGGCTCTGCAGTTGCAGGGATTATCCATGGAGCTGACGGACATTAAGTCCAAAGTTTTGTCTCCCTCGGAGCAAACCAGATTTGAACCTAAAGTAGCTCTCCCGGACAGGTTCACTGGTGGGCGAGACAAATTTTTTACCTTCAGGGAAGCATGTAAATTGTATTTTCGGCTTCGGCCTCGATCATCAGGGAGTGAAGAGCAGAGAGTGGGAATTGTTATCTCGCTCCTACAAGGGGACCCTCAATCCTGGGCCTTCTCCCTTCCTCCGGGATCCCCGGCTCTACAGTCAGTAGATCGATTTTTTACTGCCCTGGGTTTGGTATATGATGACCCAGATCGGGTCTCTCTTGCTGAGACAAAATTACGTAAGATACAGCAGGGAGATCGTCCGGCGGAGGAATTTGCTTCTGAGTTCCGTAGATGGGCCACAGATACTCAGTGGAATGACCCAGCTCTTAGGAGCCAGTTTTGTCATGGGCTTTCTGACAAATTAAAGGACGTTTTGGCTCAGTATGATTCTCCTCCATCACTGGAGGCTGCTATGGCCCTAGCTATCCGTACTGATAGACGGCTCCGGGAGAGGTGCGAGGTAACTCCGCCCCCTGTTGTTACTCCACCTACTACTAAAGTCCCTTATGTTGAGGTTCCCCTTGTCTGTTCGGAGGAGCCTATGCAGTTGGGAGGGACATCATTTCGTAGGAGGGGATTGGCGGTACGCCGCAGGACTAGAAGGTGTTTCTTCTGCGGGAAAGAGGGACATTTTGTTGGGGGATGTCCATCCCGTGCCTTGTTGAGCAAAAAGTCGCCGGAAAACTGTTAATCTCAGGTTGTGTGGTGGACGACAACCTGGGAGTATGTATTTCGTCCGCTAGTTCTTCTCAGTTCCTTGTACCAGTGGAGGTGGTGATTGGTACGAGAGTGGAGAGATTTTCTGTTCTTCTTGATAGTGGGTCCGGGGCTAATCTGGTTGACGCTCAGTTTGCTCAGGCTCAAGGTATGCATCTGAGTGTATTGGTCAAACCGATCCCTATATTCTCCATTGACGCCAGGCCTCTCGGCCAAGGTAGCTTTGTTCATGAGGTTCATAACATTGACCTTCGGGTAGGGGCAATACATAGGGAACTATTATCTTGTTATGTGTTGGAGGGTCTACCTACTCCTATTGTGTTGGGACTTCCTTGGTTGGTTAAACATAACCCTGTGATTAATTGGCAGTCCAGAGATATAAGCCAATGGGGGGAGTTTTGCAAAAGTAACTGCATGAACACAGTCATCAGTGCGGTCGTGCCTAGTACTTTGCCTCCTTTTTTGGAGGACTTTGGGGATGTGTTCTCTGAGGAGGGGTGTCAGGAGTTGCCTCCTCATCGCGTGTATGACTGCTCTATTAATTTACTTCCTGATGCTAAGTTACCTAAAGCTAGGTTATATAACCTTTCTGGTCCTGAGAGGCAGGCTATGAAAGATTATATTTCGGAAAGTCTGGCCAAAGGGCATATTAGACCTTCATCTTCCCCAGTGGCCGCGGGGTTCTTCTTTGTGAAGAAAAAAGATGGAGGCCTACGCCCTTGCTTGGATTTCCGCAAACTTAATCGGATTACTGTTCGAGATCCGTATCCACTCCCTCTGATTCCTGATCTCTTCAATCAAATTGTTGGCGCCAAATGGTTCTCTAAATTGGATCTCAGGGGGGCGTATAATCTGATTAGGATAAAAGAGGGGGATGAGTGGAAAACGGCGTTTAACACGCCGGAGGGACATTATGAGAACCTTGTCATGCCTTTTGGTCTGACTACTGCACCAGCAGTATTCCAACATTTTGTTAATGACATTTTTCGTCATCTGGTGGGGCTGTTTGTGGTCGTATATTTGGATGACATTTTAATTTACTCACCAGATCTTGTGTCTCACCAGGAGCATGTGAGACAGGTGTTGCAGATCTTGCGAGACAATAAACTATACGCCAAACTGGAAAAGTGTGTATTCGCCGTACAGGAACTTCAGTTTTTGGGTTTCTTGGTGTCAGCCTCCGGTTTCCGTATGGACCCTGAAAAGGTGAGAGCAGTGCTTGAATGGGATCAGCCAGAGGATCTTAAGGCTCTGCAGCGTTTTCTGGGGTTTGCTAACTACTACCGGAAATTTATTTGTAATTTCTCATCTGTTGTCAAACCTCTCACTGACATGACAAGAAAAGGGACGGATTTTTCTAAATGGTCGGACAAAGCTTGCCAAGCTTTTTCCTCTTTGAAAAAATGTTTTGCTTCGGCACCCGTTCTCATCCAACCAGATGCATCACAGCCGTTCGTTGTGGAGGTGGACGCGTCTGACGTAGGGGTGGGTGCAATATTGTCCCAGGGTCCGTCCCCTGGTAAATGGCATCCGTGCGCTTTCTTTTCTAAAAAATTGTCGTCCGCCGAAAGGAATTATGATATCGGCAATAGGGAACTTTTGGCCATTAAGTTGGCTTTTGAAGAATGGCGTCACTTTTTGGAGGGGGCAGTCCACCCGGTCACCGTCATTACTGATCACAAGAACCTGCTGTATTTGGAATCTGCTAAGCGTCTGAATTCCAGACAAGCTCGATGGTCGTTGTTTTTTACCAGGTTTAATTTTGTTGTCACTTATCGCCCTGGATCTAAGAATGTTAAGGCGGATGCCTTGTCTCGCAGTTTCCCAGGGGCCGGGAAAATGGATGACCCGATTCCTATCCTTCAGGAGGGGGTGGTAGTGTCGGCTGTATGTTCTGAGCTTGAGGAGGAGGTGTTAGAGGCTCAGGGGGACGCCCCTGCAGGACCTCCGGGGAGACTGTTTGTCCCAAATCAGTTGAGACAAAAGGTTATTGAGGCACATCATAATTCTGCTTTAGCAGGACATCCAGGAGTAAGGCTACTTTAGATCTCCTTTCTCGCCGGTTTTGGTGGCCTAACGTTAATAAAGATGTTTTAACTTTTGTCGCGTCCTGTGGGGTTTGTGCTCGCTCTAAGACCCCTCATACCCGTCCGTCTGGGACCCTCTTACCCTTGAAACTTCCGGAGCGTCCATGGACTCATTTGTCTATGGACTTCATCACGGACCTTCCTCAGTCGTCAGGGAAGACTGTCATACTGGTGGTTGTTGACAGGTTCAGTAAGATGGCACATTTCATTGCTCTTCCTGCCCTCCCTAATGCTAAAACTCTGGCGCAGGTGTTCATTGGGGAGATTGTGAGACTTCATGGGTTGCCTTCTGATGTGGTGTCAGATAGGGGGTCTCAGTTTGTGTCCAAGTTTTGGAGGGCATTTTGTTTACGTCGGGGGATGCAATTGTCATTTTCCTCGGCTTTTCATCCGCAGACCAATGGTCAGACAGAGCGTCTGAATCAAAGCCTAGAGACTTATCTTCGGTGTTTTGTCTCAGAGAACCAGGAGGACTGGTCTTCTTTCTTGCCTCTGGCAGAGTTCGCTCTTAACAACAGGCGGAGCGAGTCCACTGGTAAGTCCCCGTTTTTTGGGGCATATGGTTTTCATCCCCAGTTTTGTACATTCAATGGGGGGGGCCCTTCTGGGGTTCCTGAGGAGGAGCGTTTCTCGTCGTCACTTGCTTCAGTGTGGAGAGGTGTATTGAATAATCTGAGTGCTATGGGGAACCGTTATAAACGTATGGCTGATAGGAGGAGAGTTTCTGGTCCAGATCTTAATGTGAACGATCTGGTATGGTTGTCTACCAGGAATATAAAACTTAAAGTTCCCTCCTGGAAGCTGGGCCCCAGATTCATCGGGCCGTACAGGATCAGTTCCATAATTAATCCTGTGGCATTTCGTCTGGACCTCCCTCCTACGTTTAAAATTCATAATGTGTTCCACAAGTCATTACTTAAGAGGTACGTGGCACCAGTCATACCATCACCTCTACCTCCTCCTCCAGTGGTGGTCAATGGTAACTTGGAGTTTCAAGTGTCAAAGATCATTGACTCACGTCTGAATCGCCGGTCCCTTCAGTACTTGGTGCATTGGAAGGGGTATGGTCCAGAGGAGAGGACGTGGGTTCCTGCGTCTGACATTAACGAAGATCGTTTGGTGCGGACCTTCCACAGAACTCACCCGGGCAAACCTGGCCCTGAGGGTCCGGAGGCCCCTCGTAGAAGGGGGGTACTGTCATGTGTGCATCGCCACGAAATCGTCGCGGTTGCACATTCTGACTTCTCACAGCTGAGTTGCTGTTTCTTTGTGTTTGGCAGTTAGGGAGTTAATTCTGTCTGTGCTCAGTTCTGGGACTGGGTGCAGTTTCTTCCGGCTGCAATTAATTATTTGTTGATTGGTTTCCTTTAAATCTCTGGTTGTCTGTGTTGGGAGTTGCCAGTGAAATTCTTCATGCAGACCACAGATAGGATTGTATCTGTATAGACTTAAGTTAAAGAGCTCCTTAGTTGTTTTAAGCTCACCTTGCTTAGAGTTTAATATCCCAGATCATTTATGTTCCTTCTGTGTTTGAGTGTGTATGCAAGTCTGTGTTTTCTCCAGTCTGTCTTATATGTCTAATCTGTGTATTTAGCAGAGATCAGCCCATATCCCTTTGGTGGTAATCAGAATCCTTCTTAGGACTGATTACAGGGTTCAGGGACTGATAGGAGACAGGGTTAGGCTGGAGACTTGGACCTCTGAACCATTATCAGTACCTCCAAGGTGAGGGATTAGTTAGGACCCCAGTTTAGGGTCAGGTTAGACCCCCGGTCCTCCTCTTTCCTGTGACAGTGTATCAAGTCCTCAAGATTAACCCTGAGTTCAACGGATATCGTGTCAGGTAAATCTATTCTATATTTACATGCTGATGTTGCTAATCTATATGTTGTATAGAGTGTTGTTCTTTTAAGAATAGTTTACTGACATCGTACACATATCATAAGACCGCGTGACAGTGACATATGGTTCACGGTATAAACAAAATCATAATGTACCATTCCCTCCTTTCACTGTATTCATAGAATTTGTCGGCCAACAAGCTAAGATCAGAAATGACCCTAGTTTTGACTTCACTCTGTCATGTTCCACTGCCACCGGTGTCAAACCCAGTAGGACACCCGTGGCAGTCCACAAAACTAACATTGTTTCCACAGGGATTCCTCACAATGCGAGTAAAGCCACTCCAGACGAGAACAAGCCTCAGGATGTCAGTAAACAGTGTCCTCTACACAAGAAACCACATCCTCTACTAAAGTGCAGAGCCTTCAGGGAGAAGTCTTTGGAGGATCGCAAAGGTTTCCTCAAAGAGAACAACATCTGCTTCAAATGTTGTGCCACAACCTCTCACTTCGCCAGGAACTGTGAAGCTAGCGTGAAATGTGCAGAATGCAGCAGCGCGGATCACAATACAGCCTTGCACCCTGGACCACCTCCACAAGTGTTGTCACAAGCAGAGGAGCACGATGGGAAGGAGAAGAACATTGATAAAGATACCCCTGTGGTCAGCTCTCAATGTATGGAGATCTCTAAGGGACTCACAGGAGGAAGGTGCTGTTCAAAAATCTGCCTTGTCCGAGTCTATCCTGCAGGCCGCAAGGACAAAGCCCTCAAGATATATGCAATCCTAGATGACCAAAGTAACAGGTCTCTAGCCAGGTTCATCTTCTTTGACAACTTCAGCATTGTAGGCTCTGGTTCTCCCTACTCCCTGAGGACGTGTTCAGGTACCATTGAGACGGCGGGGAGAAAAGCAACCGGATACAAGGTGGAGTCCATAGATGGTCAAACCTGCCTATAGCTACCAACCATCCTGAAGTGCAACCAGATTCCCGACAACAGGTCAGAGATACCTTCACCAGAGGTGGCGACACATCACCCCCATCTGAAGCGTATAGCCCACCTGATACCTGAGTTGGATTCAGAAGCCCCAATAGCTCTACTACTGGGAAGAGATATACTACGAGTCCACAAGACTAGAGGATATATATAAATGGCTCCAGAAGTGCTCCATACGCTGAGAGGCTCGACCTTGGATGGGTCATCATAGGAGACGTCTGTCTAGGAGGAGCACACAAGCCAGCCTCAGTCAACAGTATGCTCACCAGCACACTAGAAAATGGACGTCCGTCTCTCTTCCAGCCATGTCACAATAGTCTGCTGGTGAAGGAATTACCAAATAGCACTCACCTACCTTGCTCTTTCACAGTACCTACCAACGAAGACCACGCCTGTGAAGGTGAACAAGACCACATGGGATGTACAGTCTTCCACAGGACAAAGGAAGATGACAAGGTAGCGATGTCCAAGAAGATAGGATGTTCCTGGACATCATGGATAGACAAATAGTCAAAGACAAATAGAACAGTTGGGTCGCACCCTTACCATTTCGACCTCAGAGAAGGCGCCTACCCAACAACAGGGAACTGGTCTACAGCTGATTCATCTCCCTCAGGCACAAGCTTAAGAAGTCACCTGAGATGAAGGAACACTTCTTTACCTTCATGGGAAGGATATTCCAGAACAACCACGCAGAGATTGCACCTGCACTTCGGCCCTCAGAGGAGTGTTGGTACCTGCCCATCTTCGGAGTATACCATCCCAAGAAGCCAGGTCAAATAAGAGTGGTATTCGACTCAAGTGCCAAATGTGAAGATGTCTCATTAAATGATGTCCTACTGTCGGGCCCAGACCTCAACAACAGACTTCTGGAAGTACTACTCTCTTTCCGCAGAGATACGGTGGCATTTATGGCTGATATACAACAGATGTTCCACTGTTTTCTCGTCAAAGAGGAACACAGAAACTACTTGAGGTTCTTCTGGTACCGTGAAAACGACCCAGACAAAGACGTCAGAGTACCGGATGAGGGTACACATATTCGGGAACAGCCCTTCCCCAGCAGTCGCTATCTACGGCCTCCGTAACTCTGCCAAAGAAGGCGAAGAAAGGTATGGGTCAGACGTCAGATCCTTCATAGAAAAGGACTTCTACGTAGACGACTGTTTGAAGTCCACACCAACAAATGAGGCTGCAATCAGTCTACTAAAAAGGGCTCAAGAAATGCTCGCTCAATCTAACCTAAGGTTACGCAAGATTTCCTCCAACAGTCGAGAGTTGATGGAAGCATTTCTCTCTCAAGACTATTCCAGTGATCTAAAGGACCTAGACCTAAGCATCGACACTCTTCCCATGCAGCGGAGTCTTGGATTGCTTTGGGATCTGAAGACGGATGCCTTCACCTTTCAGATCAGTAAAGACGAGAAACCCTTCACGCGCAGAGGAGTTCTTTCTTTCATGAATAGTCTATACGACCCCCTGGGATTCATAGCTCCAGTTACTGTCCAAGGGAAAATGATGCTAAGAGACTTCACCCAAGACATATCTGATTGGGATGATCCACTGCCAGCAGAAAAGGCAGACCTGTGGGCAGAGTGGAAGAGGTCTTTCGAGGCCTTGACCGACCTTCGTGTGAAACGACCGTATGCTCCTGTGCCATCCACAGAAGTCAAGACACAAAGACTCTGTATCTTCTTCGATGCATCAGTCAAAGCAATCGCAGCAGTAGCATACCTCACAACCATAGATGTCAATGAACAGAGCCACATTGGGTTTGTGATGAGCAGGACTAAACTGGCACCACTCCGCAAACACACGGTACCCAGACTGGAACTTTGCACTGTTGTCCTCACAGTTGAGTTGGCCGAGCTTATCTCAGGTGTGATGAATCTGGAAACCAAAGAAGCAGAGTTCTACACTGATAGCAAGGTGGTACTGGGATACATCTGCAATGAAACACGACGCTTTTATGTCTACGTCAGCAACCGGATACTGAGGATAAGAAGATCTACCTGCCCTAGTCAGTGGCACTATATACCTACTCACCTCAATCCTGTGGACCATGCGGCTAGATCCGTTGCTTCAAGTCATCTTAAGAACTCTACATGGTTCACAGGCCCTGACTGTTATGTTCTGCTACAAGCACTAAGGAAAGAAGGGAGACCTGTCCCTACGATAGAACTAAGCTAGATGCCTACGATGTAACGGGAACCTGATCCTGCGATCAGACCCGCTAAAGTCCTCAGCTAGTCTGTACGAAGACCTATAGATGCGAGGAAGGGATCCCTACAAGAACTAGGGACTGGGAGAAAGATGGACACCTCCTAACAGAAGTTGTAGCAGTAAAAGACAAAAAAAACAACATAGAACATAGAGGTCCGAAGACCAAGCAAAAACTGACTGAGTAAGGTAACAAAGCACCTGGCTAGCTTAAGAGTAGAAATTACAATGAAGTCCAGCAAAGCCAGAAGGGCGGAGCAGGATTAAATAGGCAAAAAAGGTCATGTGACCAGCAAGATAGAAAAAACCTAACAGGAGAGTTCTAACAGTACCCCCCCCCCCTTCTAAGAGGATCCTTCGGATCCCCTAGGCCCAGGCTTATCCGGAAACCTTTTGTGAAACGCTCTGACAAGTCTGGACGCAGAAACATCCTCCGCCCTCACCCATGAGTTATCCTCGGGTCTGAAACCCTTCCAAGCGACGAGATACTGCAAACTCCCTCTATACCGTCTAGAATTTAGGATGCAGGAAATTTCATATTCCCCGTCCTCCACCACCGGGGAACAGTGGCAGAGGCGTCTCCATCCGACACATCAGCTTTTTTCAATAGAGAAACATGAAACACCGGATTAATCTTCCAGGAGGTAGGAACCTCCAACCTAACAGCAGATTGGTTAACAACCTGAAGCACCTTAAAGGGCCCTACAAACTTGGGACCCAATATTTTAGAAGGAATCCTCAACCGCAGATTTTTAGAGGACAACCAAACCATGTCACCAATGGCCAACAAAACCTCTTGCCGTTTCCTATCAAAGTACCTTTTAGATTTTCTGTTAGCCTCCTGAAGATTAACACGCACATCCGTCCAAACTCTCTCCAAATCACCAGAAAAATTCTCCTCTTCAGGCATGGCCGATACCAATTTGGAGAATGACCCAAACGACGGATGTCTCCCAGTACAACAAAAAAAAAGGCGAACAACCAGCAGAAGAGGATGTATGGTTGTTAAGAGCAAATTCAGCAAGTGGCAGAAACTCAGACCAACCCTCTTGATTGTCATACACACAAAACAACGCAAGAACTGCTCAACATCCTGGTTTTTCCTTTCCGTCTGGCCATTAGACTCAGGATGATATCCGGATGAAAACGACAAATGAACTCCCAACCTGTCACAAAAGGCGCGCCAAAAACGAGCCACGAACTGAGGTCCCCTATCAGAAACAATGTCAGTAGGAACGCCATGTAGTCTGACAATTTCCTTGACAAAGGCCTTAGCGAGAGTCTTAGCGCAGGGCAGTTTGATGAAAGGAACCAAGTGACGCATCTTGCTAAAACAGTCCACGACCACCCAGATGACAGTGAAACCCTGAGAGGGGGGAAGGTCAGTAATAAAGTCCATAGCCAAATGAGTCCAAGGTGCACTAGGAACCTCCAGAGGGCAAAGCAACCCCGCAACAGGAGTATGTGTAGACTTAGATCTAGCACACACAGTACATTGACGCACCCACTTAATGACTTCCTTCTGCCATCGAGGCCACCAAAAACTGCGACCCACAAGTCTCTTGGTCTCAGAGATTCCAGGATGACCTGCCAACAGAGACTCATGACACTCAACAAACAAATCTCTCCTAAAGGTCCCAGGCACAAACAAACTCCCATGGAGAGTGTTAGATGGGGCATTCTTCTGTGCTTTAAGAATCTCATCTTCCAACACAGAGTCCAAAGCAGCAATCACAACCCCTTCTTGTAAAATGTTCTCCTCCTCCTCAGCACCGACCATGGGAGAAAAGCTGTGAGACAAAGCATCAGCTTTAACATTCTTAGTACCTGGTGTGAGACAGTGAGAATATGTGTGTTGAATGGGGTGTACATTTCACCTAGATACTTTGCTGACTGGTATAAGGGAAATGTATGGCATTGTAAACCTAGTGGTAGAGAAAAGTCACTACACCTTACATTCAGTACACACTTGCAGCTCAGGCCTGAAACCACTCAGCTGTTAATTAGGAGACCAGAAGTAGGTGTCTGCGAACACAGACAGAGAGCTCGCTTAGTCTGGACAAGGAGTCCAGGCACAAGAAGGAGTCTCCAGGAGTATGAGCTGTCTCAGTCTGGGTGCTCGATGTACCCCGGACACAGGAGTAGTCTCAGTGAGAATCCATGCGGATAGCTGCTGAATAGGAGGGGAGCTCTCTCAAGTCTGGACGTTGAAGGTGCCTTCAGACACAAGGAGGAGACTCTGTGAAACTCCATGCTGGTAAATGCTGAACATATGTGTTGTTTTGGCCCAGGCTGTTAGAGTCTGGTCCCGGATAGATAGGGAAATCTATCTAAGTGTAGTAAGTGGCTGGACAAGCCCAGGTCTTAAGTTTATGATTTGATTTTGATTATGTTCTGTTTACTGTGGACTTTAATAAAACTGGTTGCGGCCAGTTTTTAACAGAACTACTGTCTGTGAATGGTCTCTTTATGCCACTCCGTCTCCCCAAGATGGCGATCCCAGAGCTATATCCCCTGAAAAGCTTACAATTGGTGCTGGAATGTGCGTGCAGCACAGTGGCGAGAGACAGCAATAAAGGTGAAGTCTGTTGAAGCATCAGCAGAGAAAAAAAAAAGTGTGTCAGCAAAAACGTCTGATTGGAGCAGTCTTAAAGAGACAGTAGCCCTAATAGACTTTGCAAAGAAAAAAAAAAAAGTTTGTCAATAAAGGAGAAACGTCTGTTGGAGCAGTCTTAAAGAGACAGTGGCCCTAATAGAGTTTGCAGAGAAAAAAAAAAAGTGTCTGCACAGCAAGGCTGAATTTTCTGTGGAAAAGACTGTGGAGTGTGTATGTCTTGAGTGAAGACTGCCGTTGTTGAGACAGAGAAGTCTGACAACATGGATGACAGCATGGAGGCGCTGTTTGAACAAATGGCGCAAGTTAATGTGCAACATAAGACTGCCGTGGTTGAGACAGATAAGTCCGGCAGTATGGAGGAGCTCGTTGAGTACCTGGTCCAGGCCCAGCGAAGCATGCAGCAGAGCATGGAGCAGCAGCGCCTGCAGCACCAGCAGCGCATGCAGCAGGCCCAGCAGCAATTCCTGCAGCAGCAGCAGGAGAATAACGGTTGTTTTTTGAGCAGGTTGCAGCACTACAAAAGACTTGCAGCGCATCGTCCCAAAGTAATGTTGCAAAGTCACCTGCATTGTCCGCTGTAAAGAAGGCGGTAAGGCGGTCCCTGAAAAAGATGACACCTCGTGATGATGTGGAGGTATATCTCACTAGGTTTGAGGGACTGGCAGAGAAGTAGAATCTGCCCCTATCTGAATGGGCCATGATGGTCGCACCCTATCTGATTGGAGAACCCCAAAGGGCCTATGCTGACCTGAGCGAGCAGGACAGCCAAGACTATGCCAAGCTGAAAGCGGAGATTCTTACCCGGCTGGGTGTTACGGTGACAGCCCGTGCCAGGGGAGTTCATGACTGGAGATGCAGTTGGGAGTCTGCAGTCAGCAAACCTGATTATGGAGTTGAAAAGGTGATAGTGGACCGCTACACCCAAGCACGTCCTCCTGAGGTACAGCCAGAGGTCGGACAAGGAGACCACCAGGACGCCAATCGTCTGGTCAGCCTGATGGAGAGGGCCTTCGCCACCAAAGACTGCCTCAGTGACCAGCCGTCTGAGAGGTCATCACTTCAGAGTTCCTGGATGCCGAACTCTCCCGGTAAGAGCGTTCCAGCTGTTGGGGTCGTGTGGGTGGGAGAGTGTGATGGACAGTGTTGGAGATGTCGTGAAATTGCAGCCAACTGTCCAATAGAGGGGGAGCCTATGTGTTGTGATGTTGGCGGATCCCTCTCTCCCTGCGCAGAGCCTGTGTGTGTGTCCACCTCAGCCGAAGAGACTGGACCACAGGGGTCCCCGGTGGTTGTAAATGACTGCCCAGCACAGGCCCTCTTGGACTCGGAGAGTCCAGTGACTTCCGTGTGTGATAGCCTGATTTATGGGGACTTCATCCCTGATAAACACCTGAGTGTGGTGTGTGTCCATGGAGACACCAAAGTCTACCCAGAGACTGTCGTGGACTTGATCCCCAAACGCGGGGAGGTTTCATGTGAAGTGGGGGTAGTGAAGAACCTGGTGCCCCCCGTCATATTGGGTAATGACTTTCCCCGGTCTAAGGATCTCTGGGGAAAAATGTTTCTGATGGACAGTGTGATGAAGCTCCTATTGAGGGTGCGCAGTCCCGAGGGGCGGAACACAATGCTAGTGGGCCGTTAAACTTATGTGATAATGATGATGATGATGATAATGATAATGATGATCATGATAATGATGATGACCATGATAATGATGCTGATGCTGATAATGATAATGATGATGATCATGATAGTGATGATGATACTGATCATAATCATGATAGTGATATTGATGATAATGATGACTGTGATGGTGATGAAATTCCTTTGCAGGTGATGTTGGGAGACGAGGATGGTGGTTCTCGGGAACCGAGTGTCCCTGACTTGCCTGTGTCCTGTGACAATTTTGAGAGTGAGCAGTGGCGAGACCCCTCTCTTAAAACGGCCCAGGAAAATATAAATGTTCTAAATGAGGTTTCCCAAGAGCCTGGCTCTGAGGAGAGGTTTCCT
Organism: Oophaga sylvatica; assembly: GCA_033576555.1. Classification (NCBI taxonomy): domain Eukaryota; kingdom Metazoa; phylum Chordata; class Amphibia; order Anura; family Dendrobatidae; genus Oophaga; species Oophaga sylvatica. Next base: position 184,497,043 of record JARQOD010000004.1, on the reverse strand, counting down.
CATATTGCCATAGACACTCACCTGTTGTATAGGGACACTGAAGTCCAGGGAGAGGTCGTGAGCCAGCTCCTAGTACCTGAGCTATATGGAAGTATAGTGCTGGGGTTGTCACATAGTCACATACTTGAGGGACCACCTGAGGGAAACCAGGGACCAGATGGTGAAGTTAATGTTGTGGATGACATGTTAACTAAGGTTCCAGATCAAGATGTGAATGAGAATGAATTGTATAACCCTGACAGTGAGCAGGATGTGAATGAAAATGAAGTGTATAACCCTGAAAGTGAGCAGGATGTGAATGAGAATGAATTGTATAACCCTGACAGTGAGCAGGATGTGAATGAAAATGAAGTGTATAACCCTGAAAGTGAGCCAGATGTGGCTGAGAAAAAGGGGTCAGACAGGGATAGTGGTAGTGATAGTGAATCATCTGATGACAATCAAGCAACCAGTGCAAATGAGGAAGGCATGGTAGCAGAGGAGGTTGAGAGTCCTGAGAGGAAGGCTGATGCTGACCTTGCAGTCGGACAGAAGATGGCATCTGAAGATGTTTTACAGTTGGCCGGTTCCCTGGCGAAGACTAAGGTGAAAGGAGGAGAGCTGAGCTTTAAAGGCAGGACTCTGAAACTGAACACAGCCCAAGTAGATGCTGTTGGAAATGTGAAGTTACCAAGGTATGGTGTGGATCTGTATCGTGCCAAGGACTCTGAGGAAGATGCTGCAGAGGTGGAAAAAGCCATAGAAGTGGTAGTCACCAAGCCAGATGCCTCATCAGAAGCTGAGGTCTCAAGTGAAGCTGTGAGGAACAAGACTGAAGATATGGGGACTGACTCTGTCCAGGAATCTGTTTCTGCCGAAGACAGCGGCGTGGACGGGTTGCGGTTCGGATCAGTAGCTGCAACTCGTGAAGCTCAGGCTGGAAGTTTGGCGCCCGGAGCCCCAGCGGTGTTCCCGAGTGACACCAAGGATCTGGATAAGTCACAAGATGAGATTTTGAGACATCAGGCTGGCGTTGGTGAGCTCAAGCGCACTTTCATGGAGTCTACATCGGAGCCACGTCCCAACAAATGGGAAAAGCGATGTGTCACTCCGTTGCCGCTGCAGACACACGGGAGCTCAGATGGGATGCAGAACGTGGTGGAAGAGAAGAATCCGGCGGGTTATGAGTATACAGATGCAGCTATCAGGGAGAACTTGAAAGCCGGAATAAATGGAAATATTGGAGACCATAATGATGTGACTGAAGAGGTAGAATGTAAGACTGACGGTAGGGCTTCTGAGCATGTTCTACCAGAAGAGCCTGAAGAAGGGGCCAAAGACATAAAGGACGTCCAACAGGTACCAGATGAATTGATTACTTCTCAGAAAAAACTCCAAACTGTGATGAAGGAGTGTGATGAAAGCCATGAGCATCTTCGTGAGAAAGTCAATGAAGTAAAAGGAAGAATACAGGGAATCTCTTCGTTGCAAGAGCAAATGCTGCTCAATAAGTCTAAGGCTCTATATAAGAATGCTGTTGTCACGGTAGAACATTACAATTCAGCTGGAGACTTAGCGGATGAATTATGTGTACTGCAAAAGAAAAACGATCAGCTCCTTCTACATTCCCAATCATTTGAACAGTGTAGCTTAAAATGGTCAGAGACCATGGCAGAGGAGCTTAAGGTCTGTGAAACAGACTTTATGAGTCAACCGATATTCAAGAAAATAGATGTGCTAAAGAGGGTTCAAGGGGAACTAGAGAAAAGTGAAAAATCCCCTATACCTTCTGTGATAGTTGGTGACACATGGTCAGTGCACCAAGGACAGGAGGTACGTGAGTTTCTGAGGAAGAGTCAGCAGAAGTGTTCTGATGTGCCGGGTCGTGCTTCTCTGGCCAGGCACTATATCGAAACTGAGCCCGGCCCTAAGGTCAAGATGAAACCGTGCAGGATACCCGAGGCCCGCAGAGAGCATAGGCCTGGGAGGGTACAGGGTAGTGCGGATGCTTCAGATGAAGAGAAAGCTGATGTTGGCTATGGCTCAGGTGAAGATACAGATGACAGTAGTGAAGATGAAGCTGATGAAGGCCATGACTGGTCCAGAGTTCACTGTCTCTTTTGGATTGTTGACCAGCCCTCCGGTCTGGATGACCAGCCCTCCGGTCTGGAAAAGAGGGGGGGGGATATGTGAGACAGTGAGAATATGTTTGTTGAATGGGGTGTACATTTCACCTAGATACTTTGCTGACTGGTATAAGGGAAATGTATGGCTTTGTAAACCTAGTGGTAGAGAAAGGTCACTACACCTTACATTCAGTACACACTTGCAGCTCAGGCCTGAAACCACTCAGCTGTTAATTAGGAGACCAGAAGTAGGTGTCTGCGAACACAGACAGAGAGCTCGCTTAGTCTGGACAAGGAGTCCAGGCACAAGAAGGAGTCTCCAGGAGTATGAGCTGTCTCAGTCTGGGTGCTCGATGTACCCCGGACACAGGAGTAGTCTCAGTGAGAATCCATGTGGATAGCTGCTGAATAGGAGGGGAGCTCTCTCAAGTCTGGACGTTGAAGGTGCCTTCAGACACAAGGAGGAGACTCTGTGAAACTCCATGCTGGTAAATGCTGAACATATGTGTTGTTTTGGCCCAGGCTGTTAGAGTCTGGTCCCGGATAGATAGGGAAATCTATCTAAGTGTAGTAAGTGGCTGGACAAGCCCAGGTCTTATGTTTATGATTTGATTTTGATTATGTTCTGTTTACTGTGGACTTTAATAAAACTGGTTGCGGCCAGTTTTTAACAGAACTACTGTCTGTGAATGGTCTCTTTATGCCACTCCGTCTCCCCAAGACGGCGATCCCAGAGCTATATCCCCTGAAAAGCTTACACTGGGATGTAAGTAACGGAAAAATTAAACCGCGAGAAAAACAGTGCCCACCTAGCCTGACGGGCATTCAAGCGTTTGGCAGCATCAAGATAGATCAGATTTTTATGATCCGTGAAAACCTGAACGGGAAATTCAGCACCTTCCAAGAGATGACGCCAGTGTTCAAATACGAGTTTAATAGCCAACAATTCCCTATTACCAATATCGTAATTCAGTTCAGTCTCAGAAAATTTTTTTGAAAAAAAGGCACAGGGATGTACTCCATCCCTGTTTTCCTGAGACAACACCGCGCCGACCCCCACAGAAGAAGCATCAACCTCAACCAAAAACGGATTAGTCACATCAGGCTGCATAAGGATGGGAGCAGAGCTGAACCTCTCCTTTAGAAACACAAAAGCTTCAATGACCTCAGTAGTCCACTGAACCGCATTAGCACCTTTCCTGGTGAGATCAGTCAGTGGTTTGACAATAATAGAAAAATTTTGAATGAATTTTCTATAATAATTGGCGAAACCCAAAAACCTCTGTATCGATTTCAAACCAACAGGCCTCGGCCATTCCTGCACAGCTTGAACTTTCACCGGTCCATCTCAAAACCTTCGCTGGAGATAATGTAGCCCAAAAAACTAATTCTCTGTACAGCGAACTCACATTTCTCTAGCTTAGCAAAAAGTGAATTGTCCATTAATAACTGTAATACCTCACGTACGCTCCGCCAATGAGACTCCAGATCCGGGGAATAAATCAGAATGTCATCCAAATACAAAACCACATTTTTGCCGATCAAAGGTCTAAGGATGTCATTAATAAGATTCTGAAAAAATGCAGGAGCATTGGTAAGACCAAAAGGCATAACCAGATTCTCAAAATGACCCACAGGAGTGTTAAAAGCAGTCTTCCATTCGTCACCCTCCTTCATGCGCAACAAATTGTATGCCCCCCGAAGATCAATTTTAGAGAACCACTTGGCCCCCACTAACTGGTTAAACAAATCAGGAATCAATGGCAGTGGGTAAGGATTGCGTACAGTAATTTTATTAATCTCACGAAAGTCCAGACAAGGATGTAAACCGCCGTCCTTTTTTTTAAAAAAAAAAAATCCAACAGCCACAGGAGACTTGGAAGGCCTAATGTGACCGGCAGGCAAGCTTGTCTGTATGTATTCCTCCAAAGCCTTTCTCTCAGGAATAGTAAGATTAAATAAACAACTTTTAGGAAGAGTCGCTCCAGGGACAAATTCAATAGTACAATCATAGTCTCTATGGAGAGGCAAAATCTGCGATTCCTTCTCAGAAAAAACTTTCCAAAAATCCTGAATATGTACAGGTAATTCACCTTTATCCACAGCAGCAATACGCCCGTTACAACACTTGTCATAACTCTTAGGGCTCCAGGACTTAATTTCATTGGTAGACCAATCCAGAACAGGATTGTGCAATTTTAACCAGGGTAACCCCAAAACCACCGGAGAAGGCAAATTATTCAATACTACCAAATCCAAATTCTCTTGGTGAACACCATTAATAGTGAGGGGAAATTCACAGACCTTGTGAGTAACCTTCTTCAAGGAGAGCCATCAACAGAAACCACGGCAATAGGGGATGACAAAAGTTTGGGTTTTAATTTAAGTTTTTCCAAGAATCCCCCATCAATCACATTCAGAGTAGAACCACAATCGACAAATACCAGAAATTCCATTAATTCGTCCTGAGCAGCAGTAGTGGCAGAAAGAAAGACGCCTTTAGTGTTTAAACAGGCTATACGGGCGGAACTGACCTTTTTTTTTTTCTTTGTTCATACGAAGTACACAGTTCTCAATGAAATAGTCAGATTTGCCGCAATAAAAGCATAAACCTTCAGAAAACCTGCGGTCTTTTTCCTGAGAGCGAGGTGCCATTGTTCCAATCTCCATCGGCTCTTCAATGTCAGTACAGACCCTCTCAAGACTTGGAGCTGACATGGCAGAGGATTTACTCTCATTAACCCTTGCATGCAGTCTCCTATCCACCCGTATAGCTAATTGCATAGCCTCTTGCAAGTTACCTGGTGTGGGATAAGCAATCAGCAAATCTTTAACCCTTTCACCTAGCCCTGCAAGAAACAAACTTTTCAAAGCTGAATCGTTCCACCCCACCTGAGTAGACCACCGACGGAAGTGAGTACAATATTTTTCCACATTACCTGATCCCTGCCTCAAACGTCTCAATTCTGTCTCAGCTGATGAGACACGATCAGGATCATCATACAATAACCCCAAAGCAGAAAAAAAACTATCCACTGATCTAAAGCATGGATCCCTAGGTTGTAGAGAAAAGGCCCACTCCTGAGGTTCTTTGCGCAAAAGTGACATTATGAACCCTATGCACTGTGATTCATCACCAGAGGATCTGGGTCTCAAACGAAAATACAACAAGCAAGCATTTTTAAAAGAAAAAAAATCTTGTTGTTCACCAAAAAATAAATCAGGCAAACGTACCTTTGGCTCCGCGAACTGTGCTCCAGAACAGCTACTCACTTGTTTCTGGAGCTCGGTCACTTCCAGAGAGAGTCCCTGCAGGCACTGAGCCAAGTCCTGAACCGACACCATGATGGAAACTGGAAATCTTTTCCTTAGAGATATTTTTGGGCTGGACTTACTGTTATGTTCTGCTACAAGCACTAAGGAAAGAAGGGAGACCTGTCCCTACGATAGAACTAAGCTAGATCCCTATGATGTAACGGGGAACCTGATCCTGCGATCAGACCCGCTAAAGTCCTCAGCTAGTCTGTACGAAGACCTATAGATGCGAGGAAGGGATCCCTACAAGAACTAGGGACTGGGAGAAAGATGGACACCTCCTAACAGAAGTTGTAGCAGTAAAAGACAAAAAAAACAACATAGAACATAGAGGTCCGAAGACCAAGCAAAAACTGACTGAGTAAGGTAACAAAGCACCTGGCTAGCTTAAGAGTAGAAATTACAATGAAGTCCAGCAAAGCCAGAAGGGCGGAGCAGGATTAAATAAGCAAAAAAGGTCATGTGACCAGCAAGATAGAAAAAACCTAACAGGAGAGTTCTAACACTGCTTCCTTGTACGGTTCTATGCCCCACATCGACAGGCCTGAAACGTTTGAACTGTTGGATCCAGATGCTGACGAGGAGCTCCGTCCTCGAGTGTCTGCTCTGCATACAAGAATTTCAAGTCATTACCTGGAATCTCATCGGTTCAGCAGTTTCTCAACCTGGAAGTCACTTGTTCGAGCCGTTGCTTGTCTACTTCATGTGGCCCAAGTCAGCATTACCTGCAAGCCAGAGATCTTGTAAAGTTGGCATCACTGCAAGCATGCTTTTACCACCCTCAACTTGGAAAGAGCCAAGGTTACAATACTTCGTGTTGTGCAAAGAGAAGCCTACCCCAGAGAAATAGACAACCTCAACAAGGGACAACATATTTCTAGAGACAGTGTCTTGAAAAAGCTTGATCCAACGATTCTCACTCCCGCCATGCTACTCACTCAGAAAACCAACACTCCCAGCACTCCACTGGGAGAATTCAGCAACAAGGACCTCTACAGACATCAATGGAGACAAGTTCAAAGTCTCTCCAATACTTTCTGGGACAGATGGAGAAAACAATATCTCTCTACCTTACAGCCTAGGAAGAAGTGGCAAATCGACAAGCCGAACATCAAACCAGGTGATATTGTGCTCATGAAGGACAGCCAGTCACACCGAAAGGAGTGGCCACTAGGAATCATCACCAAGGTATTCCCAAGCAAGGATGAGAAGGTGTTCAAAGTCGAGGTCAAAGTGTGGAAGGCTGGGGAGAGTAAACTATTCCTCAGACCAGTTGTGGAACTAGTTTTACTGCTTTCGCCAAAAGAGCATGTATGTGGCATCAGTTGATGCCAAGCGGGGAGTGTTCTGCCCATCTGAGTACTGGGCAGCATGTTTCTTATTGTGTGCTAGTTTTGTTTGTTATAGCACCATCTAGTGGTGGCTGAATTTATAGCCTGTGCCTTTAACAAGCAGATAGAGTATTGCATTGTGGGATTGAAGCAAGGTATTCTGGGAAGAAGAAACTCCATTTTCTTCCATGTACTTCAGGGAATACACGTGTTCATGTGCTCTCCTGTAACCTCTCCAACTTGAATTTGCTATCCTGGTAAAGCATATCTGGTAAGATCAATATCTTCTCTAGCAGTGCAGTATTTAGGAGGCTATTAACTGTATAGCAGCCAGTGCATAGGAGATGTTATTAGAATCCTGTGTAAAGTTTGCATCATACTGTATACTTTCCTGTTAATTGTAAAGTGTCAGCTGTGTGCCCAATACTTATGTATGTCATTTGTAATTTTTTATAGTTTTACCGCGTGCATGTTCTATACTGTTCACCAATAAACAAGTTAGACTACAGAGGACAGTCTGCTTATTTGGAAGATACGTAAACTCAACAGAAATGAAATACAGCACAGTGTAAAAAAAAATTCTAATAAAAATTATAATAAAAATTATAAAAATAATTCAATAAAATAAATTTACACTTGAAACTGAACCCCACTTCAAAGTGTGGATGGCAGAACCAACCTGAAATTAAAAACGGACACCCAAGTGCAAAAGGAACAGGGGGAAAAAAGAAAACACACCAACCAAGGCAGTTGAGATATGCAATGTAGAAATTTATTGAATAATATTGCAAACATAAAACTAGCACAAGCATCGAATAAACAATTAAAAAGGAAGCATGAACACCACCTAATAGTGTCCAATACCCAGGTTTTTGAAAATTATGTAATCAGGTAAATATGCAAATAATGCATGAAGTATACAGTACTAATAATACAATGGCCCACTATAGTAGATATAAAGATAGTGTACACAAAAATAATATATGTGCAACCATAAAAAACAGTGTTATAATGGAAAAAACACAGTTGTGCTAAATTACAAAGGATCATAAACCTAATAAAAAATGTGTAACCAGTGCACAAACCCAATGCAAATGTGTAAAACAAAATTAATGGGTGTAATAAAATAAAATACAGTGCAAGGGTATAAAAAATATAAGGTGAATAAGCAACAGCAAATTGTACAAAATTAGTGCCAATTCAAATACAGAAAGTGACCAATAAAAGGGTAACACTAATGTGAGCACAAATGGCGCCTAATTAAGCGCAAGCCACAATATGATGTGACAAAAAACCCTTGTATCAACTGTGAGACAGTGAGGGTGTGTGTGTTGAATGGGGTGTACATTTCACCTAGGTACTTTGCTGACGGGTATAGGGGAATGTATGGCTTTGTAAGCCTAGTGGTAGAGAAAGGTCACTACACCTTACATTCATTGCACACTTGCAGCTCAGGCCTGAAATCACTCAGGTGTTGATTAGGAAGCCAGAAGTAGGTGCTTGGGAGCACAGTCAGTGAGCTAGTTTGGTCTGGACACAGGAAGGTGTCCTGGCACAAGAAACAGTCTCCAAGAGTGTTAGAGGACGCTTAGTCTGGACACACAGGAAGGTGTCCCGGCACAAGAAGCGGTCTTCAGGAGTGGGAGCACGCTTAATCTGGACAAGGGGTCCAGGTACAGAAGGTGTCTCCAGGAGTTTGAGCTATCTCAGTCTGGGTGCAGGAAGGACCCCGGACATAGGAGTAGTCTCAGTGCGAATCCGTGTGAAGAGCGGCTGATTAGGAGTGGATCTCTCTCAAGTCTGGACGCTGAAGGGGCCTTCAGACACAAGGAGGAGTATCTGGGAAACTCCATACTGGTAACATATATTATATGTGTTGTTTTGGGCACAGACTGGTAGAGTCTGGACCCGGATAAATAGGGAAATCGATGTATGTGTAGTTAGTGGCTAGACAAGCCTAGGTTTTCTGTTTATGCTTTATTTTTTATCTGTTTGCTGTGGACTTTAATAAAGCTGGTTGCGGCCAGTTTTAAACCAGAACTGCTGTCTGAATGAACTGTTTTCGTGCCATTCTGTCTACCCAGACAGCGATCTCAGAGCTAAATCCCCTGAAAATGTTACAATTGGCGGAGAATGCTGGGGCAGCGCAGTGGCTGATACAGTTAGTGCTGGAGTGTGCATGCAGCACAGAGGCCTAGAGACAGCAATAAAGGTGAAGTCTGTTGAAATAGCAGCAGAGGAAAAAAAAAAGTGTGTCAGCAGAAACGTCTGTTTGGAGCAGTCTTGGAGAGACAGTGGCCCTGATAGGGTCTGCAGAGAGAAAATGTATGCACAGCAAAGCTGAACTTGTTGTGAAAATTACTGTGGAATGTGCAGCAGCAAAAGAAAAGTCTGTGGAGCAGTCTTAAAGAGACAGTAGCCCTAATAGACTTTGCAAAGAAAAAAAAAAGTGTCTGCACAGCAGAGCTGAATTTTTCTATGGAAAAGACTGTAGAGTGTGTATGTCTTGAGTGAAGACTGCCGTTGTTGAGACAGAGAAGTCTGACAGCATGGACAACGAGTGTGGATACAAGCATCTTGCTGTGACTCAGTGGGGTCACGAAGGCATCTTGCTGTGACTCAGTGGGGTCACGAAGGCATCTTGCTGCAACTCGGCGGGGTTGTGAAGATTGTCGTCGCACTCAAATCCAGTTGTGGCTCGGCGGGGCCACGAAGATTTTTCAAGGGAAAGCGGTGAAGTTCTGGTGTGAACAGTGCTCCGCGATGGCTGTGAACGGAGCAGCGAATGGGTCTGGCAAGTCGGACCGCATATTTGAGAAATGTCTACTGGACATGCAACTGGACATGGTGCGGGAGCTGTGGGCACCGTATGGAATGGCGGCAGTGGACCATTCTATGGACTCTCCGGGGGTGCCAGTGTTGTCACAGAGTGCCCGGGGAGGTGGTAAGAGATGTTGTGAACTGAGTCCTAAGACTACTGCTGATTTTTTGTGTAAAAATTACCCTGCCGGTGTGGTTGTTAAAAAGGGGGCGGAGTCTAAAAAAGGGGCGGATTTTCACAAGAGTGTAGAGTGTGGAAAACTGAAAATTGTTACTGGTGGTGGGTTGATACCTCCTAAAAATGACAATGTGACCGTTGATAACGGGGTAGCTCCAGTAGAAGGGGGTGACGTCAAAGTGGGAGGTGACCTGTTAGTCCACAACACCATGGGGAGTGACACAGACCCTGTAGCTGACTGGGACACTATGAAAGTAAAAAGTGAGTTCAGTCAGGAGAGGCTAGACGAGGGAAGAGAGTCCTCCTCTCGTCGTAGACGGCGCAAGGGCCACAAAAAGGTTGTTCCGGTAGTACTCGCTGAAAATGAAAATGAAGAGAATGTAGTACTATCTGCCTATGCTTCAAGTGTGGATTCTCCTTTAGAGGTAGAAAAGGAGGGGGCCAGTCATGGCCAAGAGCTGGAACCTGTTCAGCTGCAGTATCAGAGTGACATGCTGCAATTATGTGAAAACCTGGAGGACGTGTCCTCAGACCAGCGAGATCTAAAAGGAAGCAACGAGGAAGTTACCCTGTGGCAGAATATGTTCTTTGCCATTAAAGAGGACCGCCGCAAAATCAAGGAAGAGGTTTTGCAGTTGAAGCGTGAGAAGGAGGCGCTGCAGGATGGAGTTTCTGGAAGTGAACAAATCCTAGAACGACTGCGCGAACAGCTCAACCAGGAGCTGTGTGACTCCAAGAAGGAGTGTGATGAACGCAGTAGGGAACTGCAACAGATGAAGAAAGAGTATGTGGATCTCCTCAGGGTCAAAGAAAAACTAGAAGAGGATAAGATGGATGCAGAGCAAATGCGCCAGGTGGTTGAGACCACTCTGCAGGACACCCGTGATGAAAATGGTGATCTGCGCAGAAAGACCCTAGGTCTGGAAGCTCAGGTGAAGGAGCTACAGATGTCCTGTGGTACTCTCCAGAAGGTGGAGATGCGCCTTAAGGAAAAGCTCAGCCAAATGGAAGCTGAGCGGGAAAAGATGGAGGAGTCCACCAGAGAAGCTACAGACCAGGGCCAGGAGTTGGCCACTGGAGATGAGAGGTGTAAAGCAGATACTTCCTCGAGTGCTGTGAGTTCGGATGATTCGGTGGATGTCGGAGCCGAGATCAAGGAGCTCAAGGAGTGGGTACAAGTCCATTGGACGCAAGAGAAGCTTCAGAGACGGGCAGCTGAGAGGCGAATGGCGGAACTAGAAGAAGAAGTTCTCAGGCTTAAAAGTCCCTGATACAGTGTCCCTCGGTGAACAAGGCCTCCTTGGAGAAAAAAAAGGGCAAACACGTTGCACTCGCTCCCTTTTGCCAGGAGAAAATAGACCTGAGGAGAGCTAAGAGGGTGGTAACGGAAGATAGATGTGAAATGAAAGTGGTCCGGACGGAAATGCACGAAATTGTAGCTGTAAGTCAGCTCAGAAGAAGTGTAAAGGGGGAAGAAGCTGAAAGTCAGTTGTCCCTGAACCCTGAGCTGATTGATCGTCTGGAAACCACTGGTGAGACAGAAGCGTGTCGGTACAAGTGCCTCGTAGATGTACCCGAGGACTTGAGAGAAGAATGCACCCGTGAGTCTGTGCATGAAGCGTTTAGGAAGGCCGTGGGAGCCTGTAAGGTGTACTCGACCTCAGGAGCTAAACAGCTGGTGGTCTTGTCCACGACCGAAGTTACAGTGAAGAGGGTGGCAATCCTAAGTGATATGCACTGGCGATGTATTCGCACAAAGCGGTTTCTCCGGTTGAAGACAGAACAAACCGTTAGACAACTAAAGCTTATGAGAAAAGCTCACAGTCTACAGGAAGAGGTCATCCGGGTGCCTCATGTTCTGGTGAGAAAGCTGATTGGGAGAAATGGCCGAGCCATGCAGATAATGGTGAAGAAGTCTGGTGTGGTGAAAGTAAGCAGTCCACGTGATCGTCGGGACTGGATACCAGATGAAGACGGCATGGTGTCATTCTACGCTATAGGAACGGAAGAAAGTCTTGAATATGTGCGCATGCTGGTGGCGTACCGTGTGACCTACCTGCAAGAGGTAGAACAATTGAATCTCGCTAGACAGCGAGTAGATAGACAGCATCATCTGAGCAGCAGAAGATGGCAGCCGTCTAAGAATAGTGAGACCCGACAGAGAAAGGGCTCCCTAAATAACAGAACAGCTACGGCTGAAGTTAGGGACCTTACAACATGTACTGAGGGTAGTGGGCGTGGGTTTAGAGGTAGTGAGACCTCCAGTAACTCAGGTTTGAGAGGCCCATACAGACGACCCGATAGAGTACGTGACAGTACGAAGTCTAACCAGACCTTAAATACACAGGCAAGACCTGACAAGGTTACGATGGACCGCTGGGAGCGGGGGAGACCTGACAAGGTTACGACCCAGAAAAGTGACTGGACGAAGTCTGTGACAATGACAGACGGTAAGTCCCTAAGGAATGAGCGAATGTCATTGACTAATGTTCCGGGGGGCTGAACAGAGCAATGGACAAGTACATGGTCTCTGTGTGAACTGTGGGTTGAGGTGATTGGATATATTATGTGTTCAACCCCACAAGCTTAAAACTTATGATAATGATGATGATGATAATGATGATGATGATCATAATGATGATGATAATGATGATGATGCTAATCATAATAGTGATGATATTGATGTTGGCAATGACAGTGGTGAGGATGAAGTTGATGATGGAGATGACTGGTCCGGAGTTCACTGTCTCTTTTGGATTGTTGACCAGCCCTCCGGTCTGGATGACCAGCCCTCCGGTCTGGAGAAGAGGGAGGGGATATGTGAGACAGTGAGGGTATGTGTGTTGAATGGGGTGTACATTTCACCTAGGTACTTTGCTGACGGGTATAGGGGAATGTATGGCTTTGTAAGCCTAGTGGTAGGGAAAGGTCACTACACCTTACATTCATTGCACACTTGCAGCTCAGGCCTGAAATCACTCAGGTGTTGATTAGGAAGCCAGAAGTAGGTGCTTGGGAGCACAGTCAGTGAGCTAGTTTGGTCTGGACACAGGAAGGTGTCCTGGCACAAGAAACAGTCTCCAAGAGTGTTAGAGGACGCTTAGTCTGGACACACAGGAAGGTGTCCCGGCACAAGAAGCGGTCTTCAGGAGTGGGAGCACGCTTAATCTGGACAAGGGGTCCAGGTACAGAAGGTGTCTCCAGGAGTTTGAGCTATCTCAGTCTGGGTGCAGGAAGGACCCCGGACATAGGAGTAGTCTCAGTGCGAATCCGTGTGAAGAGCGGCTGATTAGGAGTGGATCTCTCTCAAGTCTGGACGCTGAAGGGGCCTTCAGACACAAGGAGGAGTATCTGGGAAACTCCATACTGGTAACATATATTATATGTGTTGTTTTGGGCACAGACTGGTAGAGTCTGGACCTGGATAAATAGGGAAATCGATGTATGTGTAGTTAGTGGCTAGACAAGCCTAGGTTTTCTGTTTATGCTTTATTTTTTATCTGTTTGCTGTGGACTTTAATAAAGCTGGTTGCGGCCAGTTTTAAACCAGAACTGCTGTCTGAATGAACTGTTTTCGTGCCATTCTGTCTACCCAGACAGCGATCTCAGAGCTAAATCCCCTGAAAATGTTACACAACCTATTAAAGCCATATAGGCAAAATAAGCAACTGGTGCCAGAAAAGGGGAGCACCAATATGAGCACAAATAGCGCTCAATTAAGCGCAAGCCCCAATATACTGTGACAAACAATCCCTATATCAGCCTAGTAAAGCCACATGGGCAAAATAAGCAATTAATACCTGAAAAAACCGGGGGAGGAAATGGAAGGTGGTGTAGATGCTGCTACGAACGCGCCCCGACGCGCGTTTCGGAAAATCTTCCCCCTGACGAAGGAAGATTTTACGAAACGCGCGTCGGGGCGCGTTCGTGGCAGCATCGACACCACCTTCCATTTCCTCCCCCGGTTTTTTCAGGTATTAATTGCTTATTTTGCCCATGTGGCTTTACTAGGCTGATATAGGGATTGTTTGTCACAGTACATTGGGGCTTGCGCTTAATTGAGCGCTATTTGTGCTCATATTGGTGTTCCCCTTTTCTGGCACCAGTTGCTTATTTTGCCCATATGGCTTTAATAGGTTGATACAAGGGTTTTTTGTCACATCATATTGTGGCTTGCGCTTAATTAGGCGCCATTTGTGCTAACATTAGTGTTACCCTTTTATTGGTCACTTTCTGTATTTGAATTGGCACTAATTTTGTACAATTTGCTGTTGCTTATTCACCTTATATTTTTTATACCCTTGCACTGTATGTTATTTTATTATACCCATTAATTTTGTTTTACACATTTGCATTGGGTTTGTGCACTGGTTACACATTTTTTATCAGGTTTATGATCCTTTGTAATTTAGCACAACTGTGTTTTTTCCATTATAACACTGTTTTTTATGGTTGCACATATATTATTTTTGTGTACACTATCTTTATATCTACTATAGTGGGCCATTGTATTATTAGTACTGTATACTTCATGCATTATTTGCATATTTACCTGATTACATAATTTTCAAAAACCTGGGTATTGGACACTATTAGGTGGTGTTCATGCTTCCTTTTTAATTGTTTATTCGATGCTTGTGTTAGTTTTATGTTTGCAATATTATTCAATAAATTTCTACATTGTATATCTCAACTGCCTTGGTTGGTGTGTTTTCTTTTTTCCCCCTGTTCCTTTTGCACTTGGGTGTCCGTTTTTTATTTGGAAGATAGAATGATGGTTTAGCTGTATGCTAGATTGCACACCGTGTCAACGTGTATGAAGGCAGAACAATGACCCTTCTCCAAAGACTCTTTGATATAAGATCGCATAGCATCATGCTCAGGTACAGATAAATTAAAGAGCCGACCCTTGGGAAATTTACAACCGGGTATTAAGTCAATAGCGCAATCATAACTCCCATGAGGAGGTAAGGATGCAGACTTACTCTCACTAAACACATCAGAAAAATCTGTGAAATAGTCAGGGACATCTTGAGACTGGGGAAAGGCAGAAAAAACAGGAGTGTCACTACGAACACATTGACAACCCCAACTGACCACAGACACAGACTTACAATCCAAAACAGGATTATGAGTCTGCAACCAAGGAAAACCCAGTACAATAATGTCATGTAAATTATGTAACACTAAAAATTTGCAATTCTCTTGGTGGTCCGGGTCAACCCGCATTATCACCTGCGTAGAAAACTGGGGTTTATTCTCTGCCAAAGGGGTAGAATCAATGCCCAGCAAAGGAATAGACTTCCGCAGGGGTATCATAGGAAAACCACAACGTTTGGCAAAATCAAAATCCATCAGGTTTATAGCTGCTCCTGAATCAACAAAAGCCTGAGCTGAAAATGTGGACATGGAGCAAATCAAGGTAACAGTCAACAGAAATTTAGTCTGAACACTACTCAAAACAACTGAGCGCGCAAAACGTCTTCCCCGCTTGGGGCAGACGGAAATAGCATGAGAAGCGTCACCACAATAGTAGCACAACTTATTACGCTTTCGAAACTCATGACTCTGTGCCCCAGAAGTCACTCCATCACACTGCATGGGCTCAGGGGCTGGCCCGCAAGGCATCACAATCTCACGCATATTTCTACGTTCACGCAAACGTCTGTCAACTTGAATAGCTAATGACATAGAGTCATTGAGACCAGAGGGGACAGGGAATCCCACCATAACATCCTTTACAGTCTCTGCCAGACTCTTTCGAAAAAGAGCTGCTGGAGCACCATCATTCCATTTAGTAAGGACTGCCCAATTTCTGAATTTCTGGCAATACAGCTCTGCGGCTTCTTGACCCTAATTCAATGCCAACAAGGTTTTTTCAGCTTGATCAGTAACATTAGGTTCATCATACAACAACCCTAGAGCCTGAAAAAACACATCAACATCATTCAAAATAGGATCCCCAGGTGTCAGGGAAAAGGCCCAATCCTGAGGGTCGCCGCGCAACAGGGAGATGACAATTTGAACCTGCTGCGCTGCGTTCCCTGAGGACTTAGGTTTCAAGGCAAAAAACAACTTACAGTTATTTTTAAAATTCAAAAGTTAGATTGATCCCCCAAAAATAAATCTGGCATAGGGATCCTAGGTTCCACAATCGGCAACCTAGCGAGATAGGTAGCAATACTCCGAACTTCAGCAGCAAGCTGCTCCACACGATCGGACAAATGCTTGACCTCCATTGGGGAAAAAATTCCTCCTCAGCCCCCAGAGAAAAAAGAGGGAAAAAAATGTAACAAAGAAAAAAAAGAAAACATTTCTGACAACTCTGAAAACTTTTCTTTTTATACTATTTTTTTTCCCTTCTGTTGAGTACCATATAATTTCACTATGGCCGGTGATTCTGTTATGCTTTGGTAGCTGAGGAGGCAGGAGCAGATAACCGCATAGGCAGCCAAACACCAGAGAGGTTGGAAACTAATAGGTTGCAGACACCTAAACTAACTGCACAACTAGAAGCAGCCGTGGGACGTTCCTACGGAGCCCTAGATGCCTCGTCACAGCCGGAGAGATTAGCTATCCTGAAGATGGAAAGAGGAAAGCTAACTGCCCCGGAGGAGAGCCCCAAAAGAATAGGAAGCCCCAAACATATAATGGCGGTTAGACAAGATGAAAACACGAACACAGACAGAAAATAGATTGAGCAAACGCTGGGGCCCAAAACTGTCTAGATAGGACAGCACAGGAGAGAATACTGTCTCCAACACTTCTGAATCCAAAAATACTGAGACCACACGGTCTCGACCACCTATATCAGATATCTGGTGTGGACACGTAGCTACCCAGCAGTAAAATATCACAAGAACTGAGCAAATGGACAAATACAAAAAGCGAATGGAGACCAGCCCAAGCCCCCCAAAGGGACCCGGCTGAAGTAAAAAAGCAATGCAGCAAAAAAGCAAGGAAAATCAAACCACAGTAAAAAAAAACTGAAAGTGACTTATCTGAATGCATGTAGGAGACAGCAGAAAAGCAAGCTGAATTCCAACCTAGACCAGGAAGAACAATTGATCACCGGCAAGAACCATGGGAAGTCAGCTCACTTATATCAGGCCAGTCCGTAACACCTGATAACCAATCCTCAATTGCAGGTGGTGGATTTTTGCTGTTTAACATAGGTTCAATAACCTCAGCAACCACCAGAGGGAGCTTCTCCAACATGTTCACAACAGTGCCCATTATTCTGTATGGAGCATTATACGTGTCCCATTATTCTGTATGGTGCAATATATGAGCTCATTATACTGTATGGCTGTATGGAGCAAGATGAGGATCATTATACTGCATTGAGGACTATGTGGTGCTCATAATATGGAAGACTATGCAGTGCCCATAATACTTTATGGAGGACTTTCTAGTCTAAAATTAAAAGTTTTAAATCCCCCAGGGCAAGCACTGTGAGCTGTGACGATTTGTCAGTTTCTAAGCTATTGTAGAATTCACAATAGATGTCATTCATGCAATGTAAGAAGTCAGTGAAATCTTTGGCATTGTACTATACCTATACAGGGTGGGCCATTTATATGGATACACCAAAATAAAATGGGAATGGTTGGCGATATCAAATTTCTGTTTGTGGCACATTAGTATATGGGAGGGGGAAAACTTTTCAAGATGGGTGGTGACCATGGCGGCCATTTTGAAGTTGGCTATTTTGGATCCATCAAACTTATTGAGAATTTCACAATAAAAACAATGGTGTGATTGGTTTTAATGTAACTTTATTCTTTCATTAGTTACCGTATTTTTCGGACAATAAGACGCACCGGATTATAAGACACAGCCAGGTTTTAGAGGTGGAAAATAGGAAAAAATATATTTGAAGCAAAAAATGTGGTAAAATATTTAATAACATAAATAGCATACTATTATATGTGGTTATTATATATAATAGTATGTTATTATTTTGGAAGCTACGGGTAGGAGATGGTGCTGCGGGACCAGTGTGGTGTCTATAAAGTACTATGTGAAGACGCTGGAGGGTGAGTATATGAATGGGGGCACGGGGCTTATATTTAAAGTACCACTCCAGCACTGAAAAATAACACTGGAGTGCTGCTTTAAGATCCCATGGGAGAAGTATAACTCTCAGCATGTCCTGCAGATCCTATGGCATGCTGGGAGTTATAGTCCACCACAGGGTGGCAGAGTACTTTTTTATGTGCTGTCATTACTAACCTTTTAATTATTTCTTGTACAGTGTGTCTGCAGGACCTGTGATGACATCATGAAGAGGCAGGGCTTTGTGTGGTCATGTGATGCTCCAGCCCGCCCTCTTCATGACCTCATCACAGGTCCTCCACAGGAGCATTCAGCATCGCATCAGCACAGCCCAGGCTGTCAGGTATGGATGCCTCCTGCTGCACTCTGCTCCTGTTGCCTCCTTCTCCTTCCAACACACATCTCCCCAGCTGCTGCAGGAATCAGGTGCTGGGGAACCATGTGGCTCTGTCATTTGCTTTCCCGCTCACTGCTCAGCTGATAGGTGGGCGGGGAAGCGGCTAATGAATATTCACTGCACTTAAGTATCAGGACCAGTGGTTTCCCCAGCTGGATTCCTGCAGCGGAGGGATATTTTCCTGCCTCCTGCGATCCCACTCCACCGCTGCCTCCCTCCTCACGTTACATTCCGACCATAAGACGCACCCACACTTTCCTCCCAAATTTGGAGTAAAAAAAGTACATCTTATGGTCCGAAAAATACGGTACTTACAAGTTTATGACCACTTAAAAAAAAGTGTTCACAGTGCTGCCCATTGTGTTGGATTGTCAAAGCAACCCTCTTCTCCCACTCTTAACACACTGATAGCAACACCGCAGAAGAAATGCTAGCACAGGTTTCCAGTATCCGTTGTTTCAGATGCTGCACATCTCATATCTTCATGGGATAGACAATTGCCTTCAGATACGAGATGTGCAGCATCTGAAACAACGGATACTGGAAGCCTGTGCTAGCATTTCTTCTGCGGTGTTGCTATCAGGCTTCAACATTTTTTCTGAATTCTTGGCCAGCAATACTATCCATCTTGAACATGACAATTATGTGCTACTTCTTTCTCATCTTTTAAAACAAAAGGATGGTATGAACAATTAATAAAATCCATCCTAAATAATGTAGACTAGTATTTACCAGCCTGAAGAGTATTGTAGAAACACAGTTAAGTAGTAATAAAAGTAACTTGATGCTTACACATTGCAGATGTGTCTAGGAAGGATGCGAATTAATGAAATTATTGTGCTTCAAAACAAAGAAAAATGCATAGCAACTTTCTATACAGAAGAAAAACAAAAGTGGTCACGAGCCAGCAAAGAATAAGCAAAATGTCTGTGAAAGTTATGCAGCCTAGCAACAGACACTTCTATAAAGCTTGCAGCAAGACATGAGGTCCACATCTAAATACTAACATTGATATGTGTAGATATATCTCATAAACAAAACTCATTTAATATGTGTTTCTGTGGTTTGTTTTTGTTTTCAAATCTGAATTGATTGATCAAAAACATTTGTAGGAAATTCTTGGACATGACTAGTTGCTGAACACAGTAAATAATCAGTATGGGTAAGTCCATACATTGTGACCGTGATAACTGCAGTTTTTCTCTATTCCTCTCACCTATGAAGATTTGTAACTGTTTAAAAAGAAATAACTTGATATTTCAGGGAAATAGATGTTTCACAAAACCACAAGGTGCAACTGTTGTCTCCTTTCAACATCCATCAATTGTGTAACAAGCTATTTGAATACTGCATGGGCAGAGGGCTGCTATATTTATCAGCTACCATGCAGCCCAATCAAACAAAGCCACTAAAGGAGAACGCACCAAATAAATAAAATAATAGATGTGTTCGCAGCCCGGGGTCCACCGTGCAGGCAAGCCTGCTGCTAGTAAGATGACAGGATATGGCAGTATAAGCGAGCTCTGTAAGTTCACAGAGTCGCAGACATAGACGCTGTGGCACTATATGGCGGTATGAGCGAACTCTGTTACTTCACAGAGTCGCTGACATAGACGCAGAGATAGAGACTGTGTCCTGTTAACATCACAGGGGAACACAGATAACTGCTGTGTGGATAGCAGTCTGCGGTCATGCAGTCAGAAACGCAAACAAACAACTCACCGGAGTAGCCGTATTCTAGAGGCTATTTCAGCCAAGCCCTGAACACGTGCATACAAAAACTCCTCACCGGAGGTGCCGGTATTCTAGGGCTTTTTTCAGCCGAGCCCTAACTGCATGTGTGCATGATCACACTGGCGCAAAGCACATAACAGAATTTATACTAGCGCATGGCCGTGCGTCCATGCAACCCTTTTATAGCAGCAACTACAAGACCTTCCAGAAAAGGACCAATGAGAAACCGTTCCAGAACACAAGCAGTTTCAGGACCTTCCTGGCGGACCAATAGGAGCATGTGACCCTTGGTATCCAATGGAAGACCTTGCCCTGGGCATGCTCAGAAGGGGAAAAGCAGGACTTAATCCTACAGCCGTCTGCTGGCTGCTGACCAGTACTGGCTACAATGACAGAACCTGGAAAGGCAGCAGTAACCCTTTGTACCATATCAGACTGTGCAGAGATGGATGGGAGACTGCAGCGGGAACGGCTCGAGATTCCCCCTGTGCAGAGGCGGGAACTCGACCTCTAACACACCACTTTTTGTGTCAGCCTGTTCCACTCATTGATCACTCACTGTCAAAAAGTTTTTTCTAATATCTAATCTGTATTTTCTCATTTTCAGTTTCATTCCCTTGCTTCTCATGTTTCCATGTGAAAATGATAAGAAGGATGATCCCTCTACACTGTGACATCCCTTCAGATATTTTTAGACAGCTATTAAGTCTCCTCTTAGCCTTCTTTTTTGCAAGCTAAACATTAACAGATCCTTTAATCAGTTCTCATAGGACATTCTTTGCAGTCCACTCACTATCATGGTAGTTCTTCTCTGAACTTGCTCCAGTTTTTCGATGTCTTTTTTAAAATGTGGTGCCCAGAATTGGACACAATATCCAGATGAGGCCTGACCAAGGAGGGCTAGAGGGGGATAATTACTTCACATGATCTAGACCAGTGTTCCCCAACTCCAGTCCTCAAGGCCTACCAAAAGGTCATGTTTTCAGGATTTCCTTTGTATTGCCCAGGTGATGCAATTATCACCTGGGCAATACTAAGGAAATCCTGAAAACATGACCTGTTGGTGGGCCTTGAGGACTGGAGTTGGGGAACCCTGATACAGACTATGCTTCTCTTAATACATCCTAGAACTGTGTTTACCTTTTTGCTGCTGCATCACACTGTTGATTCATGTGCCATCTGTTATCTATTAGTATACACAAGTCTTTTTCACACATGCTGTTGCTTATTTCTATTCCTGTTAACCTGTTAACATAGGATCCCTTCTGTCCTTCACAATCCTTGCATCCATTGAACTTGTAAAGTTTGTGAATAGTTTCTGCTTGAGTATCTATGCAGTATGTCAGAAAACCTTCCCAGATCTGCTGTTTTGATGGTACTTCCCACCTTCATAGATTTTTTGCTTGAGGATACTCAAAAGGTTCTCAATGGGGTTGAAGTCAGGGTGGATGGTATCCACACCATAAGTTTCTCTCCTTTTATGCCTATAGCAGTCAATGACTCAGAGGTGGTGAATCAGAAACTCTATATACTTTGTTAGGTCATTTTTACACCTTCAAGAACCCTAAAGGGGCCTACCAGCACTTTTTAAATGATTCCGGCCCAAAACATGATTCTGCCACCTCCTTGCTGACATCCTAGTCTTGTTTTTACATGGTGGTTATCTACCAACCATCCACTACTCCATCCATCTGGACCATCCAGGGTTGTATGGAACTCATCAGTAAACAAGACTGTGTTAAAATTAGTCTTCATGTATGTCTGGCCCTATGCAACCATTTATGCTTGTAAGCACTATTTAGGGGTGGCGGAATAGTTGGTTTATGCACAACTGCAAGCACCTGGAGGATTCTAGGCCTTAAGGTTTGTGGGACTCTGATCCTTTATAATGGTATTTCAGCAGCTGCTCTCTTAATCTAATGAATTTGTCTGGCAGCAACCTTCCTTATTATCAGAAAATGTTCGTCAATCTCAAATTTGGCACGGACGTAGTATATTTGGATTCGTGTTTGATCTCATGAGCATTTTTACTCAAAGCTGGCAAAATTTGGTCATAGGTCGATAAATGATTGCGTTTCCACTAATGCTTTAGTTATTACTTTGGCTAAGGTAGTGGTGCTGTATGAGTGGTATGATTTTTGTCACATAATAAATGGATTTAATTTACTCTGATGCTGAAGAGGTGATTGACTCTTTCTATGCTGGTCAGAACCATGCAGCTCCATTTCAGCTACTTCTGATCTCGTCAATATTTTTTCCTATAAAAACTAGTCACACCTTATTGTCCCTACTGGTGAAATATTCGTCTTCCTGTGCTGTGTGCTAAAGCTAATTGGTTAGAGTGGAGTTGTTGTGGATTGCTGTAGTACATGTGTGTTTATTGCCTAGTTCCTGTTCCCAATTAGTTTATTTCTCTCTGTCCATAGCCTCCTCTGTATTGTTGGTTAGTGCTTTTGTATGATAAAGGTTTTCTGTTATCCCTCTTTTGTCTTTGTGTCTTGTTTACCTTACATTTCTGTCCCATGTCTTATGGGGTGGGGAGTGGACAGATCAGAGTTTAACAGGAGCATAGTAAAGTCGGAGACTGGAGCCTCTCTCCCTTCAAGAGCACCCCCGGGACAGGGATAGTTAGGGTCTCAGTTCCAGGGACAGTTTGAGGTCCCCTATCCTTACCAAAGATCGTCACAGCGTGATATTTTCACCGGCCCCACAATTTGTATCTCAGTATAAATCCCATTGCAATCCTTGCCAAACAATTACAGGGTCTGTCACTTAACCTGTCAGACCTGCATTCTAGGGTCTCACAGCAGCAGACTGTTTGTCTGGTGTGCAGTCAGGCTGAAGCGGAACCTAAGGTGGCTTTGTCCTCATTCATCTGGGCTTGAGGAGAAGAGGGTTGAAATTGTTATTTCTCGCCTTCAAGGAGATCCTCAATCTTGGGCCTTTTCACTTCCATCAGACTCACTGTCTCTCCAGTCGGTTGATAGGTTTTTTGAGGCCTTAGGCCTCGTGTATGATCTGGACTATGTCTCCCTTGCTAAGTCGAAGCTATAAAAGCTCCAGCAGGGAGACCGGCCTGCAGAAGAATTCTGCTCAAAGTTCAGTAGATGGGCAATTGACACACGGTGGAACAATACTGCTCTTAGGAGTCAGTTTTGTCAGGGCCTGTCTGAAAGATTAAAAAATACACTAGCGCTTTATGAAACTCCTGAGTCATTGCAGGCCGCCAGGCTCTGGCCAGATGCCCCAGGGTTAGACCTGCTGTTACTCTGCTCCCATGGCACTCCCTAAAACTGAGGTTCTTCCTCTGTGCTCTGAAAAACCGATGCATGCAGTTAGGAGGGGCCTTCCCTCGGTATGAGTCTGGTTTTTTTTCTGTAGTCAAAAGGGGCATTTCATTGGCATCTGTCCTTCTTTATCAAAGCACAAAAAGCTGTCAGAAAACTTCTAACATCAGGTTGTGTGGAGGAAAGAGCTGAGTGAATTTGTTTGGATTCAGTTCCGAATACAATTGGCATTGAATATTATTTTTGCAATATTAGTTGAACACAGCCGAACGTCATTAGAGTCAATGAGAGTAGAAAATACCGAATATATTCGGAACCGATCATCAAACATACATTTGGCACGAATAGGGTTCGAATATGGCAAATTCAGATTCAGCGACCAAATCCGAACAAATTCGCTCAACTCTAGTGAAGGCTGCTATCAAAGCAGTGCCACAGGCGGATCGCCTCATTGATGCAGTAATTGATGCAAAAGGAGCCCCGACAAAGTATTGAGTGCATTTACTAAACATACATTTAAGTAGGCCAGCATTTCAGATTTTAAAATCATTTTTCAAGCTGGTATTATAAAGTATTCTAATTTACTGAGATAATGACTTTTTGTTTTCATTGGCTGTAAGCCATAATCATCAACATTAACAGAAATAAACACTTGAAATACATCACTCTGTTTGTAATAACTCTATATAATATATGAGCTTCCCTTTTTGTACTGAAGAACTGAAATAAATTTACTCTTTGATGATATTCTAATTTTGTGAGAAGCACCTGTACATTACAAAGGTTATACTGCAATTACTGTATATACATTATATAGGTGATACTGCAACTTCTGTATAAAAATTATATGGGTGTTACTGCAGCTATCCACAGCAGTCTATATGCTGTATATTATACAGTTGATACTGTGACTGCTATATATATATTTTATAGGTGATACTGCTTTATATATGTTACATAGGTGATACTGCGACTATACACAGCAATCATGGTATCACATACATAATGTATATACAGCAGTTGCCGTATCACCTATATAATGTACATAGACTGCTGTATATACATTATGTATGTTATACCGTGATTGTTGTGTATAATCACAGTATCACCTATGTAACATATTCACATCAGTATCACCTATAAAATGTATACATAACAGTCACAGTATCAACTGTACGATGTATATAGATTGCTGTATATACATTAAGTATGTGATACTGAGACGGCAGTATATACAATAAATAGGTGATACTGTGACTGCTGTATATACATTATGTTTGTGATACTATGCTGTATACACATTATGCATGTGATTCTGTGATTGCTGTGTATAGTCGCAGTGTCACCTATGTTATACAGCAGTATCACCTATATAATGTATATGCATCAGTCACAGTATCACCTACATAATGTCTATAGACTGCTGGATATACAATATATAGGTGATATGATACTGTGAATGCTGTATATCATTAGAGTATCACCTATGTAATATATGTACAGCAATCAGTCACTTGTATAGTGTATATACAGCAGTAGCAGTGTCATGGGGTTACCGCGACAGAGGAACCAGAAGACCACAGCATCTGAGTTCTGCTACTCCTGCCCTGAATAGAAGCACTTCACCTTCTTATTAAACGGTGTTAATTTCTTTGGGCAGTGCGGGGGTTAATCTGCCATGTTGTGAGCTCTGGTAGTCTGGGCTCTCAGCTGTGAATGGTTAACCACTCCCATCTCCTATATAATCTTGGTCCTAATAACACACATTGTCAGAGCTAGCTTATGCTGCATGCTTTGGAGGGAAGTTGTTAGTGGTTATTTAAGAAGGCAGTTGGTGGATTTATATGTCACTTTTGTTGGATATTGTGAGTAAGATAATTCCCTTCGTTCTCCTACTTTGCTTTAACCCTATCCTTCACTTCCCGATGCATACATCTGTTAGATATGAGAGTATATTTGTATGATTGGTATTTTCTGTTACCCCTGTTCATATTACCTTGTTAGTCAGGTTGGTGTACTACGATGCATTACTACTCCAATCTCTCCCCTGGTTGGGGGAAGGGTACAGACTTAAGGCGACTCAGGAGCTAAGGCAAGGGACATGGCCCTAGCATCTTCACCTACTCAAGTAACCCGGGTAACAGGATGAGCTAGGGCACCCCCTAGTGTTAGGGACAGAGTCATGACAAGCAGAATCACCTATATATTGTATATACAGCAGTCTATATATATTACACAGATGATACTGCGACAGCTGTATATACAGTACATAAAGAAAAGTTTCCATCTTGGGATTCACCCAGTGGATGAAGAGCTGAGGTTGGTCCAGCGTCAGACGTGGAGAGGGGCAAATCCTGGGAATTTATGAGGAGAACACAATGTTCGAAGAGCCCCGTGCACACCGCGGTGGTCATTTCAAACTTCTGAATGAAGGTCCTGGGTGCGCATGTGCTGTCATGCTTGCACAATCTGTCACGGGCGGCCGCTGAGGTGCACACAAGCTGGCAAGGGCTGCAGCCACGCACGCTCACAAGGGACTCAGCTGCCAACACGCTCTAGAGCCGTCACAGCCCTTGTCAGTGCGTGCAAGTGACAGAGCGCCACACTCAGGGTCTTTAGTGAGAACTTTTAAAGGGCCCACTTTGTAGTTCAGAGCCGCTGTCCCACTGGGCAACTGGGTGCCTTGGCAGATTGCCTGTAAGGGCCTGCATGTGGTGGATCAGGGGGCACTACCAAAAGTAAGTAAAGCACTTCAAATGTACTAATAAGAACCAACAAAGGCCAGGCCTATGTGATGGTGGGTCAGGGGGTCATTTTGTGATTGAGGGAGCAAACAATGGTGGAAGTGACATATTAGAGGCTCTGCTAGATGGGTAGACATTAGCTTCAGTAATAGGGGCAGCTAGGTATATAGTGAAGCTAAGGAGGGCTTCTCTAGTGGTGCAGTCACATGAACAACTGTTTTATAGTGGTCATCATGCTCACTTTGTTTCTGAGGCCAAGCATATGACCAAGCCTCAGAGCCTGTAAAATGGAAGACAGAACAAGTCCTCTCTACCATTTGTTTATTTCTATATTGTGAGCCTGCCTCTTTCACTCTGCACCCCAATCCCATTATTGCTGTGGCTTTTATTTGCTCCCCCACCCCCAATCAATAATATGTCTGATTGACTGAGAGCCTTGGACATCGTAAACTGTCAGCTAATAAAAAAGGATGCATGCAGACGATAGGGAGAACAGGACAGAAAAAAGGGCAACAAGGCAGGTAAGAGGATACAGCAAGTTTTTCTCCTCTCTCTAGTATCTCCTTCTGAGCCCTTCCTTTTCTCCCCCTCACCCACTCCAATTAACTTCCTGACCCTTTCCCATCCACCATCATTCTGATAGAGTTTGAGTAAGCAATCCTGGGCCAGGCTGGACACTGGCGCATGATTCTTTAGTACCGGATTGGGGCATTGCTTCTTGCTGGTTTGGCAAACCTACCATAAGAAAACAGCCTCGCCAAAATCTGTCAAATGGCAAATGCACTAGCAGGATGCAGCAGACCCCCACTGATAAAGGCAGGGGAAGCACAGGTGCAAACTAGTGATGGGAACAGCCACCCACACACCTTGCAAATTATGGAAGGGTTGGCTGCCTAGTAGCAAAAAATGCACACAGATAGGGCTTGCGTAGAATGCCAGTCACACAGTTAAGTGTGATGCAAAGTGTCTGGCTAACAGCCTGTAATTTTAGCAACGGGTTTCAACAAACTAGTAAGACCCAGCTGAATTTCACCCCTAAACACTGCTACAAATGAACCATCAATAGCACACTTTCTCTCTCTCCTTCTGTACTTGCGATTGCCTTGTATTGCGCATGTTTAGATAATTGGCTATGTATGCCCCTTTGTCTCCTGTAAAGCATCATGGAATAAATGGTGCTATAAAAATGACTAATAATAATTATAATATCATCCACCACCTTGTCTTCCAGTTACGCACCCTGGTCCTCCTCCTGAATTTATGGAAATTATGTCCCATCATCATCCACCTCTTGTGACACTTTTCCATTCACATTCCTCACAGATTAGTGTGAGGGTGGCTGCTCAAATATTTGGGCATCGCTACATGCGACATCATCTTGCCCCGCTTAAAGTGGTCCAGGAGAGAGGCCTGAATCTATAAATGGAAAAGTGAACAGCTCTTCAGAGTGTCCATGTGCTGGATCAGTTGTCCACAGCCACTCGGCATGGTGGGAGGAAGGAGGCTCAGGTTGAGGAATATGTGATCCAAAGTCATGGCTACTCAGACTTGACTGTGTGGAAGACAGGGTGCTGGTGGTGGTGGCAAAGTGACTGGAAGTATTATTTGCTATCAAACCAACAACCTTCTGACAATGCTCTGGGTACAATAGTGGTGTGCTGCTGCATTCCGCTAGTATTTGGAACAGGAAGGTGGAGCAAGAAGATGTGGGTGTTTGTTGTGGCCCAATTTCAGCTTGCCCACAGC
This sequence comes from Oophaga sylvatica, assembly GCA_033576555.1. Classification (NCBI taxonomy): domain Eukaryota; kingdom Metazoa; phylum Chordata; class Amphibia; order Anura; family Dendrobatidae; genus Oophaga; species Oophaga sylvatica. The sequence continues at coordinate 184,469,328 of JARQOD010000004.1, read as the reverse complement.
CTCAGCCTCTGCATACACCCTCACCATCACATGCATGTCCCCATCCCTTGCCATGTGCCTTGGCTATTTTACATGGACTACAATTTTTTCAACGTTCACTACAATTGGCTGAAATGTAAGCCAACTGATATGTGATCCGTGTGTTTGTAAACCACAGTTTAAAATATCTCTCCTATCGGTAAAAAAAATTTTTTTCCTTAAACTGGTGTCAATAACTAGGGTAAAACACTGGAAAAACAGTTCAATTGAGGACTCAAATGCCACAATTCGTAGCCCACAGATAGATGAGGCATGTGACGGCGATAGCCCACTTTCAAATATCTTGCCTGTATTTATTTTATTTTTGGGATCGAAAAAAAATTGTGTGAATAAGTAGGCTAAGACACAACCAATACAATTCTATGAAGGCCTGAAACCTTATACATATTAAAGCAGAGCTGGATCAACTGATCAAGCCTGGGAGGAGAAGATTAAGCCCTTTTGTGCTGCCTGTCAGTAGGTCTCACAAAGTATTTAAAATGCTGAGTCCACATAAAAATGCAAAGAATTTATAAGAAAACACACAATTTGTCTGTTATTCCATACAAATGGCCACTTTGTGGGATACCACACATCCTCCACCTCTCTTCAGACACCGCCACTAAGAACACCATTGTGAATGAACAGCCACATTATTTTTTGAAAAGGGGTGTTTGTGGTCTCAGCAGAATTCACCTATCATTTCTTGTGTCTCCCCCTATATAAATATCAACTTTAAAAAAATTATAGGGTTGGACAGGAAGAGCAATACATAGTCGTGGTATGGCACAGCGCCCTGCCAACACTAGAGTACCTTTTTTAATTACCATCATTACATAAGCAAATTGCCTCTTCAAACAAAGAGGACTTGTACTCTATAGTGCCACCTATTGGAAGTAGCGATCCTACAAGTCACAATCAACCCTTTAACGAGTCTTGTAATATGACTTAGGATAAAAGCCAAATCAGAATCTCCATCATTACATAAAAAATTTTAAATACAGATGAAGTTTATAGAAAACCACAATCTGTGTCCTCCCATCATTCTTGTGTACACATCTCAGTATTTAGATCATTATTACTGTGATCTATTTCCCTTCAGCATTTCTCTGTCTTCAGATCACAGATATCAGAAACTGCTTCAGCTACAGGGTAATAAGTATTGCCTCCGCTTGAACAGTTCTGGATTACATTTGTACATTGTGAAACATTAATTAGACATAAAAAATTTATTTGTGTAAAACACAGTCGGTGGACACTTATTAATTCCCCCCCATTTACAGGAATATGAAGGTCTTGAGATCAATTTGTAGGAATCCCGATATTTCAAAATACAAAATAACAAAGATTATCTTTTAAGTTGATTTATAAATGTAGCGTGTGCACCGCAATGTTAAGAGGTGCCAGAGTAGGTTCCCAATCCAAATAGTGTATAATAAAACCCGGCACTCAACTTGGAGAAAGTGTGATTATATTTATTGTTGTCAGTGATGCCAAACGTTTCGGTCCCGAAAGACCTTCATCAGTGACTATACAGAAATAAATGATCAAGTTAAATTGAGAATTGCATGACAAATGCTAAATAAAGTATATACACGTGGTATTTAAATTGATAATGAGAGTATATCAATAAGAGAAGACACAATAATGGTTCAGTCGTTTTAGCATAGTATAATGGAAAATATGCACGTACCGTAAATCACAGTTTAGTTTAATTATATTTTCAGAGCGATAGTATTTTGCCTACGGTGACCTGAAAATGTTGGTGGTGGTACGAGTGAGAGTAGAGATACAATTGGTGGGTGATAAAGTGATTTCTGTTATGCTTACCCCGAGTGCAATGGAAAAACGCGGTTGCCACCGTTCGTTAATAAAGTGCTGTGGAGTGACATATAGCAGAAATTTATCAAAGAAATGGTTGTTAAGCCCGTGTATCTCATACAATGTATACACATACCATATAGTACAGATGCAGGTGTCTGATAAGCGTTCAGACTGATTGCAGAAGTCTGTAGTAGTTAAAGAAATGCATAATTTAGCAAATAGTGGATAGCTGCCACGTGGTGTAAGTGTGAGGAACAATACATAAGGGAAAATTACCGATAGTAAGGTCTGATGTACCTAGGCTGAGGTCTATGCTGCCGCCTGAAAAAATGAAATGAGCACATACATGATTGATGTGGCTATAGTGAGCGCTGGAAGCTGGAAAGACGGATCAATATATCTTACCCTATGGCCGGAGTATCGCGGTGTCCACCGCTGGATAAATACAGGCAGGGAGTGATCCATTACAAGTGATTGACCATATACCCCCATTGAGACGTGGTGGCGATCGGATCTCTCTTCTCAAAAAACGAGAATCATACTGGATACACACTTTAGAAACATTAACCCCAAAGGGTCTTAATAGGGATTATGACATATTGTCTTTCATTTAAATAACCACCTGTCTTCTAACTATATTGTTTCTTTTTCTCCAGAGCCGCCTATACTGACCACAGTGAAAATGTTTTGGGCACTTTAACCACCACGAATCTATCCTCTGCCTACTATTATCACCTTATAAGACTGTACTAGGCGATCTTACTACATTCTCCCTACTGAGCATGCGCCGACTTTCAAGCACACCTCCTGAATGCATCACTGGAACGCATCTGGAGCGCATATTTCACTTCCGGTCATGTCACTTCCGGTTACACGCACGATCCGGATACAGGAAGTGTTTCACATGTGCTCACCTATAAAATAACGGTAATGGATCACTCCCTGCCTGCATTTATCCAGCGGTGGACACCGCGATACTCCGGCAATAGGGTAAGATATATTGATCCGTCTTTCCAGCTTCCAGCGCTCACTATAGCCACATCAATCATGTATGTGCTCATTTCATTTTTTCAGGCGGCAGCATAGACCTCAGCCTAGGTACATCAGACCTTACTATCGGTAATTTTCCCCTATGTATTGTTCCTCACACTTACACCACGTGGCAGCTATCCACTATTTGCTAAATTATGCATTTCTTTAACTACTACAGACTTCCGCAATCAGTCTGAACGCTTATCAGACACCTGCATCTGTACTATATGGTATGTGTATACATTGTATGAGATACACGGGCTTAACAACCATTTCTTTGCATTCAACACTATGGGAGACCCATTTTCTTATAAGTGGAACACTTTTTTCCTGAGGCCCTCCTGTACGTCTCATCAAAGGGGTATTGGGGTGCGTCCTAATTTTTGGCAGCCCAGCCACTCACTGCATAGGCAATAACAGTATAGGAGACCCACTGTTTAATAATGGCCCTTTAAGAATATGAATGCCTCCTGATGGCACTATAAAAAATGGCTTTGTGACTTTCAGAGTCCCTCCTTCAAAAATGAAACACAATGTGCCTGATGATGTGTCATACACTAAATGGCCAGCTAAGGTTGTTAAAATGACATTTCACAGTGAATGCATTTGTACTGGTTGAAAGCAATGTTAAAGTTGAAAAACGCATCTTGTGTTAGGGGTCAAGTTCCCGCTTCTGCACAAGGGGAATCTCGAGATGTCCCTGCTGCGGTCTCCCATCCGTCTCCAGCCGCAGTGGACTCTGCTCAGCTTAGACGTCAGTCCCAGCGTCTCGCCCAGTCTAACATTGTGCAGAGGATTACTGCTGCTCCTCCAGGCTCTGCTATTGTAGCCAGTACTGGTTAGCAGCGAGCAGACATCTTTAGGACAAAGTCCTTGCTTTCCCCTTCTGAGCATGCCCAGAGTAAGATCTCTCATTGGAGATCAGGGGTCACATGCTCAGGTACTGCAGCAGCTCCTATTGGTCCGCCAGGAAGGTCCTGAAACCACTTGTGTTCTGGAGCAGTTTCCTATTGTCCTTATCTGGCAGGTCCTGTAGTTGCTACTATAAAAGGGTGGCATGGTCGTGCCGCCATGTGCTAGTATCAATCACATTATGTGCTTTGCGCCAGGGTGATCTTGCACGCATGTGTTTGGGCTCGGCTGAAATAAGCCCCTAGAATACCGGCACCTCCGGTGAGGAGATTGTCTGATTGCGTTGCTGATTGCGTTGCTGCGGACTGCTGTCCGCATAGCAGTTGTCTGTGCATACCTGTGGAGTTAACAGGACACAGTCCATATTTCTGCGTTTCTACCTTAGCGACTCTGTGGCGTAACAGAGTTCGCTTATACCGCAATATAGGGCTACAGTGTCCATAGTTGCGACTCTGTGAAGTAGCAGAGTTCGCCATACCGCCATCCTACTAGCAGCAGGCTCTGCCTGCACGGTGGACCCCGGGCTGCGAACGCACTTATTATTTATATTTATTTTGTGCGTTCCGTCAGCCTTAACAACGTGTGAACTTAGTCCAAGTGGAGGAGGTACATTTTTATTTTTGGGTTATTTCTTTTGCCTTACATACAAATTATTACCCTGGAAAGGATGTTCCTTAGCATATTTGGAGGGAAAATACATTTTGATTTCATTTTTGTATGTTTTAGTGTGCGCCTGTAAAAGTGGCATCACAATCTGACAAGATTGGTCACAGCAGTGACCTAGGAGTCAGAAATGCTTCCAGGGGTATTCCCCATGATGTTCCTGTGTCATTTGAGCACTGTTGCCATCGATTTCAGATGTTTTTAGACTTTTTAAATATCCCCCGGGGGGGTTCGCTGCAAAAATACTCCCATAGACTTACATTAGGCTTGTTGCTCGGGTCGAGTACCCGAGTATTCCAATTTGCTCGACCCGAGCAATGAGCACCTGAGCATTTTAGTGCTCGCTCATCACTAATAATCAAACAAAGCAAAAATAATGACAACCCTGCTCTTCAGAGCTTACAATCTGCAATGAGGTGAGGGTGACACAAATTACAGGTGCTTATTTACAATGATGGTACAAACATCTTGAGGAAATGGGGGGTAGATAAAAGCTGCATGAGCCTTTTGGGTATGGTTGAGTTGAAGGCGAATTATGTTCAGAGAAATAGAGAATACGTTAAATATAAAAAAAGCAATTTGATTAGGGAACGTGATAGGCCGCCCTAAACAGATGTGTTTTTAGGGAGAACCTAAAAATGTCTACGTTGTGGTTATACTCCTAATTTCATGGGGTACAAAGGGTAAGAGGTGAGTCATCTAGGTAGGAGATTGAACTGAGCTGGACAAAGACCTGATCAGGGGTGTTGCCATCTTTGTGTGTCTCAGAGTATGAAAGTTGTGAGAGGCCACGAGTATTGGCTACAGATCGAAACTGGGATGATATTGGGGAGATGCGGCTGTTGAAGTATCCCAGGATAAGGGTTGTCAATTCTGAAGACATGAAGTGTGGCAGCAATGCATAAAAGTAGTCAAGGAAGTGGGTGAGCCTGGGGGCCGGTATATGACTGCAACTCTGAGGGAGAGGGGATGGAACACCTTGATGGTGTGAACCTCAAAAGAAGAATGGTGTTCACTGGGCCTGTATTTATGTGTTGGGTTAAAAACAGGATTGTTGTTGGCAGCGAAGAGTGTAGGGTTATCATGGAGTTACCAGTGATCGTACGGCGGAATATACACATATTCCATGTGTTCTAATCGGGACGTGGATAAGCCGTACCTCACTATTACTTTTCTGAGAACTAAGTTTTGGGAACAGCCTGCAGCCTCCTCGGATGATTCGTCACCCAATCGTGTCATTGTCTGGATGATAGGGGCCAGCTGAGAGCTATTCGCTACAAAGATCACAGCACTTGATTCTGTATGACTCATGGCCTATGATATCTGTGATAATTGCATGGCCACTCCAATCTATTGGCCACGGAAATGCAACCTTTCTGCCTTGTGGATACAAACGGTTTCTGAAAGTTGATAGCCATTACAGTCCGCCACAGTACCAGCTGCTCAGTCCACACACCATGTATGATAACGGTGCAAACCGGGTGGCGGCCCTTTGCCGGGCCAACCTTACACACGTGCCTTGCATGGCTCGCATCCGCAACCTGATGGTGCAGCAAATCCTCTGCCACTGTCCCAGCCTGGATGCGCTGCTGCAGAAACCACTGTCAAGCTGATTTCCACCATTCCACTTCAGTTGGTATAGATATCTTTTGTATTACTGGTTAACCGGTTGATGCGATATGACCACACCGTGGAATTAAACTCTGCACATGTTGCAGTGACTCTGGCAGCAGCGCCGCGACCTGGTGCAGTATGACATTTTCATAGCTTGGCACAACATAGTACTGATGTACAATTCACACTTTCCGAGTGGATACAGATGAAGGACCTCAGCACCCTTTTGCCACGTTTTCTTAATAGCTATTAAGATGGTTAGCAGTGATGATGCCATCATCAGTATCTCTATTACTGTCATCTACATACCAAGTCACACTTTAAATAGTGTGGGTGAGGAGGTGGTGGTGGTGGTGGTCCTGGGGAAGAGGAAGCAGAGTAGGATAGCTTTAGGGTTAACAATATCTATAAGCTCAGGTCTGTCATCTCACTGACGGTTGCCATGGGAGGAACAAATGGAGAAGGACCATAAAAAGGAAGAGAAGGAAGAGGTGACGGACGCTCAACAGTTAGGAGATGAAGATGATAATGATTCCCTCAATGGTTGTCAGGAGGGGATGGAGAAAGAAAGCTTGAGTGTTATCCAGGCACCAACACACTGTGGAGTTGGACCTCATGAAAGAGACCGACCCTTGAGCACCTTCTTGCAGCACTATCTGCAACATGATTGTTACCCATATAGTTATGATTCCAAATAGTGCTGACTGGGTTGCCAGTGTATTCTATCCACAATACAAAAGTAAATTTTGCCAATTGCTTCACCCCTGGAAAGGGACGCACTCATGCTGAAGTATCAAAACATGCTGGAAGACAATCTTGACAGTGGTTTTCCCCAAAACAGCAATGAAGCACACAGTTTGCATCGCAGTGATAGCCTTCCAACCACAGAAACGTTCTGTTGTCAACGTAAAAAAATTAGCTGTTTTGCAGAGTTTGTATGTTCTACCCGTGTTTGCAAGGGTTTACTCCCAGGAATTATTTTTCTACCCACACTAAAAAGACATACAGCTAGTAAAATTAGATTGTGAGTCCCAATGGTGACAATGCCAGTAATGTCTGTAAATGTCTATAAAGCGAATGTTGAATTATTGGCGGCAAATAAGTGATTAAACAAAAAAAAAAAATTTGATGCTCAGTCACACTCAGGTGGCACACATATCAGTTTTATAGATTACTATTGTCAGAAAAATATAAGGATAGTAACAAGGATAGTTGATTCAAAGACAGTGGAGGACAGCCGGTATCTGAGGCCTACTGCTACAGGCAACACACATGAAGGAGACCCAACGCCGAATCTACACATTTACTAAAATTTGTTTGCACACACCAACAAAGTGACATCAATTTCACCTCAGTAGAAATTTTCTAATAGGGATCGACATGTCTTCCACTACACCCAACACAGCAGCTAGACACCCAACCAGGAGTGTTCACATTTAAAACAATTAGTGGCAGACACCAACAAAGTGGCATCAATTTTAACACAGTAGAAATATTATAATAGGAACCCACAGGTCTTCCACTACACCAACCCAGCAAATGGTCACCCAAGCTGGACTGTTCACATTTCCATAAATTAGTATTAACCTCTCCAGCAGTAGCAACAGCAACAGCAGGCACATAAGGCCCACTAAAGATATCAGAGACTGCAATTATGCAAGAACAATGCAGCACACTAAAAACTACAACATCCAGTAACAGAAGTTGTCAGTTGTCTTTGGATAAGACGTCACCTCAAACACCAAGCCTAATCCCCCTTCCACCATGACCTCGCTTTTTCCCAGTCATCTTGCTCAGATAGTGTTCTAGGAGCACACTCTTAGCAACTAAAATTAAGATTTTTTACTCTGCACAACCTCTGCACACAGCTGAATTTCAGCGGCACAAAATTAGAAGTTGAAGCATAGCGTGATGAATCACGTTATTCACAGAAGAAAGAATTGTTTCAGTGTGGATGAGGCCTGTATGACAAAGAACATCTGCTCCAAAAAATTTCAAAGTGAGATATCCCCTACTGTATGACGTTAGTAACAGATTTTTTTTTGCTTTTTTGTGTGGATGAGGCCTGTATGACATTGACTACATGTTCCAAACAATTTGTACATGAGATGTCCCTTACTGTATTACGTTAGTGTTATGGAAATTTAATTAGGACAAATTTATCCTTCAATGTTTGCTGCTTGCCGTTCCCAATTCTCTATTTAATGTCTTTTTGAGCGCTCAGAACGAAATGAGACTGTCCACAACGGAAGTGTCAGTATAGCAGTTCGTCAAGACCACTCATTTATTATTCATTCAAGGTTTTATACGTTTACAAAAAGGGGCTGGTTAGTCAATTAACATACAATTAAAAGCTGCTAGATTATTGGCTGTTCTAGTGTAAGTATGATAATTATGATAATTATGATAAAAGGCTGAAGTTGCAGATTTATTATTTTATGTTCTTTTGCCCTAGTTTTCTTGCATGACTATAAAGTAAACAATAGATATCTAATAAGACTCTATGTACTTGTTCCTTATGAAGGCCAGATTCGTTTAAAACGACTGATTATAGCTGGCATAGATATATGTGAGCACAGGATTTTTAGCAAGTGAGATCTATCTAACTGTGAATGCATATATGTGAATATACTTTGAATATATGGAATACATATATATTTCCATGACAGTCCCCCCTTAGATACCACTTGCCCTAAAAACCTGCTCCTGGACCAAAGCGCTGCAACTCTTTTGTGCTGCCGGCGAGTTGAGACTATGCCTTGCGCATGCCTCCCCCACCGAATACAGACTTTTCGCAAATGGGCGGTCAGGAGGACTGTCCCTGTTGGGGGTTTATGTGTTTGCAATCATAGTCTCTTTATTTAACTGCATGTTCAGAAAAAAACGTGTGTATTCTTCATCAGGTAGGTCATCTGTTTGGTCAGTCAGAGCATCCACGACATCCTTCATGGCTTAGGTGTCTCTCCTGGTACGGGAGCTTCCTTGCAATTCGATACGTGGATCCAAACAGGCTTTCCCTCTAGTTACACAGAGGTTGGTGTCATCTGGGGCTCTTGGACAGGACCATCAAATCTGGCAGTGAAGAGAAAAACTCGAGAATGGACATTAGTTTTTGACCAATTCAATTACATAAGCAAACAAGATATCATTTTGCATATTCTGCTGCTGAGGGAAGAATGTACCTAACTTGGGACAAGACCCAAACAAAATTTCGTATGGTGACAGCTTTTCTGGGTCTCTGGGAGTGTGCCTTACGCTAAACAGTGCAATAGGGAGTGTGTCATGCCATGGATTGCGTGTCTCTTGGGCAATTTTCAGCATTCTATTCTTAAGTGTTCCGTTCAGTTTTAATACCTTCCTGCTGCTCTGGGGGTGGTAATGAGTGTGTAGGCCTAAATCTGACCCTACTGCTAACCAGATCTCTTGTGTCAGATTTGCTGTGAATGCGGGTCCCTGATCACTCTCTATCACTTCTGGAACCCCGTATCTGCACACTATTTTCCGAAAGTAGCTGCTTTGCAGTAGTCTTTGCTGACTTGGAACGCTTCTGTTCATCTTGAAAATACTTCTTTGACCACAATGGAGTATTTGAATCCTTCACTTGGCGATATCTGGATGTGGTCTATCTGGATCCTTTGAAGCTGGTAGAGTGGTCTTTCCAGATGAGGTGAGGGGGACTTTCTTCCATACGTCCAGGCTTGCATTTGCCGCAGGTCAGACAGCTGCTGGTGAATTTGGCTGTTAGGGTGGAGATCCCTGAAGCGAACCAGTAAGCACCAATCAGATCATTCATCTGTGTCTTTGATATGTGGGTATATATCAAAAAACTGACCGGCACATCCAAACTTAGATTCAGTGTGAACAGGTGCTAAACCTAGAGTCACCAACTCATATACATACAAGAAGAAAAGGTAGCACACTGTAGCGCTATAGCTTGCAAACACGAAATATGAAAAATATGAAAAATGAATTACATCATTACCTTAGAAATATGAAAAATTGAGAAGTCTTAGCGCATAAGATGGCCAAATTATGTGAGCCTGATAGCCACATCAAGGCTCTTCTCGTATATCAGGTCCCTAACTAATGCCTATCCTCGCTTTAGAAAAGTCTGTCTGTATGGGAACCTATGAATCCTTTTTCAGACTAAAATCTACATCTCTGTGGAGGGGTGATGAACCTGCTGTAATTAAAAGGCCTGTGACCACCAGGTGGAGTGCTCAGGCAGAAGGTAAATGAATACATATCAAAAAACTGACCGGCACATCCAAACTTAGATTCAGTGTGAACAGGTGCTAAACCTAGAGTCACCAACTCATATACATACAAGAAGAAAAGGTAGCACACTGTAGCGCTATAGCTTGCAAACACGAAATATGAAAAATATGAAAAATGAATTACATCATTACCTTAGAAATATGAAAAATTGAGAAGTCTTAGCGCATAAGATGGCCAAATTATGTGAGCCTGATAGCCACATCAAGGCTCTTCTCGTATATCAGGTCCCTAACTAATGCCTATCCTCGCTTTAGAAAAGTCTGTCTGTATGGGAACCTATGAATCCTCTTTTCAGACTAAAATCTACACCTCTGTGGAGGGGTGATGAACCTGCTGTAATTAAAAGGCCTGTGACCACCAGGTGGAGTGCTCAGGCAGAAGGTAAATGAATACATATCAAAAAACTGACCGGCACATCCAAACTTAGATTCAGTGTGAACAGGTGCTAAACCTAGAGTCACCAACTCATATACATACAAGAAGAAAAGGTAGCACACTGTAGCGCTATAGCTTGCAAACACGAAATATGAAAAATATGAAAAATGAATTACATCATTACCTTAGAAATATGAAAAATTGAGAAGTCTTAGCGCATAAGATGGCCAAATTATGTGAGCCTGATAGCCACATCAAGGCTCTTCTCGTATATCAGGTGCCTAACTAATGCCTATCCTCGCTTTAGAAAAGTCTGTCTGTATGGGAACCTATGAATCCTCTTTTCAGACTAAAATCTACATCTCTGTGGAGGGGTGATGAACCTGCTGTAATTAAAAGGCCTGTGACCACCAGGTGGAGTGCTCAGCAGAAGGTAAATGAATACATATCAAAAAACTGACCGGCACATCCAAACTTAGATTCAGTGTGAACAGGTGCTAAACCTAGAGTCACCAACTCATATATATACAAGAAGAAAAGGTAGCACACTGTAGCGCTATAGCTTGCAAACACGAAATAGAAAAATATAGAAAAATGAATTACATCATTACCTTAGAAATATGAAAAATTGAGAAGTCTTAGCGCATAAGATGGCCAAATTATGTGAGCCTGATAGCCACATCAAGGCTCTTCTCGTATATCAGGTCCCTAACTAATGCCTATCCTCGCTTTAGAAAAGTCTGTCTGTATGGGAACCTATGAATCCTCTTTTCAGACTAAAATCTACATCTCTGTGGAGGGGTGATGAACCTGCTGTAATTAAAAGGCCTGTGACCACCAGGTGGAGTGCTCAGGCAGAAGGTAAATGAATACATATCAAAAAACTGACCGGCACATCCAAACTTAGATTCAGTGTGAACAGGTGCTAAACCTAGAGTCACCAACTCATATACATACAAGAAGAAAAAACTGACCGGCACATCCAAACTTAGATTCAGTGTGCTACCTTTTCTTCTTGTATGTATATGAGTTGGTGACTCTAGGTTTAGCACCTGTTCACACTGAATCTAAGTTTGGATGTGCTGGTCAGTTTTTGATATGTATTCATTTACCTTCTGCCTGAGCACTCCACCTGGTGGTCACAGGCCTTTTAATTACAGCAGGTTCATCACCCCTCCACAGAGATGTAGATTTTAGTCTGAAAAGAGGATTCATAGGTCCCCATACAGACAGACTTTTCTAAAGCGAGGATAGGCATTAGTTAGGGACCTGATATACGAGAAGAGCCTTGATGTGGCTATCAGGCTCACATAATTTGGCCATCTTATGCGCTAAGACTTCTCAATTTTTCATATTTCTAAGGTAATGATGTAATTCATTTTTCATATTTTTCATATTTCGTGTTTGCAAGCTATAGCGCTACAGTGTGCTACCTTTTCTTCTTGTTTGTTTGATATGTGGGTGTGGGTCCTTGTGCCCATTGGACCACCATAGGGTGCATATTTTGTGGTAGGAAGAGTTTTAAGTCTATTATTGATAGCCTTCCTTCTTCACATGTTGCTTTTTTCGCATTCAGCTCTTCTTCTCCTTTTGGAGCTTGGTCTTGCAACTTCTTGAGCAGATCCCAGGACGTCTTTTTGTCAGGTTTCTTGTCTTCAGTCGTCATGTAGTAGCCATCCAGCTCTACGACCTCTCCCACTTCTCCATGCTGCCTTCCTTTGGCCGCTTCTTTGGCTGCCATGTCCGCCATGTTATTGCCTCACGCCTCTTCTGTTCTCAGTTTTCTATGCACTTTGATTTTTCAAATTGCCACCATTTTGGAAGTTGGAGTACACCCAGCAGGTCCCTGAAGGCTCCATGATATTTCACGGTTGTCCCGTTTGCTGTGATGAAGTCCCTTGTAGCCCAGATGGGCCCAAAGTCGTGTGCTATGCCATGCGAGTACCTGTAGTCGGTGTAGATGTTTGCAGTCTTGCCTTCTGCCATCTGGCAGGCCTTGTCAGCGCTATCAGTTCTGCTTCCTGGGCTGACAGGCTAGGTGACAGACTTCTGGACCACAGGATTTCTTGATTGCTGGTCACTGCACTTCCTGTGTTGAAACTTCTTCATCATCTGCAAATCTGGAGCCATCCAAGTAGAGGATAAATTCTGTAAATTTTGTTCTGAAAAGTCCATATTGTATCCCCCCTTGGAGTGGGAGTAGAGTGGCCGGGCTGAGGACTGTAGGTCTGGAGACGGTGACATTATGAGACAAAGGCGATAGAGGCGCCACAAAGATGTCTGGCGGTGGGGAGATTATTGTTGGTTGAGCTTGATTGAAGATTGCCAAGATGTCATGTGGAGTGAGAGTTTCCAGTGGCTGTCCAAGAGTGATGTCAGCAACCTTGTCCAGGAGGGTGTGTGCTGCAGATACTGCCATCAGGCAGGAGGGTGCTCCTCTTGCAACTGGATCCAAGCGGGCTGAGAGGCAGCCTAAAAGTCTCTGTTTTCCCCCGTGAATCCATATTAGGACTCCAGTAGCATGACCTTCTTTCCTCCATCAGGTAGACGGAAAGACTTCTCGTAGTCAGGTAGGCCTGGTATTGGCGCTGAGACTGTGGAGTTCTTCCAATCTCCTGAATGGGTTGAAGGCTGCGTCTGATAGAAGGAGCGGGGTTACGTTGATGCAAGCGCACAGAGGCTGCATTAGGACTGAGGCATCAGGGATCCAGGTTCTGCAATACGACACTAGACCAGGGAAGGCCTGCAGCATTCTTGGAGTTGTTGGGGGAGCCATCTTCTCCACAGTGGTCTTCCAGTCTTTTGACATATGTTTCGTCTGGTGGGCAATACAGTGTCCCAGGGATGTAACTTGCTTCTGACATCACTGGACTTTGTTCTTCCAGACCTTGCGTTGCTGTTCTTCCAGGTAGAGTAGGAGAGACAAGGAATAGACTGTGCAGGTGTCGATGTCAACCACACAAAAGAGAAGGTCATCCACGTGTTGTAGAAGAGTGACTCTTGCATATTCTGCAATCCAGTTGACGAGGATGGAGGACATTGTCTTGGTGAAACTTGAAGGGCTTGTTTTGAGCACCTTGAGGCAACACTGTCCATATGCACTGCACTGGTGCGTGAAGGCAGGCCTCCAGGTGGAGGGGAAACACTGAAGAAGGTACTGGCCAGGCTGATCACCGTGAATACCGTTGCGGTGACTGGGACTTTTGAGAGCAGAGTGTGCGGGTTCAGCACTGTTGGGGTTTCAAATACCGTACCCTCTTTCACGGCCTCCAGGCCTTGCACCATTCTGAACTCAGTGGGGTTTACAGTCTTTTTCTTCACTGTGGAAAGCTGGGATTGATTCCGATGGGTGAGGCAGCCCAGTTTTGCCTTGTCCTTCACTATGCGGCAGGGGACTCCCATCTCCCGATACAGAGCTGGCGAGAAAACAAGCCGCCTACTAGGATCCACATCATGAGAGATGACGACCAGCTGGCTTTCTTGTTCTCCACCAAGGCAGTCACTGTGTTAGCACCTGCTCTGGTCACAGGGGTCTTCTTGTTGGGACGTCTCCTTCACCGGCTGCTTTTTTCTCGGCACGGGCCATCAGTAGTTTCTTTTCTCCAGCTCGGTCTCAGGTCAGTATTTGTGCACAAGTTTGAAGAGCTGAGTGGCCTTTTGCCGGACTAGGGCCTGGGTGAATTGGTTGACTGCAGGGGGCACCTCCTGATGCTTGCAAAAGATGAACTTCTGACGTTGGAGCCGGATGAGGTGTTGCCATTCCATGAAGCGAGTAGGGTCCTTCTTGAGTTGAATATCCTGGCCAATGTCAAAGTTCTCAGGCCGTCTTCGTAGGCGTGTTCACTTAGACCTTCAGTTGGTCAGAGACATCTTGACTCTGGGTGATGGAGTGGCTTTTCTGGTACTATGTCCAGCACCTCCTGTGATAGGTCTGCAGTGTGGTTGTTCCTGTTTCTTCTTGGGTCAGGGGTGAAGAAAGTGTCATGGTCCCATCTTCCTGGAACACTCTGGTCGCTTTCAGCTTCTGCAGTAAGTCCACTCCCAATAGGTTGAGGGTGCAGGTCTTTGACACAACAAACTGGGACATGATGGAGTGTTCTGGCTGAGTCCACACGCTCAGGGGCTTCATAATCTGGAAATATCTGACTTGACCATCAATTCCCATGCAGGAAGCAGAAGATTCTGATAGATAGGTGAGGTTGCGGAGTTCCACAAGAAAAGATCTGACTACGCCATCCACTCTCAGGATATTGGTCCCACTGGTGGGGTTCCCTGTGGACTTGGTGTGCTCTTGTCCTATGGACGGGGTTCTTCACTGCTTTCTGTGTTTCTTCTTCTTCTTTGCGAAGTCGGTGTTCTGCACCGGTTCCGGAAATGACCAAACTCGCCACAGTTGTAACACCGGACATCCCTTCTGTCCCGGCGGGACTCAATCCTTTTTGCCACTGCGAGCAGGGTATCCATTGCTATTGACGTGTACTCAGGCCTGGCTACTACCAGTGGTTTCCTGATTGGTTCTCTCAGTCCATGCACAAAAGCCTGTGCCAACATCCGTCTGTGTGTCTGATCATGGGTAATGAGGCCCAAATCTTGAAACACTTGCATTACTCTGTCATGGAACTTCTCCACAGACTCTGTCTTGTCTTGACTCATGTCATGTAGGCTGAGAGTTTGTCCTGTCAGTCTGCTTTTGGCCCATTCTCTGAGTTGCTCAATTAGCTTTGGTCCTGTCTCCCAGGCATACGCATCTAACTCTGTTGGAAGCTTGAAGTGTTCTCTCATAATTGGCCAGAATGCATCACCTGCTTTTATTTCCATTACGGTCCAGAGATCAATCCAGGCTGCTGCATACATTCGGTGGATCTGCTGCATTTTTTGGCAAAATGGCATGTGGTGTATCCCTGGGTCTGGCAGCATACTGATCACCTGGCTTGGGATGAAGGGCTCATAGGATGGTGCCTCTACCTGTCCCTGCTCTATTGGTGCTTGTGTGTTTTCTTCCCTAGTATTGGGCAGCATGTGTGACGTTGCATCTTCATCTTCATCAGATAAGAAGTGACATGGTGTACTTGGTGCATACACTGGGTGAGATTTGGGCTTAAAAGTTGTCTTGCTGCATGGGGATTTCCCACTTCCTTGCTGAGGCTGCGGTGGATCAGTGTCATGGTTCCATGCTGGCAGCCCTGCTCGGCACTGAGGTTCCTCATTTGTGTCTGTAGCTACACTACCCCCCTGTGATGCCCTAGCTGTGGGCTCTGCTAGTTTTTGTGTCTGGGGGCTACCTGCAACGTTTTGTGTAGGGAGATTTGCACTTTCTTCTCCTGATATAATGACTAGCAATGTTTGTACTGTGCTTGGGATAGACAGGGTGCCCTGTGCTGGAGACACTGAATACAGGGACACTACATTGCTTTGATTGGGCGTTGACCCAGTTGATAACGAAGTAGAAAAAAAAGGAAGAGAAGGGAGGTGTGAGGGAGGAGCGAGAGAAAGAGGAGGGGAGAGAGATGGAGGGGAGGGTGAAGAAGAGGTGGAATGTGCCTGAGAGGAGGAGGAAGGAGGAGAGCAAGCATGAGCAGGTGGGTGTGGTGTGGGAGGAGAAAGGGAGGAAAAGGAAAGAGGGGAGGGAGAGAAGAGTGAAAGGGGAAAAGAGAGAAAGATGGAGGAGAGAGAAAGAGGAGAAAGAAAGGAGGGGGAGAAGTAGAAGAAGATGAAGAAGAAGATTTGAGAGTTGGAGAGGAAGAGATAGAAGAAGAGGAAGATGAAGAAAATGGATGTGTCAGAGATGTGAGGGAGGGGAAAGAAGGAATGAGAGGGATGGCAGCGAGGAAAGAGGAGAAAAGTCTGAAGAAGAAGGAGAAAGGGACTGAGAGAAGAAAAAGGAGAGGGTGTCCCCCCTGTGGCTCTTGAGAGGAGATGGTTGAAACAAAAATGCCTTCTCCCTGTGGAGAGAGGCGGGGAGCATTTTTCCCTGTACAAGGCTCCTTACTCAATGAGAGCAGCCTACACCTGTCCCGTGTTTCCACATGATGGACATGTGATGTGTGTGACTCTGAATTCTGCTCTTGTGACATGTCAGTGATCTTTTTCTCACAGACGATTTAACACCTTTTCCATCTTATTCACATAAAAAAAATCACTTCCTGGTCCGTTCAAATTAACTTGCTGTACCTTCTACACGATGCACCACTGCTCTTTTATAGCAGATGGTAATCTATTAACAAACTTTCCCGTTACCTTTCAAACAACAAAAACAAGAAAAAAAACCCATTTCATTATGCAGCGTAAAGGCTGCCTGTCTATTTGCTTCTCACGTACTCTGACCTTCTATTCACATGCCTAGCCCTTCGATTCTCACGTACTGTGTCTATTCCAAAAACCTATTCAACAAAGGTGATTAAAAATCTGAAAACTGCTGCACTCTGGTTCTTGTGCGTCCTCGTCGAATGCCCGACGGGAGGGGCTAGTCAAGCCGCTGCGCAGTTTGTGTGTGCGCTCTCCCTCAGTCTGCAATTTTCCTTATCTGTGGAGTGACCTTGGTCTAAAGCAAGCTAGTAAAGGAGAAAAAAAAATGGTTGGGGAATAAAACTCTAAAGTAAATTGATTAGAAAAAAAACTCTCCAAAATTATTTAAAAATATACTTAAAAGAAAAACTTTAAAAACAAAAGTTAGATTTAGTAAAAAAACTCTAGAAAAAGAAAAAATAAATTCACCTGTAGCACCGGCGTCCCTGCCTTCTGCCAGGCAGGGACGCTGTTCCCCTGCGACAGCGTCCTCTGCCAGGCAGGGACGTCGCCCCCCTTACCCGCGCTCAGCGTCCTCCTTCCGCTCTGCTGGGGCCGCGCGCTCCTTCCCTGCTGCTGGACTTAGGGCGCGCGCCCGCGCCCTCCCCCGCTCTTAAAGGGGCCGCGCGCATCTTTCAAAAAGGTCCCCGGCCAATGCCGGAGGACTCCACCCTATATAAAGTACTTCCTCCTTAATGGAGGTGCCCGAGCAATGTTGTTGTTGCACTGTTTACTCTGCTTCAGCCCTCAGGGTCCGTTTCCAGTTACCTGCCTGTTTCCTGCCAGTCTGCTGTCTGCTACCTGCCTGCTAGCCTGCCTGGAGGTTCGGCCGTCACATGCGGTGACCATCGGCAATCCCAGAGACTCTTGCCTGCTTACTTGGGAGCACTCATCTGCCATCTGACTGCAACCCCACCTGAAGGTTCGACCATCACCTGCGGTGTTCATCGGCTGTTCCAGAGACTCTCGCCTGCTCACTTGGGGGCGCTCATCTGTCATCTGCCTGCTAGCCTACCGGGAGGCTCCACCATCTCAGGTCGTATATACCTGTTCAGTCAAAGACTTCCCCGGCTCCTTTCTTGCCTGTTCATCCAGAGACTGCCCCGGTCACTTGCTGTGACTTCCTGCCTGTCTAACCAGAGACTGCCCCGGTCACTTGCTGTGACTTCCTGCCTGTCTAACCAGAGACTGCCCCGGTCACTTGCTGTGACTACCTGCCTGCCTAACCAGAGACTGCCCCGGTCACTTGCCGTGACTTCCTGCCTGTCTACCCAGAGACTGCCCCGGTCACTTGCCGTGACTACCTGCCTGTCTACCCAGAGACTGCCCCGGTCACTTGCTGTGACTTCCTGCCTGCCTAACCAGAGACTGCCCCGGTCACTTGCCGTGACCTCCTGCCTGTCTACCCAGAGACTGCCCCGGTCACTTGCCGTGACTACCCGCCTGTTTACCCAGAGACTGCCCCCGTCACTTGCAGTGACTTCCTATCCCTCTCCCCGGGCGCCACCCGCTCCTTTACAAGGAAGACCTTCTTGTATAATAAAGCTCAGAGGTTCCACCTACCAGACCCGTTACAGTTTGCTCGGGCCATGGAACCCGGTGGCACCCAAACCCCTTCGCTCTCTGACCTGTGTCATGAACTGTCTCGTCAGAGGTCTCAACAGGAGTCCATCCTGGGTCACCTGCGGAATGTTAATTCCCGCCTGGACACCCTGACTACTTCACCAGCAACCACTGTGGGCGCTATGACTCGCAATCCGGCAGTTCCGCTGCTTACCAATTCCGTGGTTTCTGTTCCTGGACCTCGACTTTCAGCTCCTCCTCGGTTTGGAGGCGACCCTGCTCTGGCTCGGGGTTTCATTAACCAATGCACCCTGCATTTTGAACTCCTGGCACACCAGTTTAACTCCGACCGGGCCAAAATTGCTTTCATCATGTCTCATCTCACCGGAGAGGCCCTGGCCTGGCTAAATCCTCTTTGGGAGAGAGAGGATCCTCTGGTGTCTGACCTGTCTGCTTTTCTCTCAGCCTTCCGGAGGGTATTCGATGAACCCGGACGGAAGACCTCCTCTGCATCTTCTCTGCTGCGTCTCCGTCAGGAGAGTCTCACCGTGGGTCAATATGCCATACGGTTCCGTACCCTTGCCTCGGAGCTAGCTTGGGATAATGACGCTCTGATCTCAGTCTTCTGGAGGGTTTGTCCGGCCGCATTAAAGATGAACTTGCTGGTCGGGACATTCCAACCTCTCTCGATGACCTAATAAATCTCGCCAATCGAATTGATCTACGGTTCCAGGAGCGCGCTAAAGAGGCCACCCGTGAGAGAAGGTTTCCTCGTCTTGCTCCTTCTTTTCAGAGACCTGTAACTCCTTCCGTTTCTCCTCAGGTACACTCTTCTGAGCCTATGCAAGTCGACCAGACCAAGATGGTCAAAGCCCGTCAGGACTCACGCCGTACCGAGAGGAGTTGCTTCTACTGTGGTAGTAAGGAGCATTGGATCCGTACCTGTCCAGAGAGGTCGGGAAACGCCTGTGTCTAGGTTCGCTCGGAGAGGTCCACCTAGACAAAAATAAATCCTCTTCATCTCTGCTGTTGTCAGTCTCAATTCTCCTCGGTGAGAACCGTTATTTCGAACTTGCCCAACTTGATTCTGGAGCAGCCGGGAATCTTGTTTCACAGGCTCTAGTAGAGAAATATCACATTCCTACCAAACCTCTGGTTGAACCAGTATCTGTTGCTGCTGTGGATGGAGGTCTCCTGCCACGTCCCATTCAACTTATCACTGAAGCCATAACCCTGCAGGTAGGAATGCTGCATTCTGAGAGCATCTCGTTTCATGTTCTGCCTGGACTCTCACGTGCTTTCTTACTAGGTCTGCCTTGGCTCCAAAAGCATGCACCCGTGCTCGACTGGCAGAATGGAGAGATTCTTCGCTGGGGACAGGACTGTCATAAAACTTGCTTGGTTCCTGTTCATCCCGTCCGTCCTTCTCCTACACCAACTAATCTACCAGGGCTCCCGATCCCATATTGGTCTTTCGCTGATGTCTTCAATAAAAAGGAAGCAGAGACATTACCACCGCACAGACCATATGATTGCCCTATCGACCTGCAACCCGGTACTACGCCTCCCCGTGGGCGTATTTACCCATTGTCCGCTGCTGAGACCAGGTCGATGTCCGAATATATCGAGGAGAATTTGGCTAAGGGATTCATCCGGAAATCCACCTCCCCAGCGGGAGCAGGTTTTTTCTTCGTAAAAAAGAAAGACGGCTCTCTTCGTCCCTGTATTGACTACAGAGGCCTAAATTTGATCACGGTGAAGAATAAATACCCTCTTCCGCTCATTCCAGAATTGTTTGATCGTCTGAGGGGGCTAGAATCTTCACCAAACTGGATCTCCGTGGGGCATATAACCTGGTCCGTATCCGTCGGGGAGATGAATGGAAGACGGCATTCAATACCCGGGACAGCCACTACGAGTATTTGGTGATGCCCTTTGGTCTCTGTAATGCTCCAGCAGTCTTTCAGGAGTTGGTCAATGACATCTTCCGGGACCTTCTCTACTCCTGCGTTGTGGTGTACCTAGACGACATCTTGGTCTTCTCTCCGGATCTCCAGTCTCACCGGAGGGATGTTCGTCAGGTTCTGCTCAGGCTCAGGCAGAATCACCTCTTCGCCAAATATGAGAAGTGCCTCTTTGAGCAGACCTCGCTTCCGTTTTTGGGCTACATCATTTCTCAGACAGGCCTACGAATGGATCCGGAGAAACTGTCTGCCATCGAGAAATGGCCCCGACCGGAGGGGTTGAAGGCCATTCAGCGGTTCCTGGGATTCGCCAATTATTACCGCCTCTTCATACCGCACTTCTCTTCCCGGACTGCTCCAATCTCTGCGCTCACCCGCAAGGATGCTAACCCCAAACAGTGGACGCCCGAAGCAGAAGAGGCCTTTCTGTCCTTAAAACAGGCCTTCTCTTCCGCTCCAGTGCTGCATCGCCCGGATGGCAACAAGCAGTTCTTCCTGGAGGTGGACGCTTCCTCTTCTGGAGCCGGAGCGGTACTTACTCAAAAATCTTCATCCGGGAGGATGGTATCTTGCGGCTTCTTCTCCAAACTCTTCTCCTCTTCTGAGCGCAATTACTCCATAGGAGACCGAGAGTTATTGGCCATCAAGCTGGCATTAGAGGAGTGGCGTTACCTACTCGAGGGGGCTCTTCATCCGGTAATCATTTACACTGACCACAAGAATCTGGCTTACCTCCAGCATGCCCAGAGGCTTAACCCTCGCCAAGCCCGGTGGTCCTTGTTTTTTGCCCGCTTCGATTTTTTGTTACATTTTCGCCCAGCCGTTAAGAACATCAAGGCGGATGCCTTGTCCCGGTCTTTTCTGGTGTCGGATCTCGAGGAGGAACCTAAACATATCATCGATCCCACCAGAGTGATGCAGGTGGCTCCCCTGAGTCTAAATCGTCTTCCTCCTGGTAAGACGTTCGTATCGGAACCTGATCGGGAAAGGATCCTACACTGGGGTCATTCGTCTAAACTAGCTGGCCACGCTGGTCAGAAAAAGACCCTCCAGCTCATTACCCGGCATTATTGGTGGCCTACCCTGCACAAAGATGTAATAGACTTTGTTTCTGCCTGTGCCTCCTGTGCCCGCAACAAAGTTCCGAGACACCTGCCTGCCGGCCGTCTTCTCCCGCTTCCTGTACCCGCTGCTCCCTGGCAGCATATAGCCATGGACTTCATAACGGATCTTCCCGTCTCTGCTGGTTGTACGGTCATTTGGGTGGTCGTTGACCGATTTTCCAAGATGGCTCACTTCATTCCTCTGCCAGGGCTTCCGTCTGCACCCAAGCTGGCTAAAGACTTTATCCGCCACATCTTCCGTCTTCATGGTCTGCCTCGTCACATTGTGTCGGATCGTGGGGTGCAGTTCACCTCACGTTTCTGGAGAGCCACTTGTAAGTTGCTAGACGTCACCCTGGATTTCTCCTCCGCTTACCACCCGCAGTCCAATGGACAAGTCGAGCGAATCAATCAGAATCTGACCAGTTATCTCCGGCACTTCGTTAATGCCCACCATTCTGACTGGGTGGATCTCCTGCCTTGGGCCGAGTTCTCTTACAACAATCACGAGAGCGAATCTTCCTCCAAATCTCCGTTTTTTGTAGTCTTCGGTCAACACCCTCGGATCCCTGTTCCTGTCTCCATCTCTGTGGACAATCCAGCTGCAGAATCTCTGATTAAGGAATTTTCCTCCATATGGGAGAGTGCCCGGTCCGCACTCATTCGGTCATCCGAGCGCATGAAAAGACATGCTGACAAAAAACGTCTGGATCCTCCTCAATTCCGTCCTGGGGATAAGGTCTGGCTCTCGTCCAAGTATGTCCGGCTCAAGATTCCTTCCTACAAGTTAGGTCCTTGGTTCATCGGTCCTTTTGAGATCATCAGTCAGATCAACCCGGTGTCCTATAAATTGAAACTCCCGGCCAATTTGTGGATTCCTAACTCCTTCCATGTATCTCTCCTCAAACCGGTGGTACTTAACTCTTTTGTCAAATCTACAGGTACACCTCCTGCTCCAGTGGCTGCTGAAGACGAATTTGAGGTAGAGAACATTCTGGCCACAAAAAGGGTAGGAAGAAAGACCTATTTTCTGGTGGATTGGAAGGGGTTTGGTCCTGAGGAGAGAACGTGGGAGCCTCGGGAGAACATCCATGCCCCTCTCATCCTAGCTAAATTTCTTTCTGGCCTAAAAAAGGGGGGGCCTAAAGGGGGAGGTACTGTAGCACCGGCGTCCCTGCCTTCTGCCAGGCAGGGACACTGTTCCCCTGCGACAGCGTCCTCTGCCAGGCAGGGACGTCGCCCCCCTTACACGCGCTCAGCGTCCTCCTTCCGCCCTGCTGGGGCCGCACGCTCCTTCCCTGCTGCTGGACTTAGGGTGCGCGCCCACGCCCTCCCCCGCTCTTAAAGGGGCCACGCGCATCTTTCAAAAAGGTCCCCGGCCAATGCCGGAGGACTCCACCCTATATAAAGTACTTCCTCCTTAATGGAGGTGCCCGAGCAATGTTGTTGTTGCACTGTTTACTCTGCTTCAGCCCTCAGGGTCCGTTTCCAGTTACCTGCCTGTTTCCTGCCAGTCTGCTGTCTGCTACCTGCCTGCTAGCCTGCCTGGAGGTTCGGCCGTCACATGCGGTGACCATCGGCAATCCCAGAGACTCTTGCCTGCTTACTTGGGAGCACTCATCTGCCATCTGACTGCAACCCCACCTGAAGGTTCGACCATCACCTGCGGTGTTCATCGGCTGTTCCAGAGACTCTCGCCTGCTCACTTGGGGGCGCTCATCTGTCATCTGCCTGCTAGCCTACCGGGAGGCTCCACCATCTCAGGTCGTATATACCTGTTCAGTCAAAGACTTCCCCGGCTCCTTGCTTGCCTGTTCATCCAGAGACTGCCCCGGTCACTTGCTGTGACTTCCTGCCTGTCTAACCAGAGACTGCCCCGGTCACTTGCTGTGACTTCCTGCCTGTCTAACCAGAGACTGCCCCGGTCACTTGCTGTGACTACCTGCCTGCCTAACCAGAGACTGCCCCGGTCACTTGCCGTGACTTCCTGCCTGTCTACCCAGAGACTGCCCTGGTCACTTACCGTGACTACCTGCCTGTCTACCCAGAGACTGCCCCGGTCACTTGCTGTGACTTCCTGCCTGCCTAACCAGAGACTGCCCCGGTCACTTGCCGTGACCTCCTGCCTGTCTACCCAGAGACTGCCCCGGTCACTTGCCGTGACTACCCGCCTGTTTACCCAGAGACTGCCCCTGTCACTTGCAGTGACTTCCTATCCCTCTCCCCGGGCGCCACCCGCTCCTTTACAAGGAAGACCTTCTTGTATAATAAAGCTCAGAGGTTCCGCCTACCAGACCCGTTACATCACCAAAAAGGGGAGAAAAGAAAAACCGTATTAATCATAAAACTCTGAAAAACAACCCTTGTTACTAAAACAGCTAATTAAAAAAACAGAAAAGAGGTGGAAAAACTGATTGTAAAATGATAAAAACAAAAAGAAAAGTACTTTAAAACTTTTGTCTGGTAGCGTAGGCTTTTTCCTACCGCGCCTTCTGGAATGTCATCTCGCTGCTACGAGCACTTCCCCCCTCCCTTATATCTCTGCTTGCTGTCTCTACAGGCACTGAAATCACGTATCAAAAAAAAAATTATCCCTCAGAATAGCAAAAAATGAATATAGTTCAGTCTGAATGCCTAAGAATTTTCACGCTTCAGCCTGTAGCCAAAAAACTATCTTAGAAAGATCAAAACCAGGAAACAGATGTGACAACGTGATTAGCAGAGGAGGGGGAACAGAAAAAAAGGAACAGCATCCAATCCAGGTAGAAGTATGAAAAAACTTTATTCAGCCACCATAAAACACGACGTTTCGGCCATTGTTAGGCCTTTATCAAGTATACAAAATAGGGCAAAATGGTGTCCTTAAATGTTGTGGAGAAGCCAATCATCATCCAGGAACCGCCCACAGTGCAAATAGATATATAACATTTAATACAGCAATATACAATTTAAAACAGTGATCAAAGCAGAAGTAATGACATCACAAAGAAAATACTGCAAAGTACAAAAAACAGCATATAATATTCAAGAGATTACTCCATGTAAACAGTATCACAATATCTGTCTACCAATAGATGATCTGTTCTTATACACACCCATCATAATGTTTGTACCAATCATGTGCTCACTAACTGCATCGTCCTCCATGTCCAATCAGTATCTGCTCATCAGCATTTACTCAGAGCTCTCTTCCAATCGCCCACAGGAACACAGTTCAGAAGACACATTTAGCACACCCCCCTCTGTGGTAAACA
The DNA here is from genome assembly GCA_033576555.1 of Oophaga sylvatica. Classification (NCBI taxonomy): domain Eukaryota; kingdom Metazoa; phylum Chordata; class Amphibia; order Anura; family Dendrobatidae; genus Oophaga; species Oophaga sylvatica. Next base: position 184,444,443 of record JARQOD010000004.1, on the reverse strand, counting down.
AAAGCACATGTTCAGTCAGTATCTGCTCATCAGCACTTACTCAGAGCTCTCTTCCAATCGCCCACAGGAACACAGTTCAGAAGACACATTTAGCACACCCCCCTCTGTGGTAAACAAAAGCACATGTTCAGAGGTCGTCACAGCAAAACGCTGAGTGGATCATGTGACCACCAGCGTCAGCAGACATCCGACCATGTGACCGCCAGCATCATCAAAGGTCCCGTCGCATGATGACCACATCATAGACCTCCATTTAAAGAAGTCACGGCCAAAAAGCAAAATATCACGTGATCACAGGCATCATCCGACACCCGGTCACATGATTTGATATGGGCAAAAAAAAAAAAAAAACCGCACATGCGCAATGGGTTGTACCAGGGCTTCAGCTGGTCACATGACCATCAATGTCACAAAACCAACGGAACTATATTCAGAGCTGGCTAAAAGTGTATACCAAACACAAACCGCAGCAGAAGAGTGCTCAATACTCTAAAGGCGAGGAAACATTGAAAACTCCCAGCAAAATACAGCCAACTACAGTGTGCAGCTTACTAGTTTATACAGAAAAGGGGAGATTAACTAAATGTACAAAAAACATAAGTGATGTCATCATCAGGGATTATTAGGTCACCATGTGCTCCGATCATTCCAGATTATATTCCAAACACAAATAAAATATATATCTAAAAACACAGAATTCAGATGCAAGAATTACCTAGCACAAATATGTAAATTATATTCTATATTCAACCCCTTTGGTTGTAATGTCCCCAAAACGGAAATCCAACGGAGTTCCTTCTGTTTGAGCAACTTAGTCCTGTCACCACCTCTCCTGAGGGTGGAACCCCATCGATAACCCTAAATCTCAGCTGACTAACCAGGTGCCCACATTCTACAAAATGCTTAGATACTGGCAGCTCCATCATTTTCGTCCTGATAGTACTCTTGTTTTTGCTTATCCTGGCCTTGACTTCCATCGTCGTCTCACCTATGTACATGAGTCCACACGGGCACACAAGCATATAGATTACATAGCTGGATGTACAGGAATACCGTTCCTGGATCCGAAAGCGTTGACCAGTATATGAGTGCCCGAAACTATCTCCCTTAATCATATTGCCACAACAAGCACAGTTCAAACATGGAAAATTTCCATTCCTCGGAGGGCCCAAAGTCAACTGTCTAAATATTTTTGAAGATCCAATATCAGATTTGACTAGCCTATCTTTCAAATTACGTCCTCGCCTATATGAAAGTAATGGCTTGTGCGCAAATTCAGTTACTTCCGGTAAACCTCTATGCAATAGGCCCCAATGCTTGTTCAAGATATTCCCTATTTTACCATTAATAGGGCAATAGGTAGAGACAAAAGGGACTCTTTTAGGGAGAACCCTAGTACGTTTTGTTCTCACATCTTCCAATGTTGTCTTCAAGGCCTTCTCCTTGAATTTTCTAAGGTCCCTCTCAGGATAACCCCTTCTAATAAATTTCTCACACATCTGTTCAAGCCTTCTATCCAAAACAGTCTCATCCTTAACTATCCTACGTACTCTCAGCATCTGGCTCCAAGGCAGAGACTCTATCATTTTTCTTGGATGATTACTATCAAAAACCAGAAGACTGTTCCTGTCTGTGTCCTTTATGAACAAATCAGTGCATAACCTTCCATTATGTTTATACACTAGAGTATCAAGAAATTGAATCTGGTCAAAGGAATGTGTCATGGTAAACTTCAGCTCAGGAAAAATCATATTCAGATGACTATGGAAAGATACCAGATCATTCATGTTCCCTTCCCAAACACAAAAAATATCGTCAATGTAGCGCCACCAGGCTCTGACATGGCGCCAGTGGATGGAACTGTACACATGCTGGTCCTCGAGTACCGCCATGTAGATGTTTGCATAAGTGGGCGCCACATTGGACCCTATGGCGGTACCACGCAACTGCAGGAAGTAGTCATCCCCAAAAAGAAAAAAATTCCTTCTGAGGACAAACTCCAACAGTGCCAGGACCAGCTGTGCACCATCTGGGGCCATGTCAGAGCCCGCCAGCGCCACACCAACAGCCTCCAAACCTCGTTCATGTTTAATGGAGGTGTACAGTGACACAACATCAAATGAAATGAGAATTGTATCTTCCGTGATGTCAAGGCCCTCAATCTTACTCAGAAAATGGTTGGTATCCATAATATAGGATTTGGCCTCCATAGCAAAGTGACGCAACACCTTGTCTAGAAAGATAGATACTTTATTGCATAAAGAACCCCGCCCAGACACTATCGGGTGTCCAGGGGATCCAATAGATTTTTATGGATTTTAGGCAGGGTGTACAGAATCGGAGTCACTGGAAATTCCACCAAAAGAAAATCAGAAAGTTTCTGATCTATCAGACCATTAGATAATGCCTCATCGATCAACATTCTTAACTCACTCTGAAAACAAGGTGTGGGATCTTTAGGCAACTTAGCATAAACTGCCGTATCCAATAACTGACCACAAATCTCGGCCCGGTATTTATGGGTATCCATCACCACCAGGCCCCGCCTTTGTCGGCTGCCCTGATGGTGATGGCTTTGTTACCCGAGAGTCTGTCCAACACCTGCCTCTCACTGTATGTTAAAATCCCTCTTCTGAATGGACCCACACCATCTGGAATGATCGGAGCACATGGTGACCTAATAATCCCTGATGATGACATCACTTATGTTTTTTGTACATTTAGTTAATCTCCCCTTTTCTGTATAAACTAGTAAGCTGCACACTGTAGTTGGCTGTATTTTGCTGGGAGTTTTCAATGTTTCCTCGCCTTTAAAGTATTGAGCACTCTTCTGCTGCGGTTTGTGTTTGGTATACACTTTTAGCCAGCTCTGAATATAGTTCCGTTGGTTTTGTGACATTGATGGTAATGTGACCAGCTGAAGCCCTGGTACAACCCATTGCGCATGTGCGTTTTTTTTTTTTTTTTGCCCATATCAAATCATGTGACCGGGTGTCGGATGATGCCTGTGATCACGTGATATTTTGCTTTTTGGCCGTGACTTCTTTAAATGGAGGTCTATGATGTGGTCATCATGCGACGGGACCTTTGATGATGCTGGCGGTCACATGGTCGGATGTCTGCTGACGCTGGTGGTCACATGATCCACTCAGCGTTTTGCTGTGACGACCTCTGAACATGTGCTTTTGTTTACCACAGAGGGGGGTGTGCTAAATGTGTCTTCTGAACTGTGTTCCTGTGGGCGATTGGAAGAGAGCTCTGAGTAAGTGCTGATGAGCAGATACTGACTGAACATGTGCTTTTGTTTACCACAGAGGGGGGTGTGCTAAATGTGTCTTCTGAACTGTGTTCCTGTGGGCGATTGGAAGAGAGCTCTGAGTAAATGCTGATGAGCAGATACTGATTGGACATGGAGGACGATGCAGTTAGTGAGCACATGATTGGTACAAACATTATGATGGTGTGTATAAGAACAGATCATCTATTGGTAGACAGATATTGTGATACTGTTTACATGGAGTAATCTCTTGAATATTATATGCTGTTTTTTGTACTTTGCAGTATTTTCTTTGTGATGTCATTACTTCTGCTTTGATCACTGTTTTAAATTGTATATTGCTGTATTAAATGTTATATATCTATTTGCACTGTGGGCGGTTCCTGGATGGTGATTGGCTTCTCCACACCATTTAAGGACACCATTTTGCCCTATTTTGTATACTTGATAAAGGCCTAACAATGGCCGAAACGTCGTGTTTTATGGTGGCTGAATAAAGTTTTTTCATACTTCTACCTGGATTGGATGCTGTTCCTTTTTTTCTGTTGGACTTCGTTCATTTGGATCCCCGAACTTCTGAACGTGCATCCTTGATAACTCCCGAGTGCTGTCAGCTGCTTGAATATTTGTAGCAGAGGAGGGGGTCAAAGGGGTTTCTCGCTGCTCTCTGAATGAGATTTAAAGCGACAGTACCTGCAAGACAGACAGTGACATGTACAATGAGACAGACACCCGGGAGAATACGAATCCCTCTTTTGATGATCTGTGACACATACAAGCTGCTCTGGTAACTGATAACTCACCAATTGCACTGAGCACGGCGATGCTCAAGGTCTATCGCCTTCTGTACCGTACGCCCTGGCCGGTGCGCCGGTCACAGTAATCTGTAATAGCCTTAATCAAAATTCTCACTATCCACGTCTGATTTGACTGGGATGACCTCCCGGAGCGTGGACGATTATTGTGAGAACTTATCCAAACAAAGCTCCTGCCCCTCACACCTGGATTTTTTGGGATAACCTCCCTCCTGTGTGTGAAAGATAACTGCAGAAACTTAACCGATTCAAAGCCCTCGCTCCTCACAACTGGATTGATCTGGGATAACCTCCCTCCAATGTGTGAAGAATAACTGTGTGGACTTATCCAAAACAAAGCTCCTGCCCCTCACACCTGGATTTTTTTCTGGGATGGCCTCCCTCCTGTGTGTGAAAGATTTCTGCGGGAACTTATCCAGCAATTTGTCTTTTGCTATACAGCCCCCAGAAATCAGCAAGCAAAAACACAGTCACCGTTCCAACTTTCTCCCGGTTCACATAAAACATGAAACATATACAGCACAGCAGCAAACAACTCGGCTTATATCCCAGGGCTTTTGGATAAGGGTATGGACTTTTTACACAACCTGGGAATGCGGTGATGACCACGTCCGACCGGCTAGAAGTGTAGGCTAGGACTAGGCACAGGGAACATTCAGGTAAGATGACAGAGTTTTCTTACCTTACTTATGGAGCTGCAGTCTCCGTTCCGTGTGCCAAGGCCAGGGCCAACACCCCCGTCTCTCCGGTCGGCTGGGTCCTCATGCGTTTCGTCCAATGCCCCGCGTGCAGGCGCCAACTGTTATGGAAATTTAATTAGGACAAATTTATCCTTCAATGTTTGCTGCTTGCCGTTCCCAATTCTCTATTTAATGTCTTTTTGAGCGCTCAGAACGAAATGAGACTGTCCACAACGGAAGTGTCAGTATAGCAGTTCATCAAGACCACTCATTTATTATTCATTCAAGGTTTTATACGTTTACAAAAAGGGGCTGGTTAGTCAATTAACATACAATTAAAAGCTGCTAGATTATTGGCTGTTCTAGTGTAAGTATGATAATTATGATAATTATGATAAAAGGCTGAAGTTGCAGATTTATTATTTTATGTTCTTTTGCCCTAGTTTTCTTGCATGACTATAAAGTAAACAATAGATATCTAATAAGACTCTATGTACTTGTTCCTTATGAAGGCCAGATTAGTTTAAAACGACTGATTATAGCTGGCATAGATATATGTGAGCACAGGATTTTTAGCAAGTGAGATCTATCTAACTGTGAATGCATATATGTGAATATACTTTGAATATATGGAATACATATATATTTCCATGACATTAGTAACAGAATCATTTTTTGTGGCCTGTCGATGAGGCCTATATAACATAGACTAGATGCTAAAAACAATTTCAAACTGAGATATTCTCTTCTGAATCACATTAGTAACGTAAAATATTTTTTCATGTGGATGAGGCCTGTATAATCTAGAAGATTGTTCGTGGCATTGGAATGAACTCTTTCCTACAGTTGCTGCTGGTAAGGTGCAGGTTTGCCACAGAAATATGGCCGACGTGTTACATGAACTGAACAGAAAAAGGGCCATGACGACAGTGAGAATGCAATCAGCAGGATCAATAACAGAGTGGCTATGGGAGGTATGATATTCAGGATCCAGCCTACAGCGAATACTCATTTACCCAACACCAATTACCAGAGAGCGGTTGATGCTCATCAGAAGATAGGTGTAACAGATGCGCATTTCAAGCTAAGCATAAAAAATGGCTGTGAGACATTGGATGCCAAAGATGCACATAATCTATAAGATAGGCTGAAAACAATTTCAAACTCAGATCTCAACTGCTGTATCACGTTTGTAAAAAAAATGAAATAAATTAACTTTAATGTCAAACAGCTCTGCACACAGAACAATTTCAACGCCACTAAATGAAAAAGTTGTATATAGCGGGCTGTATCACGCTTATCAACAGAAAGATAAATATTTTAATGTGCGCTAAGTCTGCAGTTAGGTTCATATCACCGCCAGAAAATGACAATGTGGGATACAGCAGGCTGTATCACATTCAGCAACAGAAAAAATTATAATTTTTTTTAATGTGCGTTAGATCTGCAAACAGGTTCATATCACCGACACAAAATGATAATGTGGGATACAGCGGGCTGTATCACATTCAGCAACAGAAAAAAATTATATGTTTTTTAACCCCTCTCTGACATTAGACGTACTATCCCGTCCATAAAACCCGTGCCATTCTGCCCATGGACGGGATAGTACGTCATAGGCGATCAGCTGCGCTCCTGAGGGGAGCGCAGCTAATCGCCGCCGGGTGTCAGCTGATTATCACAGCTGACACCCGTGACTGTGTGTCAGGAGCGGTCACGGACCGCTCCCGGCACATTAACCCCTAGCACACCGCGATCAAACATGATCGCGGTGTACTGGGGGCACAGGGGAGGATCGCGCGGGGTGGGGGCTCCCTGCGCGCCCCTCTGAGACCCTCAGACCAGCGCGATGTGATCGCGCTGTTCTGAGGGCTTCCTCCCTCCCAGGACCCGGATCCAAGATGGCGCCGGGGTCCTGGAGGGAGGCGGCTTCCTCAGTGCCTGCTGAGAGCAGGCACTGAGAAGCCTGCTGCACTGCCTGAGCGATCGCTGGTGTGACAGTGTGCTGTGCACACTGTCACACCAGCGATTTGATAAAATACAGTGATGTCCCACCCTGGGACAAAGTAAAAAAGTTAAAAAAATAAAAATAAACATGTTATAAAAAAAAATCCAAAATAAATAAAAAAAAAATATATATATATTCCCCAATAAATTCATTTCTTCCTGTAAATAAAAAAAACAAAACAATAAAAGTACACATATTTGGTATCGCCGCGTCCGTAACGACCCCCCCTATAAAACTGTCCCACTAGTTAACCCCTTTAGTGAACCCCTTGAAAAAAAAAAAAAACGAAGCAAAAAATCAATCCTTTATCATCATACCGCCGAACAAAAAGTGGAATAACGCGCGATCAAAAAGACCGATATAAATAAACATGGTACAGCTGAAAACGTCATCTTGTCCCGCAAAAAACGAGCCGCCACACAGCATCATCAGCGAAAAAATTAAAAAAGTTATAGCTCGCAGAATAAAGCGATGCAAAAATAATTATTTTTTATATAAAATTGTTTTTATTCTATAAAAGCGCCAAAACATAAAAAAATGATATAAATGAGGTATCGCCATAATCGTACTGACCGAAGAATAAAACTGCTTTATCAATTTTACCACACGCGGAACAATAAAAACGCCTCCCCCAAAAGAAATTCATGAATTGCTGATTTTTGTTCATTCTAACCTCCCAAAAATCGAAATAAAAAGCGATCAAAAAATGTCACCTGCTCAAAAATGGTACAAATAAAAAAGTCAACTCGTACCGCAAAAAATAAGACCTCACATGACTCTGTGGGCCAAAATATGCAAAAATTATAGCTCTCAAAATGTGGCGATGCAAAAAACTATTTTTGCAATAAAAAGCGACTTTTAGCGTGACAGCTGCCAATCATAAAAACCCGCTATAAATAGTAAATCAAACCCCCCTTTATCACCCCCTTAGTTAGGGAAAAATAATAAAATTAAAAAAATGTATTTATTTCCATTTTCCCATTAGGGTTAGGGTTAGGGTTGCGGCTAAAGTTAGGGTTAGGGTTGGCACTAAAGTTAGGATTAGGGTTAGGGTTGGGATTAGGGGTGTGTTAGGGTTAGGTTTGTGGTTAGGGTTGGGACTAGGGTTAGGGGTGTGTTGGGGTTAGGGTTGGAGTTAGAATTGGGGGGTTTCCGCTGTTTAGGCACATCAGGGGCTCTCCAAATGTGACATGGCGTCTGATCTCAATTCCAGCCAATTCTGCGTTGAAAAAGTCAAACGGTGCTCCTTCACTTCTCAGCTCTGCCATGCGTCCAAACAGTAGTTTATCCCCACATATGGGGTATCAGCGTACTCTGGACCCCAAGAGTTATTGT
>JARQOD010000004.1:184399784-184436228 GCA_033576555.1 Oophaga sylvatica | reverse complement strand
AACCCCTAGCAGGAGCAAGCGACAGTGCTCAAGGAAATGGGGAGGTGCATGGGAACCATGAGGAAGGTGACGCCATGACACTAACCAGTGCCACCGAGGAAGGTAACTGGCCCATAAGTAGCACTGCTCCTGAAGTGTTGGGGTGGATGGGGAGGTAGAGCCCATAGCAGCGCAGGCTGATGGGTCTGTAGAAATCCCCAGGGCGACTGCATATGTAGCTGCTGTCACCCGCAGTCAGAGTGCCCGGATCGCAGGCAGCGCCCTGCCATCTGGACCCTCCTCCGCTACAGGAGAGACTGAACCAGAGGTGGACCCAGAGCCGGTCCCAGAGGGTCCCAGTGAGGAAGGAACCCTGACGTCACTTCTGGCTGCCTCCAGCCAGGAGTTCCAGGCCGCTCTGCACTCAGATGTGAGCCTGGAGAACTTGAGGCACCTCGCCGAGACGCCCACCTCCGTGACTGATAAGGAGAGGGTGTTCTGGGAACGAGGAAGGTTGTACCGGGAGACAGTACCCGGAGATTCCCAAAAGGAGTGGTTGAGGGAAAAACAGCTGGTTGTCCCGCACCAGTTCCGAGGTGAGTTGTTGCGGATTGCCCATGAGATTCCACTCGCTGGACACTTGGGGATCAGCAAAACTAAGGCACGGCTGTCTCAACACTTCTATTGGCCCAAGATGGGGACAGATGTGACTAACTACTGCCGCTCCTGTATCACCTGTCAAAGAGTGGGGAAGGCGGGGCCTGCTCTTAAGGCTCCCCTGATCCCATTGCCAGTGATAGAGGATCCTTTCCAGAGGATCGTGGTGGACATTGTGGGCCCGCTGGCCGTCCCCAGCAGCTCTGGAAAGCAATACATCCTTACTGTGGTAGACTACGCTACCCGGTACCCAGAGGCACTAGCTCTGTCCTCTACTAGGGCAGATAAGGTGGCGGATGCACTGGTGTACATCTTTTCACGGGTAGGATTTCCCAGGAAGATGCTTACCGATCAAGGGACCCAATTTATGTCTCGCCTGATGGAGGCTCTCTGCAGGAAAATGCAGGTGACGCGTATGGTATCGAGTGCGTATCACCCACAGACCAATGGTTTGTGTGAGCGCTTTAACGGTACCCTCAAACAGATGCTCCGCATGCTGGTTGAGAAACAGGACGTGATTGGGAGCGGTACCTCCCACACCTGCTATTTGCCTATAGAGAAGTCCCGCAGGCTTCGACGGGGTTCTCCCCCTTCGAGCTCCTGTACGGCAGGCGAGTCCGGGGACCCTTGGGTTGATAAGAGAATCCTGGGAAGATGAGCCAAACCCCACGGGAGTGTCCATCGTGGATTATGTCATGCGCTACCGTGACAAGATGCAGACCTTGACGCAGTTGGTGCATGACAACATGACGCAGGCTCAGGCTGACCAGAAGCACTGGTACGACCAGAACGCCCGGGAGCGGACCTACCAGGTGGGTCAAAAGGTGTGGGTGCTGGTCCCCGTACCAAAGGATAAGCTTCAGGCAGCCTGGGAAGGCCCGTACGTCGTGCATCAACAGCTCAACCCGGTCACCTACGTGGTCACGCTTGACCACACTCGGGGTAGGCGCAAGGCCTTTCACGTCAACATGATGAAGGCCCATAACGAACGTGAAGCCTGTGTCCTACCGGTCTGCAACCTGCCCGAGGACGGGGAGGAAGACCCCCTCCTGGACATGCTGGCCCAAGCCAAGGCCGATGGATCCATTGAGGACATGGAGGTAAATGCCTCGCTAACCGTCTCACAGCGGTTGCAGTTGCTGGCCACACTGGAACCCTTCCGGGCCGTGTTCTCCAACCGACCCAGACGGACGAAGTTGGCAGTCCACGAGGTGGACACCGGGGATCACGCCCCACTACAGCGGACACCTTATCGGATCTCTGAGGAGGTGCAGCAAATTATGCGCCAGGAGATCGATGAGATGTTGCAGCTGGGGGTGATCCGACGGTCCAAAAGCGCGTGGGCCTCACCTACAGTTCTCGTGCCTAAAAAGGATCGGACCACCCGGTTCTGCGTGGACTACAGGGGGCTCAACGCCATCACTACCTCTGATGCGCATCCAATGCCACGCATCGAGGATCTGCTGGAGCGATTGGCGAATGCCAAGTACATATCCATCATGGATTTAAGCCGGGGATACAGGCAGATTCCCGAGCCCTGCGGCGCAGGAGAAATCCGCCTTTATCACCCCTTTTGGACTGTACGAGTCCGCGGTCATGCCTTTCGGCATGAAGAATGCTCCTGCCACTTTTCAGCGGATGGTCAACCACCTGCTTCAGGGACTGGAGAAGTACGCTGTGGCGTACCTGGACGACATTGCCGTCTTCAGTTCCACCTGGGAGGAACACCTTCAGCATCTCCAGGAGGTGCTCAAGCGTATTCACCAGGCCGGTCTGACCATCAAGCCGGGAAAATGCCAGATGGGCATGAGGGAGGTCCACTACCTGGGGCACCGGGTAGGCGGGGGTTCCACGAGTCCAGAGCCAGAGAAAGTGGACGCAATCGTGTCCTGGCCCATCCCCAGGACCAAAAAGCAGGTGAAGTCCTTCCTGGGCACTGCAGGGTACTATAGGCGTTTCGTACAGAACTATAGCGCCATTGCAAAACCCTTGACGGACCTCACCAAGGGCGGTCTACCCCAAACAGTCAACTGGACAGATGGCTGTGAGGCGGCATTCCGAGCTTTGAAAACAGCCCTGTGCAGCTCTCCAGTGTTGAAAGCCGTCGACAGCAGTCGGCCGTTCCTGGTACAGACCGACGCCAGCGAATTTGGCCTCGGTGCTGTACTCAGCCAGGTCGATTCAGGGAACCAGGAGCACCCCGTGTTGTACCTGAGCCGGAAGCTTCTGCCGAGGGAAGTGGCATACTCCACCATCGAGAAGGAGTGCCTGGCCATGGTCTGGGCACTGCAGCGTTTGCAGCCCTACCTGTACGGGTGCACCTTCAAGGTGGTCACCGACTACAACCCCCTGAGCTGGCTGCACACAGTGTCCGGAACCAACGGTAGGTTGCTACGCTGGAGCCTTGCCCTACAGCAGTATGACTTTGCCGTACATCACAAGAAAGGTAGCGAACATGGGAATGCCGATGGGTTGTCCTGGCGTGGTGAGCCCGCTGAGGTGCGCATGGCAGATTACCGACAGGTCATGCCTACTTAGCGCACTCTAAGAGGGGGAGGTGTGATGATACCATGAAATGGGAGCTCCCGTCCTTGTGCTGTTCTAGAACTTTCCACAAAGAGGACTATGACCCCCATTGTGTTTTGCCAGCACAGAGCAAAACCGCCCCCCTCTTCACCCTTGTGCCTGCAGCCTCGCTGCAATTCACTGTTTGAAAGTACAGCACTCCTTCCTTTCGCCCCCACCTCAGGAATTTCTTTGTCTCCAAACCCTGCAGGATGGTCCCATAGCTATCATGGGAATTCATTCTTTTGGTCATAACTCGCAGGGAGCTTACGTTAGAGACACGAAAGCTACTGTTTTGAATCATGCGTCCATCAGGTGTCGTTCCCGTGGTACTGGTGAACCCGTAACTCCAACAGAACCTGAGAAATGGAATTCTCTGGTGCACCATGGACTATCCACCCGAGTTTGGGCTCATTGGAACAGTCATTTCAGAATAAGATCACTAATAGGTCTGCCATTATTTTGCTAGAGTCCCCCACCGAGTTATGGTCTTTGTAGGTTTCCAAAGCTTAAAACTGTAACTTCTAGCTCTGAGAGGTGGCCAGAAAACCATCCCCTTTTGTGAGGTCACCAGCCCACATGTTTAAGTCTTGCAGCTAGCCCCCCTGGTCATTCCAGGCTGTGATGACGTGATTAACAGATCTGCAAATGAACTATGACGTGTGGCTCCTCCCCCCAGCCTGTCTTGCCATGATCTGAGTGCTATGTGATTTTCCTCTTTAACCCTGTTTTATTTTTAGCTGTATTGTACATAATTGTATTGTCTCAGCTTGTTACATCTTTTTATACTGTATAAACACTGCCTGCATTTTTAGGAATAAACCTATAAAATTATTAGTTAGTTTCTCCTGCTCTATAATCGAATTTGCACGTGCCTGAAGTACCTACGCTACTAATTCGGGGTTGCTACGGACCCTCTTGATAAATTGTTCATTAAGTAAATCGTAGCTGGTGGCAGCTAAAAAGAAGGGGTGTAGAGTGTTGACCTATTGGGTGGCGATGGCAGTGACGGAGCGGGTTTTATAAGTGTATTGCCTGGCTGCGGCCCGGAATAATTATAATTCCCTCACTGCAGAGTGCCCAATAGCCAGCACACATCCAAGCGGCCCGTCTGGCGACTAATTATCCTAGGTGCAGTTCCCTAACTGACCTGAGGGTAAGGGGGGTGCCAGAGAGCTGCAAGTTCCTAAGTGGAAGTGGGATAATTATAAATTCCTGCAGATTATTCCTGACACATTGGGTCGGGCGGCAGCAGCCGTCGTGTGTGTGCCGTTTTCATCACATTGGGAGCAGCAGTGGGATCAACAGCTCCCAGTATCCGATCTTTTGTGGTCCGTTTTAAACGTGCGAGTGCAATCGCAGCATGCTGTGATTGTCACTGATTGTGGGTCGACAATCGCCAATGCAAGTCTATGGGTGCGATGAAAAGTGGGATTACAAACGGACCATACGTGTGAGTTGCGATTAAATCGCACAACTTTTTCAGGTGACAGGAAATTGCATCAGGAATTCTCAGGAAGGATTTACATGCTAATTAGCCTTGCACATGTTGAAAAATAACAGGAAGAACGCCTCCACTGAATCCACAAACATGGCTACGCACATAAACGTGGAAATGTTAATTGTATTGGTCCAAGAGAGGCCAGAACTGTGGGACCAGCGCGATCCCCAATACTCAAACAGGACGAGCAAGGAGGCGGCGTGGCACAGAATTTGTGAGCAAATGTTCCCCGATTTTGCCCAGAGATCAAGGGAGGACAAAGAGCGCATTAGTAAGTAGCATCCTTTAAACAATAACAAAGCTCATATATGTTACTGTATTTGCTCCCACCAATCTGATATTTTAGCCATATCCGTTAATATTGTGTATAAAATACATTATTAGGCAACGCTTTATAATGACAATTTTACACATTGTTCTGTGTGTCCACAAACAACATCCAAATCTTAACATCCATCCCTAAAGGTTGCCTACTTAGTATGTGAAATGGTTCTATCCACCTTAACCACACATTTAATGTGTAGGTCAGGAACTTAATGTGTGGCCCTTTTGTTAAGGGCCAAGCTTTGGACAAAATTTATGGTAGTTGTCATACCTCTGACACTTATGTTTGTATGCATGTAGCCTTATACTCTCATTTAGTTACTTAGCCACCCTGAATACCATACAACTTTTGATGTGTTTTTGTGTACACATACCCAGAGACAACACAAAAAAGGGCATGTTCATAGCGACAGATGTGTGAAGTGTTTTCAAAGTCCATAGCACTAATATTTAGCGTTCTGGTTGTATTCACTTTGCAGTGACAGATGTGACAAGGCGGTGGCGCAGCTGTCGTGACTGCTACCGCAGGGAGAGGCAGCTGAGGGCGCGGAGTGGGGCCTCAGCAACGACCAAGAGGAAGTACCTTTATTTTGATAGGCTGAACTTCCTTGCGCCTGTTATGGATCTGCGACCGTAAGTGCATGCCTGTTGAACCCCTATGATTGTTTTGTATCAGAAAATTCTAAATAGTTTTTTTCCTTTATATAATGGAGTCTAAGCTTACAGAGAGGGAGACAGGGTCGGACTCTGAGGTTGTGATCGATCCTGTTGGTGATGGGGCTGAGGAGGCTGGCCCTTCCTCTGCAGCCTCATCTGCGACCCAAGCACCACCACCACCAGCAGCAGCTGCAGCTGAAGCTGAGGAGTCACACAGCCAGGCTCAACACCAAGAGGAGCAACCTGTCAGCAGTAGCCCTACTAGGCCTCATGATGGGTCTCCTCCCTAATTACAAGGCAAGGCAAGCGCCGAAGAGAATGAGTTGCTTCTGGAACAAGGAGGCAGGTGGACAGAGGAGTTTTGGACTATTTGTCAAATGTAGCTCATGATGATGGGGAGGAAGCCTTTGGCCGCAGTTTGACACGCTACCTCAGGGGTACTCCACAAGAGCACAGACTGCGGTTCAGAGGTGGACTTCAAATTGTTCTTGATGCAGGAACCCCACCAAATCATCCCAACACCGTATTAGATTTTCTAGAAAGATGGCAGCTTTCTCCAGAAAATCTACTACGGTTGTTGGGAACCCAGCAAAGGGAGTCTGCTTCTGCCTCTGATCCTCCTCCTCATCATCATGAGCCTCCTCCACCTCCTCCTTGTGTCCAACAGGTAACAACTCCTCCTCCTCAAGCTTCTTCCTACTCCCACGTACCTCTGCAGCTCCAACCCATGGGATAGAGTGGCCATTCCCAATATGCCCACTCGAACATACCCAATGTTGTTGGCTGGCCACAACATGGGTATGGTCAACATGGGCATATTGGGGTCATTTTCAAACTGGTCAGCCATATACATATGACTCACAATACCAGTTCCCCATGTACCCCTACCCAAACCCCCATCATGATCCAAGCAGAAACAGCCAAGTAACTTTACCGTCTGCAACAGCTCAGGGTGACACACTGGTTGCTGAGCCAGCAAGGCAACCCACCCAACCTGGCCCTCCATCATCACCACCCCCACCTACCATCACTTGTAGGTGATATTTTGGTACTCAATATTTGTGTCAATCTGTAAGTGCCTTATATAGTTCAATGTTTGTATTTTGGTTACATCAAAGGTGAATGCAACCTTTGGACGTATTTGTCCAGGAGCCATAATTTAAGAGGCACCAAAACAAAAAAAACACAAATGAAGTAAATTTGTGAAGTGCCATTAGTTGTCTGTCATTATTATTATATGTTATGTCCTATGTAACGTACACGTAACTGGACAGTAGGAACAAGAGTACAACATAAATGAGGTAAAGAAAAGTGTGTTTATGGTACAAGAAAACAAGCACACTACAAGGCTTCCTCTTGCCAGGGAGGCACCATCAGGGGTAAGAAAATAATTTGTGAAGACATCACGGACTTTAAGCCCAGAAGGGGGACAACGTGGATGTATGACTGGTCTCATAGGCATTAAGACATTACCAGACACAAGGTCAGGCACATCAGGTGACAAGCATTCATGCATTCTAGTGAAATTATGTAGTACTACACATGCTTTGACTACAACATTTGCATTATGTTCACTTAGCTGAATGGCTGATTGGAGTACCCGCCATTTGGCAGTAAGAATACCAAAGGTGCACTCCACCAGGCGTCGTGCACGTGAAAGGCGATAATTAAATATGCGACGCGATGGTTCAGATTGCGACATGGATATGGCCTCATAACATTACGTGTCAATTGGAAGGCCTCATCCGCTACCAGAACATAAGGCACTGGATCCATATTGAGTGTGGAAGTTGACGTGGTGGTGGTAAGTCCAATTGGTTATTGCGTAGCCGCCGACCCATAATGGAAGAATTGAAGACTCTGGAGTCTCCAGTCCTTCCATAGGCCCCAATGTCTACAATTATAAAGCGGTAGTTACTGTCGACCAAAGCCAACAAGACTACTGAAAAAAATTGTTTATAATTGTAGAATTGGGACCCAGAGTTTGTCGGCTTACGCACACGAATGTGCTTCCCGTCCAGGGCTCCAATACAGTGTGGATAATGGCATGTTTCTTGAAATCCACGTGCAATCCTCAACCAATCTGCCATTTTAGGCTCAGGCATGACCTCTTTATTTAGTCTTGACCAAATTTCAACACAAGTAGAGCTGACAATTCCTGAAATGGTGGATTTGCCGATTAAAAACTCTAAGTGCATAACAGCGTATGACAGCCCAGTGGAAAGGAACCTGCAATACACAAACAACAACAAAAATTTACACATCAGCAAACCAAACAACAAGCACTGCATTACCCACATTTAAACTGAGAACATTTCTGTAAGCACGCATTCACTAAATGCTATGACATCCAATGCATTATGAGGGGTACACACAAGCAAATAGGGAAGATGGGTAAGTGTGGTAAGAACATTCATTACAATATGTTAACATTAACTAAGTTACAACACTGGAAAATTAGGTATGTTTGTGGGAAACATCATCAACATATCGTAGACACACATACCGTAGTGTTAGGAGAAGGCGTTCCTCAGCAGAAATAGCTGGACACATCCTGGTGTTCTGAAAGGTTATCCCAGGGCGCACAATCTCCAGCAAATTATCAAAAGTTTGAACGCTCATGCGACAATAGTCAAAAAACTTGTCTGGATGGCTACGCAGCGTCGCATACAGGCGCTGAAAATGGCCTTTACTGATCCTTCGCCTCAAAAGTGGATGCACCCACAGTCTTCGGTGGATTCTGGGAGCTGCAACTACAGGGTATGGCTCCCCAAAACGTCTGAATAGCACCCAATTGTACAGCAGATGCTCAGTGCTATTAAAGATCAGTCTGTCGCTCATGATTGGTAAACAAAGTAGCAAAAAACAAGGAACCACAAAGAACCAAATGAGTCCACTGCAAAGTTGGGAGGCTCACAACAGTTGGAGGCAGCTTAAATGTGGGTCTGGCTGATTATTTAAATTTGTTGCAGGCCTCAAAACTGTTAAATGTCCATTTTGGCATGATGCCACAAAAAATCGCAAGTCGGATGTCAATCGGATGTGAAACGTACGCTCACATGCGACTAAATCGCATCAGCGACGGAAAATCGGATGCCAGACGCATCAATGTTCATGACATTGTTGTGCGATAATCGCCCGACTAAAACGGTACGATTTTTTAGACGTTGTGTGTGACTACAGCCTAAGACCGGTTTCAGACGTCCTGATATTTCCGGTACCGGAGAAACCAGTACCGGAGATATCAGTATCCGTGTGTCTGTGTGTACTACGTGTGGCACACGTGTGGCAACCGTGTGCCACCTATGTGCTGCATCAAGACTGTTATGTTTCGGTAGCTGAGAAGAAATAGCAAAAATAGCCGAAGTAGCAATACATCAGAGAGGCTGGAAACTACTGGGTTGCAGAACCCTAAACTAACCGCAACACTAGAAGTAGCCGTGGAGCGTATCTACGGTGATCCTAGACGCCTCGTCACAGCCGGAGAGATAGCTACACCTAAAGACAGAAAGATGAAAGCTACTGCCCCGTAGCAGAACCCCCAAAGAAATAGGAAGCCCGCAAACATGTAATGGCGGTTAGACAAGAAGAAAATACGAACACAGACAGAAAATAGAATGAGCAAACGCTGGGGCCCAATACTGTCTAGATAGAAAAGTATAGGAAAGAATTCTGACTGCAACCCAAAAAACCCTGACAAAAATACCAACACTTCTGATTAACAAAAAACCTGAGATCACATGATCTCTACCACCTAAATCAGATCTCTGGTGTAATACACAGCAATTCAGCAAATAAAAAGTGACACAGGAAAAGAGCAAAAGTGCAAACACAAACTGAGCACAAATGCAGAGCCAGGCCCCAAAAGGGGACCAGGCTGAAGTCCAATGCAAGGCAGCAAACAAGCAAGGAAAATCCAACCAGAGTAAAAAAAAACAAGTCACTTATCTGAATGAGAGCAGGAATGCAAGCTGAGCTCCAAGCAAGACCTGGAAGAACAATTGATTACCGGCAAGGCTGATGGGAGTTCAGGTCACTTATATCAGACCAATCGGACCCAGCTGAAAGCCATTCACCAATTGGTTCATTACCCTCAGCAACCACCGGAGGGAGCCCCAGCTCTGAAGTCGCCTCCAAAGTATTCACAACAGTACCCCCCTTGAGGAGAGTCACCGAACCCTCACTTGCGCAACCAGGCCGATCAGGATGAGCTCGATGATAGGCACGGATCAATCTCCTAGCATGGATGTCCGAAGCAAACACCCAAGAATTGTCCTCTTGACCATAACCTCTCCACTTAACAAAATACTGGAGTTTCCGTCTAGCAAAACGAGAATCCAATATTTTCTCAACCACATACTCCAAATTGCCCTCAACCAAAACAGGGTCGGGTGGCGCCGCCACATGAACCACTGGCTCAACAAACCTCTTCAATAAGGACTTGTGGAACATGTTATGGATCTTAAATGTTCCTGGAAGAAGCAAACGGAAGGAAATCGGATTAAGAATTTCCATGATCTTATAAGGTCCAATGAACCTTGCTTAAATTTTGAAAACGCAACCTTCATAGGGATATTTCTTGAGGACAACCAAACCAAGTCCCCCACTATAAAACGAGGACCATCAGTCCTATGGCGGTTGGCAAACCGCTGGGCCTTCTCCTGAGAGAGAGACAACCTTTCCACTACCTGGTCCCAAATCTGCTGCATACGCTCCACAATAGAGTCAACCCCAGGACAGACGGAAAATCGAGGGTGAAACCCAGAATTGCAGAAAAATGGAGACATCATGGTGGTAGAGCTAGCCCTATTATTAAGAGCAAATTCAGCCAAAGGCAAAAAAGAGACCCAGTCATCTTGATCAGCAGACACAAAACATTTAAAATAAGTCTCCAAGGTCTGGTTTGTTCTCTCAGTTTGTCCATTGTTCTGAGGATGAAATGCAGAGGAGAAAGATAACTGAACACCAAGTTTAGAACAAAATGTTCTCTAAAATCTGGAAACAAACTTGACTCCTCTTTCAGACACAATGTTCTCCGGAATGCCATGTAACCGAACCACGTGCTGAAAAAGCAAAGGCACCAATTCGGAGGAGGAAGGCAACTTAGGTAATGCCACAAGATGTATCATCTTGGAAAACCTATCACAGATTACCCAGATAACGGTCATTCTCTGAGAGACAGGGAGGTCGGAAATAAAATCCAAAGCGATATGGGTCCATGGCCTCTTGGGCACAGGTAATGGCATTAACAAATCACTAGAGCGAGAGCAAGGCTTGGAACGAGAGCAAGTCCCACAGAACTGCACAAAGTCCCTGACGTCACGAGACAAAGAAGGCCACCAAAAGGACCGACTCACCAAGTCTCTGGTACCAAAAATACCGGGATGACCAGCCAACGCGGAACAATGAATCTCACACATCACACTCTTCTTCCACTGGTCCGGGACAAACAATTTCCCAACAGGGCAACGTTCAGGCTTATCCTCCTGACACCCCTCCAGAGCCAGTCTCAAATTGGGCGAGATGGCGGAAAGAACTACACCCTCTTTCAAAATAGCAGGATCAGTTAACTCAGGAGAATCCGCAAAGAAACTCCTCGAGAGGGCATCCGCCTTAACATTCTTAGTGCCCGGAAGAAAAAAAAAACACAAAATTAAAACGTGTAAAAAACAAGGCCCACCTGACCTGTCTAGGATTAAGTCGCTTGGCTGATTCGAGATAAACCAGGTTCTTATGGTCCATGAGGACCACCACCTGATGTTTGGCTCCTTCCAGCCAATGTTTCCACTCTTCAAAGGCCCACTTCATGGCCAATAACTCCCGATTACCCATGTCATAATTACGTTCAGTTGGAAAAAATTTTCGAGAGAAGAAGGTGCAAGGGTTACTCTTAGAGGTCTCCGGATCCCTTTGGGACAAAACGGCACCTGCCCCAATCTCAGAAGCATCAACCTCCACCTGAAACGGTAGAGAAACATCAGGCTGCCGTAGAACAGGAGCAGAAATGAATCTCTGCTTAAGTTCCTGAAATGCAGAAACTGCCTCAGGAGGCCAATTCACCACTTCGGAACCCTTTTTGGTCAAATCAGTCAATGGTTTAACAATAAATAAATACAAATAAATTTACGATAAAAATTGGCAAAACCCAAAAATCTCTGAAGAGCCTTCAATGTAGTAGGTTGAACCCAATCTCAGATGGCCTGAACCTTGACCAGGTCCATTTCAATAACAGACGGAGACAAAATGAATTCCAGAAATGAAACCTTCTGTACGCCAAAAAGACACTTTGATCCCTTCACATACAGTGCATTCTCTCTCAAAATCTGGAACACAGTCTGAACATGTTTCACATGAGAGTCCCAGTCATTGGAAAAAATCAAGATATCATCCAAATAAACTATCAGAAATTTATCCACAAAATCCCTGAAAATATCATTCATAAAGGATTGGAAGACGGAAGGGGCATTAGTAAGCCCAAAAGGCATCACTAGGTACTCAAAATGCCCCTCTAGGGTATTAAACGCCGTCTTCCATTCATCCCCGTGCTTAATGCGAATAAGGTTATACGCCCCCTGAGGTCAAGCTTGGTAAACCAACTAGCACTTTTCACTCTGGAAAACAGGTCAGAAATCAAGGGTAACGGATATTGATATTTAACAGTGATTTTATTCAGGAGGCGATAGTCAATACACGGCCTCAATGAACCATCCTTTTTGGCCACAAAGAAAAAATCGGCACCCAAGGATGAAGAGGATGGTCTGATATGACCCTTCTCCAAAGACTCCTTGATATAAGATCGCATAGCATCGTGTTCAGGTACAGATAAATTAAAAAGGCGACCTTTAGGAAATTTACCACCAGGCACTAACTCAATAGCGCAATCATAGCTCCTGTGAGGAGGTAAGGATGCAGACTTACTCTCACTAAACACATCAGAAAAATCCGTAAAAAAGTCAGGGACATCCTGAGACTGGGGAGAAGCAGAATAAACAGGAGTGTCAGTATTAACACATTGGCAGCCCCAACTGGTCACAGACACAGATTTCCAATCCAAAACAGGATTATGAGTCTGTAACCAAGGGAAACCCAGTACAATAATGTCATGCAAATTATGCAACACCAGAAATTTGCAACTCTCCTGATGATCTGGTTCAACCCTCATTATCACCTGAGTAGAAAACTGAGGTTTATTCTCCACCAAAGGGGTAGAATCAATGCCCAGTAGGGGAATACAGTCATGGCCAAAAGTTTTGAGAATGACACAAATATTATATTTTCACATAATCTGCTGCCCTCTGGTTTTTATGTGTGTTTGACAGATGTTTTTATCACAGACAGAAATATAATTGCAAACATATGAGTAACAAAAGCTTATATTGACAGTTAGAATGAGTTAATGCAGAAAGTCAATATTTGCAGTGTTAACCCTTCTTCTTCAGGACCTCTGCAATTCTCCCTGGCATGCTCTCAATCAACTTCTGGACCAAATCCTGACTGATAGCAGTCCATTCTTGCACAATCAATGCTTTCATTTTGTCAGAATTTTTAGGTTTTTGTTTGTCCACCCGTCTCTTGATGATTAACCACAAGTTCTCAATGGGATTAAGATCTGGGGAGTTTCCAGGCCATGGACCCAAAATCTCTATGTTTTGTTCCCTGAGCCATTTAGTTATCACCTTTGCTTTATGGCAAGGTGCTCCATCATGCTGGAAAAGGCATTGTTGATCGCCAAACTGCTCTTGGAGGGTTGGGAGAAGTTGCTCTTGGAGGACATTCTGGTACCATTCTTTATTCATGGCTGTATTTTTAGGCAAGACTGTGAGAGAGCCGATTCCCTTGGCTGAGAAGCAACCCCACACATGAATGGTTTCAGGATGCTTTAACAGTTGGCATGAGACAAGACTGGTGGTAGCGCTCACCTTGTCTTCTCCGAATGAGGCGTTTTCCTGATGTCCCAAACAATCGAAAAGGGGATTCATCAGAGTAAATAACTTTACCCCAGTCCTCAGCAGTCCACTGCCTGTACCTTTTGCAGAATATCAGTCTGTCCATGATGTTTTTTCTGGAGAGAAGTGGCTTCTTTGCTGCCCTCCTTGAGACCAGGCCTTGCTCCAAGAGTCTCCGCCTCACAGTGCGTGCAGATGCACTCACACCTGCCTGCTGCCATTCCTGAGCAAGCTCTGCACTGCTGGTAGCCCGATCCCGCAGCTGAAACACTTTTAAGAGACGGTCCTGGCGCTTGCTGGTCTTTCTTGGGCGCCCTGGAGCCTTTTTGGCAACAATGGAACCTCTCTCCTTGAAGTTCTTGATGATGCGATAGATTGTTGACTGAGGTGCAATCTTTCTAGCTGCAATACTCTTCCCTGTTAGGCCATTTTTGTGCATTGCAATGATGACTGCACGTGTTTCTTTAGCGATAACCATGGTTAACAGAAGAGAAACAATGATGCCAAGCACCAGCCTCCTTTTAAAGTGTCCAGTGGTCTCATTCTTACTTAATCATGACAGATTGATCTCCAGCCATGTCCTCATCAACACCCACACTTGTGTTAATGGAGCAATCACTGAAAAGAGGTTAGCTGGTCGTTTTAATGCAGGGCTGCAATGATGTTGAAATGTGTTTTGGGGGATAAAGTTCATTTTCTAGCCAAATATTGACTTTGCAAGTAATTGCTGTTAAGCTGATCACTCTTTATAACATTCTGGAGTATATGCAAATTGCCATTAGAAAAAGTGAAGCGGTAGACTTTGTAAAAATTAATATTTGTGTCATTCTCAAAACTTTTGGCCATGACTGTAGACTTCCGCAGGGGTATCATGGGAAACCCACAACGTTTGGCAAAGTCAAAATCCATCAGGTTAATAGCTGCTCCTGAATCAACAAAAGCCTGAGTCGAAAATGTGGACAGGGAGCAAATCAGGGTAACAGTCAACAGAAATTTAGTCTGAACACTACCCAAGACAACTGAGCGCGCAAAACGTCTTCCCCGTTTAGGGTAGACTGAAATAACATGAGAGGCGTCACCACAGTAGAAACATAAGCCATTGTGCTTTCGAAACTCATGACGCTGTGCCCCAGAAGTCACACTATCACACTGCATGGGCTCAGAAGCTGGCTCACAAGGCATCACTATCTCACGCATACCTCTGCGCTCATGCAAACGTCTGTCAATTTGAATAGCCAATGACATAGAATCATTGAGACCAGAGGGAGCAGGGAATCCCACCATAACGTCCTTTACATTCTCTGACAGCTCCTTCCGAAAAAGGGCTGCCAAAGCATCATCATTCCATTTGGTCAGGACTGCCCACTTTCGGAATTTCTGACAGTACAACTCAGCGTCTTCAAGACCCTGATTTAATGCCAACAAGGTTTTTTCAGCTTGATCAGTGACATTAGGTTCATCGTACAATAACCCCAGAGCCAGAAAAAATGCATCAATATCATTCAAAACAGGATCCCCAGGTGTCAGGGAAAAAGCCCAATCCTGAGGATCGCCGTGCAGGAGAGAGATGACAATTTGAACCTGCTGTGCTGCGTTCCCTGAGGACTTAGGCTTTAAGGCAAAAAACAACTTACAGTTATTTTTGAAATTCAGAAATTTAGCCCGATCCCCCAAAAACAAATCTGGCATGGGAATCCTAGGTTCCACAACCGGCAACCCAGCAAGATAGGCAGCAATACTCCGAACCCCAGTGGCAAGCTGATCCACACGGCCAGACAGACAACTGTGCAAGCTCCATTGAGAGAAAAAAAAATCCTCCTCAGCACCCAAAGAAACAGAGGGAAAAAAAAAAATCTCTGACAACTCTGACAATCTTTTTTCTTTCCACACTATTTTTCCCTTCTGTGAGTACCATATAATTTTCAGTTTTGGCCGGTGATACTGTTATGTTTTGGTAGCTGAGGAGAGTAAGCAAAAACGGCAATACACCAGAGAGGCTGGAACCTATTGGATTGCAGTAACCTGAACTAACCACACAACTAGAGGTAGCCGTGGAGTGTTCCTACGTTGATCCTAGATGCCTCGTCACAGCCTGAGAGATAACTACACCTAAAGGCAGAAAGATGAAAGCTATCTGCCCCGGAGCAGATCCCCAAAGAAAATAGGAAGCCCCCAAACATGTAATGGCGGTTAGACAAGAAGAAACACGGACACTGACAGAAAATCGAATGAGCAAATGCTGGGGCCCAATCTGTCTAGACAGAAAAGTACAGGAAAGGATACTCACTGCAATCCAAAAAAAAAACCTAAAAAATACCAACTCTACTGATTGCAAAAACACCTGAGATCACATGACCTCTACCACCTAAATCAGTTCTCTGGTGTAACAAAACTAAGCCGCAGCCACTGAAAAAACAGGAAAAAGCAAATGAACAAACAACAGTGGCTCCAGATAAACTGAGTGGAGCACAAGCCCCCCGGAGGGGACCTGGCTGACCTCCGCAGAAGTGCAGGGAACAATGCAAAAAGCAAGCACAAAAATAAAAGCAGAAAATATCTTATCTGATAGCAGAAGATGCAGGCAAGACTCAGCAAGCTTCCAAATGAACCAGGAACCACAAGTGAGACAAGAACAATTGATCACCGGCAACCATCATGGGAGGGAACCTCCCTTATATCAGACCAGTCCGTGATCCCAGATTGCCACTCCTCGCTGAAAGGTTCAATACTGTCAGTAACCACCAGAGGGAGCTTCTGCTCAGAAACCATTTTTAGCACATTCATAACACTAGCCCTCCTTGGTCAGGCCTCATCTGGAATACTGTGTCCAGTTCTGGGCACCACATTTTAAAAAAGACACTGAAAAACAGGAGCAAGTTCAGAGAAGAGCTACCAGGATGGTGAGTGAACTGCATCATATGTTCTACGAGGAGTAATTAAAGGATCTGGAAATGTTTAGCTTGCAAAAAAAAGAAAACTAAGAGACTAAGACTGCCACGAGAGGTGATCATCACTGATGAGTTCAACTGTAATGGAAGTCTTCAAACAGAGGCTGGACAGACATCTCTCTGAGATGGTTTAGTGAATCCTGTGATGCATTGAGCAGGGAGTTGAACACGATGACCCTTGAGGTCCTTTCCAACTCTAACATTTTATGATTCTATGAACCTGACAACCCTGAACATCCATGGGTCTATTCATCTCTAGTTATACACTCTTCAACAATGAAATTGCAACACTATGAAGGAAAAGTCATGGAAATATGGAAATTACAGGATGGATAGATATATTAATGAGATGCAAATGATAAAAAATGAAAACAAAAGTATATCTGTTATGTAATTTGCTGGCTATTGCAAAAAGAAGCTGCCAGCAGTGAATCTTCATGATTTGCATGGCCAAATTCATTCAGCATTCATTCAGAACCTTCCTCAGACAACCATTAATAACCTAAATGATAGCGTGCCAAGGCTTGTAAGTGAATGTATTTTGCATGTGGTGCTTGTTCTCAATACAGAATTAATTGAGATGTTCTGAACATTTTATTTCCATTTTTTCATCATTTGCATATCAATAACATGTCTATTGATTCTGTGATTTCCATAATGCCATGATTTTTCCTTTCTGGTGTTGCAATTTCAATCTTGAAGAATGTTATATTTCTCTATATAAGGAATTTTATAATGGACAGTTGTAGATTATGGTGTAAGGTATACAATTTAAGTTCATTTTTTACAGAGAAAAATCTTTTCTTTGCTAAAATTTGCTACACGTCATTACATTTCCAAACTGAGAAGCTTTAAGAATTCTGAAAGGAGGGGAATTAACCCATCTAAAATCCCAGGCTTTTTATCCAAAATTGTTTACGTTAAGGAAACAGTATAATAGCATAAAATGGTAACCATATGGTGATCATATTTAACCTCTATCAAATGGAGTTACCAATCGCTGAGAGCAGAAAGCAAATGACCCATAATATTTTAGCAAACATTCCTGTTCTTCTTAAGATACATTGTGTGGATATGCTGTGCCACGCAGCTAGAATTTCCTTTCTTGAACTTGCACTAGCAGGACATATGGGTTCTCAACCTCATTCACCCCCCTAGTTTAAAAGACAGGTGGTTAACATTAAGATAATTAGGAGTGTGCCCATCACTTCTGCTCCCCTGGTGTAATATCTGGCGTTTTCAAACTGCCAGTGCCCACAAGCCTTGGTTTAGCTAAATTTGACAGCTTAGTCAGTGCGGAATCTCATTGGCCTGATAAAAGAAATGCATGCTTTATTTAACGAGATGTCAGGAAAATACACGTTTTCAGAAACAAGTATGTAACAAAAAATATATTAGCTGAGTAAAGAATGAATGTATTGGACAATCTACGTGTAAGGCAAAGTTCACACTGGGCATTTTTGCTGTGTTTTTTTTCTGCAGCAAAACCTGAGTGCTTGGCAGGAAAGAAGCTGTGTAAAAAAAAAAAAAGCAGGTTTTGGTGTGTTTTTTTCATGCGTTTTTTCTATTCAATTCAATGGGTGAAAAACGCTGAAAAAATGCTGAAAGTGACATGCTCTATGTCCAAAAAGACAAGCAAAGCACTAAATGCTGATGATGCTGGTACTGTCAAATACAGCTGAAAATTAGCATTAAAAAATACATAAAGGCAGCAAAAACACCCAGTGTGAACTTAGCCTAAGGGCTCACTCACTCGGCTGCCGATTCTGATTATGCTTATATCACTAAGATCGACTCTGATCCTTGTTTGATCAGAGTGTCGCCTTATTGTGATACGATTCTCATATTACAGGGATGGATACGTTTCTGCGGTAATCAAACTGCAATTGGGTCACATCTGTTTCAGTAAGTAGCTTTAAGTAGCTTATGATTA
Source organism: Oophaga sylvatica (assembly GCA_033576555.1). Lineage (NCBI taxonomy): Eukaryota > Metazoa > Chordata > Amphibia > Anura > Dendrobatidae > Oophaga > Oophaga sylvatica. The sequence continues at coordinate 184,417,718 of JARQOD010000004.1, read as the reverse complement.
GAAGACTGAATGCCTAAATTTCACATGCATACATCAGCCAGAAGATGGCAGCAAAGTAGAAAGCACAATGCACAATAATCAGTCCTCAGTGTACGCACATTACTATGCATTATGCATCTCCTAACTCAAAGTGCCAAAAGTAATTCTGGCACATTGGAACAGATCCACTGACTCACAACAACAGTTTCTTTCAAAGTCATTAGAACTAGTGCTGGGATACCACATTATGGTCGGCGTCACACTGGCGAATGTGATGCGAGTAAGTCGCACGACTTTCTCGCATCAACACCCGGCACGGCCGCCCGCTCTCGGACCCGAGTGTGCGGCTGCATAGAAATACATGCAGCCGCACACTCGGGTCCGAGAGCGGGCGGCCGTGCCGGGTGTTGATGCGAGAAAGTCGTGCGACTTACTCGCATCACACTCGCCAGTGTGACGCCGGCCAATCAGGGAAATTTGCCCCTTTCTCCTACTGGACTGATTTTTCACTCTCAATTTATGTGGAAAATCTGTCTTCCTTGAAGAATGATCTTCAGTTTACTGAGTTAGAGATGAAAGTTGGTGCTTTTAAATTTCTATGAATGGAGAAGCCAGAGGCAAACACAGACTTTCTGCTGCAAGTTCTCATGAGATGAAAGTTATAGTTCTCCATAGAACTTTATCATCTTCAACTGTTGTTTCCTATCTCAGCACAGGGAAAATCTGTATTCACTGTAGACAGATTTTACCAGTGAATGGAAAATGTTTAGAATTAATAAATCATCTGTTCAGGAGGAGAAAGTAGAAATATTGAAAAAAAATCTTATTTTCACATGTACTATTGATTTATGAAAAAATAAATAAACTAAAACAACTTTTATTCCTTAAAGGGAATCTGTCACCCTAAATTGGCGGGATATTTAAATGATGGCAGTCAGGTCAGATGGGCGGTGTTTTGGTACTTGCCTTAACATGTTGTTCGCCGCTGTCTCCATTATTTCTGGGAATTGTAGTCGTTGCCCTCCATATAACGCGCCTGCGTATTGCAATCTGCGGGCAAAGCATACTGCGCGTGCGCAATTCAAGATAGCAATGCGCAGGCGCGTTATATGGAGGGCAACGACTACAATTCCCAGAAATAATGGAGACAGCGGCGAACAACATGTTAAGGCAAGTACCCAAAACACCGCCCATCTGACCTGACTGCCACATTTAAATATCCCGCCAATTTAGGGTGACAGATTCCCTTTAAGAAAGCTCAGAAACAAAGGCCCCAATACATAAAAAGTGTTGTAACTAAAAGTGTCTTTGGTGTTCAAAGCTTGGGCTCATCTTTCATTTTCAGAATTGGCTAACACATAGTTATATGACCATTACCATTTGGCTTCAAGAATGAGATCCCTATTTATTTTTGGTGGTTTTAAATGAAATAAAATTATCATCAATAAGTCATCTTTTCAAGAATATAATTTAACATGCCACATGTTAAACAGATTACGTTGTTTACTCAGTTGCCAGCTACAGTTAGAATATGAAAATCTGATTCGTTCCAAACCATTGTAAAATTAGAGAAATAAAATCATGCCAAACGGATCATTTAAGGATATTGCTGTATAATACTTGCATTGCCAAGGCACATTAAAAATTACTTTCTTTAAAAACTATAACCTAATAAAATATGCCATCTTTGAAGAATGTTTTTTGCAAAAAAAAGCAGTGTTAATAAACAATGTGCCATGTACATGAACAAAAATGCAACAAAATACTGCTTTTCAGATTTGACATATTTATTAACTATTTGCACCAGAAAGAATAGTATTTTACTAGACCTGGCCAGTGTAAGTAGGCAACCAATCACACAACAAACTAGCCAAATGCTTATTTATCTGGTAAAATGAATTTTAAACTTTCTTAAAAATCATCGTTCTCATCAGTACATCATCCTGTGTAAGCAGGAAGTGTGCTACCAAAAACAATGACAGGCTATGTGCACAGAACAAAAATGGTAATTACGGCACTCCTGTGGATGGTGCCCAAGTAGGATCCTATCCCATGTAAATCTTGTAGAAAACTTGGCACTCAGGTAAATGTTTTAAGCAACTAATTTTATTATTCTATGTGCATGGAATTGCGGTTGGTCTTTCTAAACAGGCTTAAAGAGAATCTGTCTGCAGGTTTTTGCTATGTAATCTGAAGACAGCAGGAAGTAGAGGCTGAAACATAAAAATCAGGGATGTGTCATTTGTCAAAGTCTGTGCTGTTGTTTACTATCTGAAAGGATTTATCACTAAAGGGTATGCCACACTAAACAATATCGCTAACGGGATCGCTAAAAAACGTCACTATTTAGCGATCCTGTTAGCGATGTTGTTCAGTGCGGCAGCTTCCAGCGACGAGCTTCCTGCTGTGATCTCGCTCGTCGCTGGAATCGTCCGGACCCTATTTTCTCGTCGGCGCTCCCGCTGGGTAAGTATCTAATCGCTGTGTGGCACCTTTTCTTAGCGATTTAGCGGTACTTTTGTACCGCTAAAGTCGTTAAGAAGATCGCTAACGGCGATAGCGTCGTTAACTATATCGCTAAATGTGGCCGCACTTAGCGATATAGAAACAATCCCGCTAGCGATCGCATTAGTATGCGTCGTTATCGTGATCGCTAGCGGGATTGTTTAGTGTGGCAGTACCTTAAGATATTAACATTATTGGACTAGTCTATGGACTCTGTACATGGAGAGCTTGGTGTGGACAGGGTTAGGCTACTTTCACACATCAGTTTTTCACCGTCAGGCACAATCCGTCCAATTTGTAAAAAGACAGATCCAGCGCAGATTGCAAAAAAACTGATGCAGCGGATCCGATTTTTATCCGGATGCGTCCTGAACTTTTAAACCCGAGAAATGCAGTGTGCGCATGTCTGGAAGGAGGAGAGAGACAGAGAGAGAGAGAACCAGAAAAGCAAATGGTCTGGCTATGCTCAGAGCAGAAAAACGGAATGCGGTGGCCGGATTCGCCCATTGACTTGCATTGTGCCCATGAGTCGATTGCGCCGCATCCGCTGCTGTCCGTTTTTTTCACAGGTCACAAAAAACGTTACTAGATGCGTTGTGTCCGGCCGCCGGAATCAACATTTTAGAGGGATCCGGAAAAAAACGGACGAGACGGAAGTACATGCGGTGCGATCTGGCGCTAATGCAACTCAATGAAATAAAAACGGATCCGGCGGAAGCAAAAAACAGATCCGTTTTTTTCAAAAACAGCTGGATCGCGCCTTATGGCAAAAAACGGATGTGTGAAAGAGGCCTTAGCTTTCTCAGCTCTGCTTCACTCTAAATCTAAAAGCTCTCATTGTGTCATAACAGCTACACCCAATAATCTAAGTGACACATTGTTGGATTCAGCTTCTCTTTGCCTGCATAATGCTAAACTCAGTTGAGGTAGCAAAAACCTGCTGGCAGATTCCCTTTCTGGGGTATTCTCGGGTTTTTAAACTGCTTTATTTAGTCAGCATGAAAATAAGCAAGTTTGGCATGTGATTCAAGTTTTCTAATGGCAGACACCTCTCTCCAGCCAATTGATTTTTATACAGCAGTTAGCTGCTCACCTCCCTACCCTTACCTCTTAGATCCTGACAAGTTGCTGTTATAAATCTTGCAAAATCTTCAACACACAGCATTAACTTTTCCCAGAGTAGGTACCCTAATCATGGCTGTCTTTCATTGCCAAAAGCTATGTGCTTGCTCAAATGCCCTAAAAGAGCTTTCTTTCACTCCCCACATCCGATCACTTGCTCTAGAAGTCAACCTTTTCTAACCTTTGAATTGGCAAAAACTTACTGTTGCTCTAATTCATTCTCATCTGGACTATTGCAACTCTTTACTAATCGATCTCCCTCTTACTAAACTCTTTCCTCTAAATTCCATCCTGAAAGCAGCAACCAGGATCATATTTCTCTCCAACTGCTACACCAATGTCTCTACACTGTGCCAGTCATTGCACTGGTTGCCCATCTGCTGCAGAGTTCAATATAAAATAATCACTCTCACCCACAAAGCTCTTCATGGTTCAGCTCCACCCTATATTTCCTCCCTCATCTCAGTCTGCCACCCTACCCATGCAAACAAAACTTTCTTCAAAATTAGGGCTCTCGTAGCATCTGTTTACACACCATCCATGCACTTAATAGACCTCTGTGTCTGTACTTATACAGATACTGGCTGGTGACCGGTTTATGCTCAATATAAGCACTTTTTACCATTTAGCATTTGTCTTCCCTGTTTCCTCATAGATTGTAAGCTTGCTAGCAGGGCCCTCACTCCTCTTGGTATCTGAGTTATGTGTTGTTCTGTAATGTCTTTATAGTCTGTACAAGTCCCCTCTAAAATTTGAAATATGTTGGCGCTATAGGAATAAAAAATATTATTGTTATTATTAGCCTACTTTTTGAAGCTTTTACCATGTATTCCAATATTGTAAAGGATCCAGTTCAGTTATTGGTGAAATGAAAGGCAGTGATATACTTTGTAGCAGGCAGATCAGACTAGAATGTCTATATGACATTAAAATAATCTGAATGCCTTATAATCCAATAGTTTATGAGTGAGAACATACTGCAGCAAGTTTGACAGTTACAGTTGCATTCTACCTCCAACATAATGACTGCTAGAATGCATCACATAATTAAATAATTCATCATTTTTTTCCCAAACATTCCTTCTGGTTTTAATAACTCAAAATGTTTTCATATCTGCATCTATTATGTAATTGAACTCTTCATATATTATAAATGTAAAGCATTTCCATATGAACTGCTTGAATGAACGCAGTGGTCCCTCAGTACTAGGGGAAATTCAATACACTATGAAAGGCCAGCATTACTGTGATCTACGGAAAGCTCCCATTGATTTCAATATAAGCCCTCAGACAATCTTGCTGAGATCTGTTGATTCACATTATCTTAAATTACACTATTCTTAGGACAATATTCAGTTTGGAGATAGAATATTTCTGGTGTACAGTACAAGGAAATCTGAATCTAGGCACTGATTTGCAATTTATTGACAGCTGTTGGATAACATTCTATAGCAACTTGTGTATTCTTTTATATGACAAGAAGGCAGTGGGTTCCCAGTGAAGATGAGCAATTTTATCCGATTTGAATTGAGTTTGCTACAGATTTTACCACGTAGCCCCATTTTGATGAACTGTAGAAACAGTGAATGGCTAAAAAATATTATTGCTCACCTCACCATTCACTTGTCTCACCACCACCACAGCCTGCTGTCTAGATCTTGTTAGATCACTGTCTTAGGCCTCTCATTCAGCCAAGTCAACTCGTTGGCTTTGCACTGAAGATGGGCAAACACCCTGAAACAGTTGTCTGCAAACAGAGTGGCTGGTTTGGCTTTTTTACATAGTTGCATAGTTATTGTATATGCAGCTCTGGCAAAAAATTAAGAGACCACTGCAAAATTTTCAGTTTGTCTGATTTTTCTCTTTATTTTCTCTTTATAGGTATATTTTTGAGTAAAATGTAAATTGCTCTTTTATTCTATAAACTACTGACAACATGTCTCCAAATTTCCAAGCAATAAATGTTGTATTTATTTTCAGAAAATGAGAAATGGTCAAAATAACAAAAAAATGCAGTGCTTGCAGACCTCAAATAATGGTAAGAAAGCAAGTTCATAATCATTTAGAAACAACAATACTAATGTGTTAACTCAGGAAGAGTTCAGAAATCAATATTTTCTGGAATAACCATGATTTTTAATCACAGCTTTCATGCATCTTGGCATGCTTTCCACCAGTCTTCCACACTGCTTTTGGGTGACCTTATGCCACTCCTGGTACAAAAATTTAAGAAGTTCTGTGTTTAATGGCTTGTAACTATCCATCTTCCTCTTGATTACATTCCATAGGTTTTCAATGGAGTTCAGGTCTGGAGATTGGGTTGGCCATGACAGGGATTTGATGTGGTGGTCCTTCATCCACACATTGATTGACCTAGCTGTGTTTAAAGGGGTCTGAATACTTTCCTTACCCACTGTATGTCTGCTTCCACTACAGCTGATGGGCTGTCACTCAGCATGACTGGAACAGGTAAAGAACCTGAGGTTTTGTGGAAGGAGACCTACATCACAATACTTGGCTTGGTAACAGAGGAGAAGGAAAAGCAACAAATGCGATTGAAGAGGCAGTTGATGCTTGTTGAAGTCCACTGGTCTGCTTTTTAGTGCAGTGGGATTCACAGAATAATGCATGTTGATTGCACATGTGAAGGTTCATACATGTAATTTAATGCACTTTTTACCTCAACTCAGTTTTTTTTGCAATGTTGGCAGATTACGTGAGTTGGCTTATCCTTTGCATTGTCAAAAAAGGCTCAGCCTAGGAAACCCTTGCCGCACCTGGGAGCTGCTGACCCGCGAATGCTGCTTGGCCACAACCATAGTTGTGGCTGAGGATGCATTGCTCATCATGGCTCCATCACTACGTGTCTGTGCCGTACAGCTCTATGTAACCTCCTCGTAATCCTCCTCCTCAGATGACCTACTCAGCTGTGTGCCTCTGACTTCACACTAACTGGGATCTACCGTTTCATCATCATCATCATCATCCTCTGTCTTATCACATTCTTCACCCAACTCACCCTCCTCCTCTTCCTGCCCTGACAGCACAATACAGTCCATGTGAGCCTCATATATCTGAGTCTCATCAGGATCACCTCACAACGGGGCTTAAAGTCTGCTGACAAGGTCAGGATGCTGCTTGGTCTCTACTTCATCCTGTCCCGGATCCAAGTTAAAAAAAATTATGAGCATTGGTGCAGCTTTCCTCCTCTTGACTCTGTGAAGCTTTTGAATAGACTTATGATGACCATTGTATAGAATGTGTGAACAACTCTTCAGACTCACGCATCTGTGGTTCCATAAAGTCAGTTGAATGGATAGAGAGTTGGGAAGCGGGGGGAAGCAAGGGGAATTTGGGTGCCACCTCTGAGGACCGTACTGGGTGTGATGTTGAAGTGGAGGAAGAGGAGGAGAGTTCACTTGAAGTTGCATTTGCCATCCACTTGAGCACATGCTCTTTCTGGGCTTCATCAACAAGGCATACCACTGTGCATCTGTCAAAGAAAGGTAGTGGAGTAGCCTGCGCAGAAACAGAAGTTATGAGTTGTCTTTGTATAGAACGTGATGCTGTTGGTTCACTAGTGCTTTCACAAACATTACTACCTACCCAACATACACCTTGATCATCAAGCCTAATCCCCCTTCCACCACGACCTTTTCCCAGTCATGTTGCTCAGATAGTGTGGTAGGAGCACAGTATTACAAATAGCAAAAAAAGGCAGCAAGACTCACCTGCCAAGATCTCAGAACAAATGCACTACAGGGTGCAGCCAGCCCATAAAGCAAGATGTTAGCAGCACCTCTATAGTGCAATTGTATACTGAGCAGTCACCCCCTCCTTGAATGGGTATGTGAAGAGTGGCTGTTTAATCTGGTATTTTGCACCTGTGCTGCTAACATCTTGCTTTATGGGCTGGCTGCACCCTGTAGTGCATTTGTTCTGAGATCTGGGCAGGTGAGTGTTGCTGCCTTTTTGTGCTGTTTATATTGAATTTTTGGAGACATTGAGTTTCCTTAGTGGCTAGTGTAGTGTAGTGTAGGTACTTGTAAGCGTGGGGACCTTTGGCGCAGGTTACAAGCTTACGTATTTTGGCCAACATATTAACTAATACCCCACTATTTTTGTATTTTTTGCACTTTATTTTTCGGGGTGCAGCCAAGCCCAAGCACGTTTTGGTCTTGCATGAGGGGTATTCACACTGGTGTGCATGGAGAGTGTACTGGCCAGCCCGCCTAGTCGAATAGTAGGGGCGTAACTAATAGGCTGTGAACCAGACACTGTGCAGTATCCTTGTGTGAATGGCACCCTAAGCGGGCCTCTGTAGTGCATGTAATGCAATTGTATACTGAGCAGTCACCCCCTCCTTGAATGGGTATGTGGAGAGTGGCTGTTTAATCTGGTATTTTGCACCTGTGCTGCTAACATCTTGCTTTATGGGCTGGCTGCACACCTGTAGTGCATTTGTTCTGAGATCTGGGCAGGTGAGTGTTGCTGCCTTTTTGTGCTGTTTATATTGAATTTTTGGAGACATTGAGTTTCCTTAGTGGCTAGTGTAGTGTAGTGTAGGTACTTGTAAGCGTGGGGATCTTTGGCGCAGGTTACAAGCTTACGTATTTTGGCCAAAATATTAACTAATACCCCACTATTTTTGTATTTTTTGCACTTTATTTTTCGGGTGCAGCCAAGCCCAAGCACGTTTTGGTCTCGCATGAGGGGTATTCACACTGGTGCGCATGGAAAGTATCACGTGAAACCGCTAGGTGGGCACTTACCAGCGGTTTCAGCAGCCCTGACAGTGGGAGCCCGGAGCCTCCGACGCCCTGTGACAGCGGTACTCACAGCGCCCGAGTGCTGGGCAAGATGATAGCAATACAGCAGAGCTGGAGTGAGCAGAACACCAGGTGGTGAGTGTACTGCCAGGACCTGCGGTCATGTGACCCCAGGGGGCGGAGCTTAGCGTCCTGCAGCTGGGGATGAGTGCAGGAAGCTATAGGGACCCTGGAGAAGGGAAAGGGGGTCACAGGACACCAGGGAGAGGACGGGGAACCAGAGGGAGACGGAATCCAAGACAAGCCGAGGTCAGTAAACGTGAGAGACAACGCAGTACACAAGGAGCAGGCTAATAAAGAATAGTCAGGGACGTGGCAGGAGTCAAAAAACCAGAGAAGCATATACACAGTACAGAATCAAGAGGCAAAATCACAACGGGAAACAGAACCGGGTCAGAACCATACAAACAAGCTAGAACACAGGCACAAGGCACAGGCAATCAGGGGTCAACACACTCAGCCAAGGGCAAAAGTATAACTGACGGGGATTGGAGCTTCCTAGGGCTATAAGAAGCTCTCCCCGAACCAAAGAGAGGCCACAATAATAAACCCCAGGTGTGCAGGTCAGAGCCTGCACTAGGATCAAGACAATAACCCCTGGTGTGCAGGTCAAACCTGCACCGGGTTCATGGCAGAGAGTGTACTGGCCAGCCCGCCTAGTCGAATAGTAGGGGCTTAACTAATAGGCTGTGAACCAGACACTGTGCAGTATCCTTGTGTGAACGGCATCCTATGCGGGCCTCTGTAGTGCAATTGTATACTGAGCAGTCACCCCCTCCTTGAATGGGTATGTGGAGAGTGGCTGTTTAATCTGGTATTTTGCACCTGTGCTGCTAACATCTTGCTTTATGGGCTGGCTGCACCCTGTAGTGCATTTGTTCTGAGATCTGGGCAGGTGAGTGTTGCTGCCTTTTTGTGCTGTTTATATTGAATTTTTGGAGACATTGAGTTTCCTTAGTGGCTAGTGTAGTGTAGTGTAGGTACTTGTAAGCGTGGGGATCTTTGGCGCAGGTTACAAGCTTACGTATTTTGGCCAAAATATTAACTAATACCCCACTATTTTTGTATTTTTTGCACTTTATTTTTCGGGTGCAGCCAAGCCCAAGCACGTTTTGGTCTCGCATGAGGGGTATTCACACTGGTGCGCATGGAAAGTATCACGTGAAACCGCTAGGTGGGCACTTACCAGCGGTTTCAGCAGCCCTGACAGTGGGAGCCGGAGCCTCCGACGCCCTGTGACAGCGGTACTCACAGCGCCCGAGTGCTGGGCAAGATGATAGCAATACAGCAGAGCTGGAGTGAGCAGAACACCAGGTGGTGAGTGTACTGCCAGGACCTGCGGTCATGTGACCCCAGGGGGCGGAGCTTAGCGTCCTGCAGCTGGGGATGAGTGCAGGAAGCTATAGGGACCCTGGAGAAGGGAAAGGGGGTCACAGGACACCAGGGAGAGGACGGGGAACCAGAGGGAGACGGAATCCAAGACAAGCCGAGGTCAGTAAACGTGAGAGACAACGCAGTACACAAGGAGCAGGCTAATAAAGAATAGTCAGGGACGTGGCAGGAGTCAAAAAACCAGAGAAGCATATACACAGTACAGAATCAAGAGGCAAAATCACAACGGGAAACAGAACCGGGTCAGAACCATACAAACAAGCTAGAACACAGGCACAAGGCACAGGCAATCAGGGGTCAACACACTCAGCCAAGGGCAAAAGTATAACTGACGGGGATTGGAGCTTCCTAGGGCTATAAGAAGCTCTCCCCGAACCAAAGAGAGGCCACAATAATAAACCCCAGGTGTGCAGGTCAGAGCCTGCACTAGGATCAAGACAATAACCCCTGGTGTGCAGGTCAAACCTGCACCGGGTTCATGGCAGAGAGTGTACTGGCCAGCCCGCCTAGTCGAATAGTAGGGGCTAACTAATAGGCTGTGAACCAGACACTGTGCAGTATCCTTGTGTGAACGGCATCCTATGCGGGCCTCTGTAGTGCAATTGTATACTGAGCAGTCACCCCCTCCTTGAATGGGTATGTGGAGAGTGGCTGTTTAATCTGGTATTTTTCACCTGTGCTGCTAACATCTTGCTTTATGGGCTGGCTGCATCCTGTAGTGCATTTGTTCTGAGATCTGGGCAGGTGAATGTTGCTGCCTTTTTGTGCTGTTTATATTGAATTTTTGGAGACATTGAGTTTCCTTAGTGGCTAGTGTAGTGTAGTGTAGGAGCACAGTATTACAAAAGAAAATTAGATTTTGGACTCTGCACCAGCTCTGCACACAGTTGAATTTCAGCGGCACTAAATGACAAGGTGAAATTTAGCGTGCTGAATCGCGTTAGTCACAGAAGAAAAATTTGTTTCAGTGTGGATGTATGACAAAGTTATGCTCCAAGAAATTCTGGATAGGATATTCAAGATGATGACAATTGACAATTCTGTGCGCCTCCAAAATTAGGCAAGGGAATCAGAGTTCATAAGAGTTGCATACTTTATTAAAGGCTATCAAACTACGCATTTCATGGATGTTCTGTCCACTTCCTCAGGTACATAGCCATAGTACATAGCCTTTTGGCTATGTACCTGAGGAAGTGGACAGGACGTCCATGAAATGCGTAGTTTGATAGGCTTTAATGAAGTATGGAACTCTTCTGAACTCTGTGATTTCCTTGCCTGATTTTGCAGGAGCGCGGAATTGTCGGCATCTTGAATATCCTATCCAGAATTTCTTGAAGATCCTTTGTGGGTCCGGTGCCATCTCCAGCCCTCCTATCAAACTTACTATACGTTTTGTGCATACTCACAACGTGTAAAGGTGAGAATTTTACCTTACAGTAAACTAATTGTTAATTTGGTAACTGCGCTATTGTGCCCCTCTCTTTATCGTTTCTAAAGTTATTCTCCAAACAATTTTAAAAATGAGATCTCTCCTACTGTTTGACATTAGTAACAGAAGAATTTTTTTTGTGGATGAGGTCTGTATAAAATAGACTAGATGCTCCAAAAAAATTTCAAAGTGAGATGTACCGTACTGCATGACGTTAGTAACCGAATACATCCAAATACATTCTTTTTTCGTGTGGATGAGGCCTGCATAACATAGACTAGATGCTCCAAACAATTTCAAAGTGAGATCTCCCTACTGTAGAACGTTAGTTACAGAAGAATTTTTTTTTCTGTGGATGAGGCCTGTATAAAATAGACTAGATGCTCCAAACAATTTCAAAGTGGGATGTACCCTACTGTATGACATTATTTGTTGGGAAGGATCTGAAGTGACCCTTCACTGTTGATCAAGTGATTTCCAAATTAATTCACAGGACGTTGCCAGCAACTAAAAATGACCAGACAGAGACGTGTCTCTGTTTGGGAGAATCAAGGCAGATTCCTACACCGTTTATTATATCATCTCTTTTATAGTATTTAGCAAGTTGTACTTCAACCAATAGTATAAAAACACACTTGCAGCACTTAACCTATAAAAATGCAGGAAAACCGGAAACTACATATATGTCCGTATCTACGTAGCATAGAAAAAAGCACAATAGCACATTCATCAGAGTCTTACACAATGATACATCTCAGGGTCTCATATCTCGTTTAGGCTGGAATAGTCTGGTTTTATTACAGCCGTGAACTTTACTCTAGTTAAGTTACAGAATTTATCTCATAAACAACAAGATGGAGTCACAAGAATTTGGTCCTTCACATAGTAACCAAATAATTTTTTTTTTAGGGTGACTGAGGCCTGTATAACAGAGACTAGATGCTCCAAACAATTTTAAAGAAAGATCTCCCCTACTGTATGATGTAACAGAAGAAATAATTGTTTGACTTGGGATGAGGCCTGTATAACAGACTAGATGATCCAAAAATTTCAAAGTGAGATGTACCCTACTGTATGATGTTAATAAACGAAGACATTTTTTTTGGTGTGGATGAAGCTTGTATAACAGAGACTAGATGCAACAAACAATTTAAAAGTAACTTCTCCCCTACGTTAGAACGTTAGTAACATAATAAAGAATTGTTTGAGTGGAGGTGAGGCAAGTATGACAAAGAAGATATGTTCCAAACAATTTCAAAGTGAGATCTCTTCTACTGTAGAACGTTAATAACAGAAGAAGTTTTTTTGGCCTGTGGATGAGGCCTGTATAACATAGCCTAGATGCTCCATTTCACACGAAGATCTCCCCTACTGATTCACGTTAGTAACTGAACAAATTTGCTTTTAGTGTGGATGAGGTCTGTATAACCTAGAAGATATACTCTAAATTCAAACTCGCATGTAGCCTGCTGTATCACATTTGTAAAAAATAAATATGTTTTAAATATACAACAGCTCTGCCCACACAACAATTTCACTGGCATAAAATTACAATGTGGGATACGGCGGGCAATATCACGTTTAGCAACAGAATATTTTTTTTTTTAATGTGCATGAGCGATGCAGACAGCTTCATTTCACTGCCACTAAATTACAACGTGGGATATGGCGGGCTGTATTACATTTAGCAACAGATTTTCTTTTTAAATCTGCAATTATGTATGAGCTATGCAGACAGTTCAATTTTATCCCCATTAAATGACATGATATATGGTGTGCTGAATCACGTTAGCAACTGCCAAAATTATTTTTTTTACTGTTCAACAACTCCACACACAGAACAATGTCACCACAACTCTAAATGACAAGGTGACATATGCCTTGCAGTATCACATATTTAGGAAGCAAAAAAATAAGATTTAGCACGGTCCATGCATGGAGCACAATACAATCGGTGCACAACACACTTCTATGAAATGTGTCCTGCTGTCTTTGTCTGTGGACCTCAGTAATGGCACAAGAACAACAACAAAAATTCTATTTCACAGCCACACAGGACACTAGCTATCTAAACTAGCTAACTAGCTAAAATCTATCAGCAAACAGTTCCAGCATCAGGAGCAGCCTCTCTGCACTGTTACATTGTCAAAATGGCACTAAAACAAGATATGGAGAGGGCCATGTGATTTCAGCAGCCAATGACGAAAGCCGTTGTGTCAGGACATTGTGGATGTTTCCTGCTCCCTGATTGGCTAGACACAATGTGCACACATAAAGTTAGAAGAAAAAAAAAAGTTTACAAGAACGCCACTCCTCTGAGCTTTGCCAACCCCCTACCCTCATCATACACGTGCCCCATGCTCATCTTACACCATCATTATCGTAGCCAAAGTGCCCAAAATACTTTATTGGCAACGTAAATATTTTCCCGCACTTTTTACCGAATGTTTCTGAAGATTTTATCCAATTTTAGAAAATTTTGTTTGTGTTTCCGATCACGAATCTAAATGTTCCGTATTCATGCCAATTCTATGTTTGGCAATCGTTTTTCAAACAAATACGCTCATCACTGGTCCTAATACAGATCCTTGTAGTCCTCACTACTCCCAGTACTGACCCTTGTGGTCTCCACTGAAGATTTTATCCCATTTAGAGATTGTATAATTATTTAACACATTTTTCACCCTTGTGCATATAGTCCTCTAGTCCCTGTTTCTGAAGCTACAGTACAAGGCTGCAGATTTGCACTTATGTCCTCTTAGAAATCTACGATGTTGGTTAGACACGACTTACCTTTCATGAATCCGTATATTTTTTTATCCCAACTCATATAGCAAGGTTCATTAAAGGATTGATATTGACTTTTAAAAATCCTACCTCCAGTAGGGGGCACTAGAGTTCAAGTCCTCTTTCTCTCTGAAGAGGCACTTTGTATTCTGGACCAACCATTTACTTGGTCTTTTGTATTTTGGGTTTAGTTGAAAGCTTTTGAACTTGTTGGAGTACAGCACTACACTTTATGTATAAACTAGCTGGAGAGCCTGGCGTTGCCCGGGCATAGTAACTAACTGCTGTCCCGCATTCTCCCTCAGCAGCCCTGCTCCCAATCCACCATCCAGCTCTCTCCCTCTGCAGCCCTGGTCTCCACTGGCCGTCCCGCTCTCTCCCTCAGCAGTCCCGCTTTCGCACCGCAGCCCCGCTGTCTCCCTCAGCAGCCCAGCACTCAATCTACCATCACGCTCTCCATCCGCAGCACCACTCCCCAATCGCCATCCCGTATTGTTCCTCCACAGCCCCGCTCAATCCCTCAGCAGCCCCTGTCTCCACAGGCCGTCCCGCTCTCTCCCTCAGCAGCCCAGCTCTCCACCCACCATCACGTTCTCTCCTTCCGCAGCCTTGCTCTCCACCCTCTGTCCCACTCTCTCCATCTGCAGCCCCACTCTCCATGCGCCATCCCGCTCTCTCCCTCTGCAGCCCCGCTCTCCATGCGCCATCTCGTTCTATCCTCCGCCGCCCCGTTCTCCATCTGTGTACCGCTGTCCCTCCACAGCCTCTCTCTCCCTCCACAGCCTGCTCTCCATGCGCCGTCCCGCACTTTCCATCTGCATCCTCTCTCTCCAGCCGCCAGTGCACGGGGCTATGTGGAGTGCGCGTGGCTTGATACATACACACACACATACATACACTCAGCTTTATATATATAGGTTACCAGGACATTGCGTAATGTTCTTTAGCTGAACACAGTGTGCATAAATATTTGCAACAATGGTTGGTGGAAGCCAACACGAACTTCTACAAAGAAACAAACATTTTGTTGCTGAAGGTTACATTACCAAAGAACAACATTTTTGTGCTGAATGTTACACAACCAAAGAAATACTTTAAATAATAAATTAATAGTGGACCTCAATGGCTTTCTCATATATCAATTTGGTAAATAATTAATGAGAAAAGTGATTTGTTTTATCTTTTCTTTTAACCTATAAGGCACGACTTAATGAAGCACTTCCATCAAAATGTTTATCCTCTTAATACAGTCATGGACAAAAGTTTTGAGAATGACACAAATATTAATTTTTACAAAGTCTACTGCTTCACTTTTTCTAATGGCAATTTGCATACACTCCAGAATGTTATAAAAGAGTGATCAGCTTAACTGCAATTACTTGCAAAGTCAATATTTGGCTAGAAAATGAACTTTATCCCCCAAAACACATTTCAACATCATTGCAGCCCTGCCTTAAAAGGACCAGCTAACCTCTTTTCAGTGATTGCTCCATTAACATAGGTGTGGGTGTTGATGAGGACATGGCTGGAGATCAATCTGTCATGATTAAGTAAGAATGACACCACTGGACACTTTAAAAGGAGACTGGTACTTGGCATCATTGTTTCTCTTCTGTTAACCATGGTTATCTCTAAAAAAAACACGTGCAGTCATCATTGCAATGCACAAAAATGGCCTAACAGGGAAGAGTATCGCAGCTAGAAAGATTGCACCTCAGTCAACAATCTATCGCATCATCAAGAACTTCAAGGAGAGAGGTTCCATTGTTGCCAAAAAGGCTCCAGGGTGCCCAAGAAAGACCAGCAAGCGCCAGGACCGTCTCTTAAAAGTGTTTCAGCTGCGGAATCGGGCTACCAGCAGTCGAGAGCTTGCTCAGGAATGGCAGCAGGCAGGTGTGAGTGCATCTGCACGCACTGTGAGGCGGAGACTCTTGGAGCAAGGCCTGGTCTTAAGGAGGGCAGCAAAGAAGCCACTTCTCTCCAGAAAAAACATCATGGACAGACTGATATTCTGCAAAAGGTACAGGCAGTGGACTGCTGAGGACTGGGGTAAAGTTATTTTCTCTGATGAATCCCCTTTTCGATTGTTTGGGACATCAGGAAAACGCCTCATTCGGAGAAGACAAGGTGAGCGCTACCACCAGTCTTGTCTCATGCCAACTGTTAAGCATCCTGAAACCATTCATGTGTGGGGTTGCTTCTCAGACAAGGGAATCGGCTCTCTCACAGTCTTGCCTAAAAACACAGCCATGAATAAAGAATGGTACCAGAATGTCCTCCAAGAGCAACTTCTCCCAACCCTCCAAGAGCAGTTTGGCAATCAACAATGCTTTTCCAGCATGATGGAGCGCCTTGCCATAAAGCAAAGGTGATAACTAAATGGCTCAGGGAACAAAACATAGAGATTTTGGGTCCATGGCCTGGAAACTCCCCAGATCTTAATCCCATTGAGAACTTGTGGTCAATCATCAAGAGACGGGTGGGCAAACAAAAACCTAAACATTCTGACAAAATGAAAGCATTGATTGTGCAAGAATGGACTGCTATCAGTCAGGATTTGGCCCAGAAGTTGATTGAGAGCATGCCAGGGAGAATTGCAGAGGTCCTGAAGAAGAAGGGTCAACACTGCAAATATTGACTTGCTGCATTAACTCATTCTAACTGTCAATATAAGCTTTTGTTACTCATATGTTATATTTCTGTCTGTGATAAAAACATCTGTCAAACACACATAAAAACCAGAGGGAAGCAGATCATGTAAAAATATAATATTTGTGTCATTCTCAAAACTTTTGGCCATGACTGTATATTGCAGTCATGTTATTTGGCACTCTGTACTTACAATTTCTCATTTTGCCTTTCTACCCAGCTAATTCTTCTGTTTTTCATTAGGTCTATGACATCACATGGTTAAAAATTTGACTAGGTGAATCCTTCTAAGCTCTGTAAACAGGAAGTACATTTTCCCTTCATGACTCATGAGTCACTGCAAAAGTCCCTTGGAGGGAGGAGGAGCGGAGCAGCTTGGTTAGGCGTTCAAGAGAGGAATGAATTGTGCAGGGAAAAAGACTTCATGTTTCTACATAGAACAGAGAAAAGAGAAGAATCATCCTTGTTCTCAGTTTTTGCCCTGTCTCTCCCACATACAGACCCCCAGTTGGACATTTAGTACATATAATTAGGTACACCACATTAGATGTGATGCAGATGAAGGTACCTGGGATCTTGTAGTCCTGATGTGAGTTGGGGATCTTTATCTTGTCCGTGGTCATTATAGATGGACAGGTTTTACATTTTTTCTTGTTGCAAGGAAAGGTTCCTGCAGCTGTTGGGGAGGACAGGGAGCTTCTGACAATGATGCTTCTTAGATTTGGGGGCTGCCTAAAACACAGTAGTGGGGGGTCTGGAAATATGGATTGTAATCGGGCATCTTTTTGTAGTAAAGGTTGTAGTTTCCATGCGGCTCCCCTTAGCATCTCCAGATTTGGATTGTAGGCAGGGCCGGCTCCAGGTTTTTATGGGCCCGGGCGAAAGAGCCTCAGTGGGCCCCTTAACACAGACCACGATTCATGATGCACAGATACAGCAGAGAAATATGGGTATAGTACAACGCCAAACACTTCTCTTCTTCCATTACATGAGTGATATCTCTTGTAAATTGTACAATAGCTCAAAAACCGCCAAATCCTCACAGCGCACAGTACAGACTGGACAGTACAGTCCTCCATACAATATTATGGGCACCACAGTCTCCCCCTCATCACCCATATAATACCCCATGCAGGATGTCAACCCCCATATAATGCTCCATACAGAATACTGGACCCAAAATAATGCTCCATACAGAATACTGGACCCAATATAATGCTCCATACAGGATACTGGTCCCCA